>OZ020526.1:8418611-8527634 GCA_963971425.1 Bryoerythrophyllum caledonicum | reverse complement strand
CACGAAGTAACCCATTGAGCACATCAGTGTTGTTGGCTGCACAACTCTCAAATACTCCGTGCATCGCTCTCCTTGCATCGCAGTCGTTGTGGAGCATCCTCTTATTGATGAGGTATGGATTCAATAGAGCTCCTACATAGTGGAGGTTGGTGCGTAGCTCAGACCATCGTATTTCAAGACGCTCTTCCACCTGGTTTGCAACACAGGGGGGCAACAACACCGGTTCGTTTCAAAGTGACCGCACATGCTTCTCAGGGTTTGTCATGATGACGTGCACCTTGGCCATGCGAGGACTTTTCTTGTCAAACTCCCTTAACGCAAGGATGGCCGATTTGATGAGCTCATAAAAGTTGTCGCATGCTCCCTAGAACTGCTCACATTGCACCGTTGTCTTTGTGTTCCTCGCCTTTTCACGGTCGTTGAACTTCTTTTTGCTCCCTAATGTCCTAACATACTCGTCCGACTTTTGCGTCAATAACCGTGAGCTCGAGCGCCTTCCTGACCCTCAACAAGCAATCAATCATGAAATAGTTTGTGGCAAAGCGCGTGGCACTTGGTCTGATAGGGGAGAGGTTCTTCTTGTGGAAGCAAAAGACCGCTAGAGGTTTATGCCGCTTTTTCACAAAGTCCACAATGGTCTTTGCTTCGCTCACAATTTTCTTGGCCTAGGCCTACTTTTCCCAATGACGTATAGGTAGGTTCATAATATGAACCCCACTCCTTAGAAATATATGTGGACTTCTCTTGCACCTTCTTGACCGCCTATTTCATCACCACAGCGTTGTCGGTGCAGATTTGTACGACGTTGGTAGGATCCACAACCTCCACGTACTTTGTCATGATGCTCGCCACATACTTGTGGTCCTTAAATTCCCCGGAGGTGTCTACGGACGCGAGGAACTCTTCTCCAGCGAGGCACACTTGCATAATATTCATCAACGGCCGGTTGGTCACAGAGCTCCATCCATCTATAGAGATGGTGCAACCTAAGCTGTGGATAAAGGACCCCATCTTCAACTTCATGTCATGGGAGAGTTCCTTTTTCTTCTCATCCAGTAGTTGTTTTCGAAGATTGTTGTACGACGGAGGTAGGTAGGGGCGACGTAACTCAACAATTTCCCTGACCGCCTCTCTAAACTTGCAGACCGGGCTACGGCAAACGGAATGACGTGTATAGAAAGATCGATAACCGCAACTAATCGAGAGTCCTAACCAACATCAAATAACCAGAAAACATACACTAAAACAAGTATACGTAATTGTGGGAGTCAAACTCCCACTTGGTTGCCCCTACCAAAAAAATTAGTTAAAGTAGGATTTTTAGTCTTAATTGACTTGAAAAGTAGTTAGTGTTGTGTAGAATTAGATTAGATAGTGGATAGTGAAAATAGGGAAATACTTAAGTAGTTAATTAGGTTTATAGTGGTGATAAAACCGGGTCTTCAAATCACTAGTTTAGTCTCAGAAAACAATTTCAAAGAGTTCTGGAAGAGATTCCGGGATGTAATTCTAAAATCACCACTTAACCTAAATTAATTAGTTAAGTTTAGGAGGTACACTAAAGATCACATTTAGTGTACCATACACTAAATGCGAAGCCATACACTAAATGTAAAAGTCGCAATTGGTGTAGTAACATAACCATACACTAAATGTGAAAGACTACACTATATGTGAATTTCGGTAAAGATTGTAACGGATTTTACTTTACTCGTGCGCATATAGTGTATGAAAAGTAAAAAACATAATATGTTCATTAAGACAAAAAACAACCATTTGGAGGAAGTATGTTGATTAAATAAAACAGAACTTGCAAGAAAAACAAGGATAAAAAGAAAGACTTGCATAAAAAATAATGAGAAATAATGAGGAATATTAAGAGATTATGAGGAATGTTAAGGAATATTATGGAATATTGAGGAATATAGACAAATGTAGAATTTTTGTGGAATTTGGAGGAATCCTAGAGAATCATGGAGAGTTTTGAGGAATCTTGCAGATATCTTGTAGGAATCTTATATGAATCTTGCAGGAATCTTATAGGAATCTTTTAAGACTCTTTTAAAGAATCTTTTGGAGAATCTTGTGAGGAATGTTGACAATGTTAGAGAATCTTTGGGAATAATTTGAGGAATTTTGATGCATTTTGGAGATTCTTTTGAAGATTCTTAGGAACTTGTGAGAATCTTGAAGAATCTTGAGGAATCTTGATGGATCTTGGAGGATCTTGGAGGATCTTGAAGAATCTTTGGAAATATTGAGGAATATCGACGAATCTTTGGAAATTTTGAAGAATATTGCGTAGTAATATAAAAATATTGAAATATAGGAAATGAAACATGGAATGAAAACATTGAAAGATATGCAAGAAGAAGATTGAAAAATAGGAAATGAGATTTGAATTGAAACATAGATTGTAAAAAAATAAATTGAGAGTGTAGGAACTATAAACCAGAAAACATTTGGAAGAAAAAATTGGAAAAAGAAAATATAAACATTGAAATATAACAAAAAATAAATATATATGAAAGAAAATGAATGAAATTATTAGAATTAAAGAACTTAAGAAGAACTAAATATTTGCAATAAGAAAATGGGAAAAAAAATGACTAGATATTAGGAAAGTAAAATTGCAAATATATATTACAAAAAACACATAGATATAGATTAATTTGCCATAGGAAAATGAGATACTTCTAATCCTTCAAAGTAAGGGCGATGTTTTGCAATGATTTCTCGAAGGTGCGGAAATAGTTGCTGAACACTCCAAGTGCCATCTAAATCCAATGCTAAACCACATCTTATCAGAGTTTTTCGTGCATAAGAGATATTATCAGAATTGACCATGCAATTCACATCATCCACAGCATCTACCGCCAATTGAAGGAAAAAACGCTTACCCGGATTTGTAAGTTTTCCGGACCAATGACCGCCACCGCGGGCATTGTTTTGCCAAGCATTGCTGTAGATGAGTTCGGTTTTTTTTGCCTCCCACCGATTTGTCCACCCGTCTTTGATCTTCGAAATGATAAATGTATCGGCCGGTTGACATAAATGGATTGTACATGGGGGAAGATATTTTAAAACGGTTTTTTTTTGAGCTAATACATCCGCCAATCTAGGAGTAATGTTATGGCTTGTACAATTATCCACCCAAATGTGTTTGATGCGGTTATGGACATCCGGTTGGTAAGATATAGGATCCTCAAAAAATTGAGGAAAAATGGATTGATTCATCCATCCCTTCGGACCGGTGCGGTAAGAAACTCCGGGAATTGAATCCTCCAATCCCCGGATTAGGTAATTACCATTTGAATTTGTAAAAATTATCATTGGGGATTCTATAGTGGCCCTCCGTCTACCCGAAATCCGAATTACCATTGTCATTGCTTCCCCGCCGGCGACGACATCCGCATAAGTGACTGAAGTATCCCCTCTAAATTCCAAAGTATGCCCATTGTCCATATTGATGGAAAAATGAGTTTCATCAATATTTTCGACAAGATCTTCAACAAAATCCCGTGATTGAAACCCTCGGTGTAAAATACCCAAATGGAAAGCGGTGCTCATCTCTATTTGTTGCTATTTTTTCGGGCTACAAGTCAAACGCCCCCATTGTGACAATAATACGATACTATATGCGTCCATAAAATGATATATCCATGTGTGTAATTTTTTGTGTCAATAAGATGTTGTCTTTGGGGTCCGTAGATGGGGCAATATATGGTGAATCTGGGGCTAATATAATGGTAAGGGTGAGCTCAATAAGAAGGGCGGGTGAAAAATTTACCCCGGATGTCTTGTAAATTTCGAACGATTGTAAAAGTTTTGGGTAAAGCCATTGCACCCATGTTGACTGACGGGGGCCCCGTCCAGATGCCGCTTTACTTAGAATTTGCTTTTGTGCGCCTTTAGTACTACGGCTGATTTCCAAAGAGTTTGCTGGGGCGGGATCAATGGGCAAGAGAGTGTCAAAAAGGGTCCACCAGCGAGTGGCCTTAACCATGTTCGTCTGATGTTCGGCTCAAAAATGCTTCGGGCATTACGGCCATTTAGTCCCCGACTACCATTAATAGCCTGATCTTCAACCATCCATGCGATGACGTCACGGCGGGCCTTGATGGTCATCACTTGCTTGACAGAGCGGCGACATGGTGTCTGGTTGGATAGAGGCATCTCTATGAATGACAAACGGCATTAGCATCCGTGATTCCTACTAAACACTTGGATATGGATGATATTTATGGATGAAATGAGTTATACCTGGCGACGGTGCGGCGAGGTCGGTCACTAATGGTGAGGATGTTGAGTTCGGTGGTACCTCCATGGATCTTTTGCAGGTTCAATAGTTGGGCAACTTTAATATTTGGGCAGTTCGCACGGTTCAACAACCCACAAGGTTTGTAACAGTGTTTGGCAACCCCAAATCCTGGAGGTATAAGCCCCCTCCCCCCCGTTTAGGAGAATTGGGGGCAAAAAATAAATTCTGTTGGCCTAGGTTGGCAGGTACGGAACGTAGAACGCAGAAATCAGAAATACTCCCCGTAATCAAAAATCGCAGGTATAGGTTTAGGGAGTACAGAAACTCGCAGAACTCGCAGTAATCAGAAATCACTGGTACAAAACGTAGTGAACGCAGCCATTACAGTAATTGCAATAAATGCAGTAAACGCAGCCATCACAGTAATTGCAATAAATGCAGTAATCATCGCAGGTATAGAAATTGCAGATACAGAAAATACAGAAAAGTACCTACGAACAAAACTCAAACGCAAAAAAGTAGAAAACGTAGATTAAGTTGGCAGCAGTTCTGAGGTTGGCAGATTTGAGGTTGACAGTGGAGAATGCGAAAATGGGAGAATGAGATGATGAGATTGGGAGAATGGGATTTGTTCAACGAATGATCTTGGTAATATAGGGAGTGGGAAAGGAGGAGAAGTTAATGGGAACAATTAAGTCATGACGGCTGGTAGGTGCTTCATTGGGGGTAGGGGTGGTTGATTGGAGGTAGGGTGAGTTGGATCTAGGGAAAGTCAACAAGGAGAATGAAAATATGACGGCCACTTTTAAGTTCTTTGGTGGTGTCATTAATGACATTGGCATCTAACACTAGTTGCGAACTTGTTCACAAATAGTGTACTAAGGTAATTACACTATTCGCGGTCATACACTAAATGTGATCTTTAGTGTAGTTAGGTTAATTAGAAAGTAGTTTAGTTCCTTCTTTTTGTTGTTGTAGACACAAATTCTTGTTCAAAAGAATAAGGATTTAGTTATATGAAGAAAAAAAAAAAAAAAAACTAAGAAAAAAAACTAAAAAAAAAAATTAATTAAATTAAAAAATTAAAATTAAAAAATAAATTTATTATATATCCGGGTATCAACCCGGGTATGGGCTGATACCCGGGTGCCCGGGTATCACCCAGGCAGCAGCTGTCGACCCCCTCCCAACAGCAACCACGACCTCCTCTTCCCGAAATTGACCACCCCCTCCAAAACTCTTCCTTCTCTAAGAACTATCCTCTCCCTCCCTCTAAAATCTTCCCATCCCCTCAAATTTTCTCCTCTATCTCCTTCTCTAGTTCTCTCCCTGTCATAGTTTCTTCCTCTATCTCTATTTGGTTTATTTTGGAATTGGGGTTTTGAAGAAGAGGAGGAGGAGGTGCAACAAGGTTTTCAAAGAAGAAGAAGAGGTAGTTTTGAAGAGAAGGTGGTACAACTAGGGTTTCGAAAAAGATGTGGTGCAACTAGAGTTTTGAAGAGGAGGTGCCTTTTGACAAGTTGGTGGAGATTCCTAGGGTTTGAAGGAAGGGGAGGTTCATGGCCAAGGCGAGAAGATCAAAGAGACAAAAAGTAAGGAGGTTGGGGTGCATCAAGGAGTTGGAAAACAAAGGTGATTCTTGCCCATGTTGGATTTATCTTATTTGTGCAAATTACTTTGTTTGTAAGTCTTTTTCTCTCTTTTTCTACTAGGGTGCCCTCCAGTAACATCCTCTCCGGTCTAGAGAAAAAGTCACCCAGTGGACTCTATCTAGACCATATTGTGACTTCTTAGTCTACGTTGGTGTCATATTAATTGTTTTCTATTGTCTTAGCCTTGTGGCAAGTCTTTCCTTTAAGTTTTTCCCATCCTCCTATCCACTTTAGGTCTTGCCCAAATTTTCTATCATTTCCCCAGTCTTCCCGGTCAACCGGAAAAATCTCTCTCGAAGTTTTTATCTCCTAAGCTCTCTCTTTGAAATGACTTTATGTGACCTTGTATCGTTAGTGTGTTGTTAGATATGTGAGACACCTACATCCACATATTCTAGCAAAGTGTTCCGGAGTGGTACACCAGTTGACCCGTAGACTTGTGTTTTCCGGGCCGGACCGCAGATTGTGATAAGTTGATAGAGAAATTGGTGTAAATACAAGACACATCTGGGAGTTAGTCCATCTCGGACAACATGACTCCACCGGTAACACGGACACTTTCCAAGATTGACCCAAACAAGTGGAAAGGGATTGCGAAAGGAGAATACTTTGAAGAAAGTGGTTGAGTTTTTAAATTCAATCTTCCGGTTGAGCCTTTGTTTTATGTTATGTGTTATTTATCCCATCGGCTGATGGAATGTTGTTAACGTTGCTAGATATAAACACTAGGGTGAGAGTAGTAATGTCGATGGGGCCCCATTGCGCACTCGGTCTCTACCACTTGAGTGGTTTCTCCGGCTACTTACTTTTGTTAAGGAAAGGTTCACCGCTCCCGGGACCGGGAGTCTTCCGGTTTACCAGTCTACCGCCAATCTGCCGGTGACTAGGCTTCCCTAGATTTTAGGATCTAGATGCCGTTTTGTCTTTTTGTGGATCTACTTTTAGAGGATAGCTGCTGATTTTAGTGTAGTCTCTAAATGCCATTTCCACCTTTTGGGGATCTAGTTTGGAGGGTAGCTATAGACTTTAGTGCACTCTCTAGACGCCATTTTCACCTTTTGGGGATCTAGTTTTAAAGGATAGCTAGTAACCCTTGGGTATTTAAGGAGCCTTGGACTCTGGTGTTAAGTACTCTTCACTTTGTTGATCTGTCCGTGTCTTGCCTTCACTGCTTGTGTCTAGAGTCCTTGATGAGCTTCTGTGAGTAGACCAGGAGAGACTTGAGTCCTCCTAATAGGGTTGTCATAATGGACATGTTGAGGTGATCGGACGGGACAACCGGACAAGTGGTCCAGACCGGACATGCGGACGGTTCAGACGGATTGCCTAAAGTGCGCCCCGTAATTATTTGCAGGTTCAAATTTTTTACTGTGACGGACACGTCACATTCAGACGTGTCACGCCACGGTGACGCTGGGGCGGGAATATCCCCGCCTCTCCCCGCCCAATTTTGAAATCAACAACTTTGAATGGCCATATCTCACTCTAAAATAGTCCAAATTAAGCATATGAGATGTTTTTGGCATCTACGGAAAATTTAGATGTCAAAACACACCTCAAACGCTTGATTTGAGCTATTTTTGAGTGAGTTATGCCCATCCAAAATTTTTGATTCCAAAATTAGGCGGGATAGGGGCGGGGACGTGAGGGCGGGGACTCAACCCTTTGAAGGTAGTAGAGGAACAAAGTTAGGCAAACTCCATTCTCGCCTTGGCAAAGGCCTTCCTCCTTCCCATACGTTGGAGAAACGATATTTATAATGTAAATTTAGTTTTCCTTCCCACTTCTAGGAAAAGACATGATTGTCCTGATGATTGAGGAATGCAAAGATCTTGTCGGAACCAAATATAACGGCTCTTTGTTTTAAATGATTCTATTGGACTTGAATTAGAGGAAGAAGAAGAACTACGGTCTTCCAATGGGACCGGCGTGAATGTAGTGTTTGTTCATTCTCTTCACTAAGCATATGGCCACGGGACATAGGCTAGTGTATATAGAACTACTTCCCCCTCTCGAGGATAAACACTTTCCTACACTAAGTGCTTTCCTACACTAATTGCATTAAAGACAATCAACATGTCATCTCCCCCAAGGGCTTTGTGGGTCCCCATACAACGAGGCCGTGGGACCTCCCACCATAATTGGGTGGACTATGGTGGTACTTGAATTAGAATGTTGTATTACGCTATAAACAACAAATTCTTTTTGACATTTTCAATGAAGGTAATATTCTTTGCACAAGTGAAACCTCCTTTGTTATCGACGGACAAATACCATTGAGGAATGTAGTTTTAATGTAAAGATGTGTTTTTAAATGACTCATCTTAAGGTCATATTCAAATTTATGAAACACAATGTCAAATCATCTTATGTCCATATATTCCTTGTGTAACAAGCCCCTTTTGAACAATCCACAAATTACTCTTCATAACCATAGGGTCGATGAAATATATATCTTTAAATTGTTGGGGTTATGATTATTTATCACCTAATTCAATCATAAAGAAAGATGATGCATCCAAAAGCATTCTCTAAAGGCCACAATGTTCCAAAGTCAAAGTGGTTCCTTCACAACACTTCTTACAAAATGGTGTCAATTTAACTTTAAATTGATTAAACCTTGCAAAGGTTAGATGAAACTCCAAAAGGCTTTGCTTCTAAGGGTGACACCTTCAAAAGCTCACATTAAACATGTCTACTGTAGAAGCAATGGATGTAGGGGAGAGACACACGACCAAATATTTTTTATTATACATATAGATGTACAAAAAATATAAATGTGAATAGAAGCTCTAGTAAAAATTTTAGCAATATAGAACATAACTATTAACTTCTTTCTTGAACTCATGTCTACATACAATAACGATAGAACTTTGTATGGTTTGTATGAAATTCTTTTCCTAAATAAATATAATTTTGACGTTGTTTTGTACTATATATATATGCCATATTTATAAATTGGGAATGTCAATTTCTTTATGTTCAAATGGAAACTATTACATTTCCTCTAACACGTGCAAACTATTTATATGTTTCTTAACCTTTTTGTTTATCTTCCCATGCCCCTTCTTAACATTGGATTCAATTGTAGAATACTTATGTATAAAGAGTATTACCTTCTTCTAAGATTCCAAAAAAAAAAAATCTTTAGTGTAAAAAAACATTTTAACCCAAATAAAACACGTTCACACATTTTGGGGAAGTTGGGAAAAAATAGTAATCTCGAAGGGGCCACTGGCAAAAATTGTAGAAACTACGTACGATAAAAAAAATAGGGGAAAATATATTCACTTAGGTTAAATTTTATAAAGAAAGTATATGTAACATACATTGCTTTAAAAGTGTGAAATATGGTTCTAAGTAATATATAAGTAGATATAATGTCAAAGAACTATGTAATTAGTACATACAAAATATCATGGAAAAAATAGGTACAAAATTTGAATGATAGATTCTACTAATTTAGGTTCTCACTATTTCTCAATGGATGAAGAAAGGGTATTTTTTTATGAAAGTCTATGGATGAATTAATGGGAGGGTTGGAGGGTTGGAATAAACAATATTTATTTTAATAAGTAGTACATTCCTAATTTATTGTGGGGCACTCATGCAACATTTTATTGTTGGGTAACTTGTACATTTCCTCCGTGGTTTGAAGCTTAGACTACCGCTTATATTTGGGGATTTATATATTTCCCTCTCATTGCATGTATGAATAACTCCTTTGTAAAGTTAAGTTGCGTAATTCCTTTAAAAAGTAAAGTTAAAGGGTTGTTACACAGGGGATATATGGACATTAGATGATTTGACATTATGCTTCATAAATTTGAATATGACCTTAAGATGAGTCATTTAAAAACACATCTTTACATTAAAACTACATTCCTCAATGGTATTTGTCCGTCGATAACAAAGGAGGTTTCACTTGTGCAAAGAATATTACCTTCATTGAAAATGTCAAAAAGAATTTGTTGTTTATAGCGTAATACAACATTCTAATTCAAGTACCACCATAGTCCACCCAATTATGGTGGGAGGTCCCACGGCCTCGTTGTATGGGGACCCACAAAGCCCTTGGGGGAGATGACATGTTGATTGTCTTTAATGCAATTAGTGTAGGAAAGCACTTAGTGTAGGAAAGTGTTTATCCTCGAGAGGGGGAAGTAGTTCTATATACACTAGCCTATGTCCCGTGGCCATATGCTTAGTGAAGAGAATGAACAAACACTACATTCACGCCGGTCCCATTGGAAGACCGTAGTTCTTCTTCTTCCTCTAATTCAAGTCCAATAGAATCATTTAAAACAAAGAGCCGTTATATTTGGTTCCGACAAGATCTTTGCATTCCTCAATCATCAGGACAATCATGTCTTTTCCTAGAAGTGGGAAGGAAAACTAAATTTACATTATAAATATCGTTTCTCCAACGTATGGGAAGGAGGAAGGCCTTTGCCAAGGCGAGAATGGAGTTTGCCTAACTTTGTTCCTCTACTACCTTCAAAGGGTTGAGTCCCCGCCCTCACGTCCCCGCCCCTATCCCGCCTAATTTTGGAATCAAAAATTTTGGATGGGCATAACTCACTCAAAAATAGCTCAAATCAAGCGTTTGAGGTGTGTTTTGACATCTAAATTTTCCGTAGATGCCAAAAACATCTCATATGCTTAATTTGGACTATTTTAGAGTGAGATATGGCCATTCAAAGTTGTTGATTTCAAAATTGGGCGGGGAGGGGCGGGGACGTCCCCGCCCCTGCTATTTAGAGGCAGGGACGTCGTCGTGCATAATATACCATTTCATATAGTCAACTACCCATTTTCTTTAGTTTGAATCTTGCGTGGCAGCACTTGAGTGCATACGTGGTTGCCACGTCGCCTGTTTTTTACCTTGCGGGTAAGTCAACCCTCTATTCACTGTATCGAACGGGCGAGAGCTCTACCAGACGGGCGAATCGGACAGACGGCCGAACCGGAGGTCCGTCCAGTATGACAAGCCTCCCTCCTAGTGTGTCTTTACTAGATGTGCAAGGTTGTGATTTATTGTGTGTTATGTGATTGAGTGTGACTAGAGACATCCCGAGGGTGTAGGATATCCAGGTTATATAGGTGGAGAAAGATCCGAGATCTATGCTCCAGACCCTTCTCCGGTGGAACCGAGAAGAATTGCTTTAGCGGATGGGATCCGGGAAGCCCACGGCTATTTATGATAGCCTTCCTTAAGTGGAAGTGTTTGGATTGGTGGGGGGAGGAGTGATATCCCCCTCTTGGTACACCGGGAGAGATCCCGGCTAAGTTTGAGTCCGGAGAATTCTAGGGCTTCTACTTTTGCAGTGGACGAGTTCCAACGATCCCCGTGGAAGATTGTCTTGCTCATATGATTTGCTTAGTACTAACTTGTTGTGAGTCTTGTATCTTCTTGGTTTGATTCATTGAGTGTGGTTGTAGTTGGAACCCGAGCTTGCCTAACCGGTTTACCGGGACAAATTCCTAGTAGATTGTGAAGATCGGTAAATCGGTTGCGACCTCTTTAACTCTTTCAAGGTGTAGGGTTAAATTGTGGATATTGTGGCCTCTGGACTGCGAGAATAGAGGGCAGTGACTTTCCGGGCACTATAAAAACTTACCAGAAAACTACTCTGACGCTCAACACAGTTTAACTGAAACACTTGTGGTTATTTGTTACCGGTTACTAAGTTACCGAGGAAGCCATCTTCCGGGATGTGCTGAGGTATTAAATTTGAGGTGTTGTTAAGATTCAAAGAGTTTGATGCACGATAAAAATCCCTGGAAACGATCTGGTAAGGTGGGCTCGCTTAAGGTTAATTTCCGTTAACTTTAAGAATTACGAACTACTAGACTACGACAGTAATTCACTCTCAAGGAATTGATAGCAAATCACTAAGTAGTCAAGCGTCTCGCACGCCACGAAGGGAGAATCAATGAGTGTAAGTATAAATAGAAGAATGTGGAGCCTTCACTGATAAAATCACGTCACTTACAACCGGCTGTCTTCCTACTGAAACTTTCAGTAATCCCCGGACCACGCGTTGCATCAACTGTTCAGGTGAATTGTGGAATTCGAACTTTGAATCAGCACGGTGCAACGGGATTGCTTAGTCAGCCTACTGAACTGTGGTCGATGTGTGGAAATGATCTTTAAACCCTTCTTATACTATTGCTATTGGCAATATCTTAAAAAACTATCAAATATATTTGATAATATGTTTATAGGTTTGAAGTATGTTAGATAGTAGGCAAATAGTTATTGAGTTGATATAGAAAATTTCTTTCGTTCAATATATTTAAGTTGGTTATGGACTTTAGATGATTGTGGACCAAAATGTACAATACTAAATCTTTAGAGAACGTTTTAGGCCTAAAGATTTAAATTTTAGACAAAGGGTTGTTTTTAGAAAGATAAAAGAATGTATAAAGACGATAATGTAAAGGATTGAATGACAAGGCAAGGGATGTGGCAAAGGATAAAGGATGTGGCAAGGGATATGGGAGTGAACGAGGTGGCAAAAAATGGCAAGAGGTGGCAAAAAAATAGCAAGAGGTGGCAAGGGATGGGAGAAGGATGGCAATTGGATGAATGTCATCTTCCCATTGGCCATTGATCTTGTCCAATGAGATGTAAGGGGCTGACTGAGGCTACTTCAGGGGTTTCGGAGACTTCAAAGGGATCATTCAAAGAAAGAAAGCTAGAGTTGCAAAGCTTAGGATATGTGCTACAATTTTGGCGCAAAAAAACATTGGATTTAGAGTTGAGGTGAAGGAGTTACAAGCGATTGAAATTTGGGTGTGATTTGGAGACTCACTCCCGCTCTTTTGAAAATCCTAGGAGTTTTGGAAGAGTTTTGGAGGATCGAAGAAACAATTGAAAAGGTGTTTTCAAGCTCTACATAGTGCACGGAAGAATTGAAGAATTCAGAGTTTTTATGAAGGAATTAATGGAAGTTGAACAAAACACATATATTTTCTAAGGCCGTAAGTATATCACTTTGATGTTGGTGATGGTTTCGGTTATATCTTTGATTTCTAGACGACTTTTTGGCCAAGACTTTCTATGAAGGTGTTTTATTATGTTGAAAGGTTATATCAAATTCATGGCGTTTGGAGATTTTTCTCGAAAGTTATGAAGACTTTAGTGCTCGGGTGTTTATAAACAAGGATTTTAAGAGGTTATGAGTATTTTGGCGATATCTCAGAATCTGTGAGGAATTTACGGTTGAGATTTGGTGTGTTAATTACTAATAGTGCATCAGTTCTATTGGTGAAATCTAGATTTGTTTAGACGGATAGATCGCGAGATACAAGCTCTTAGGATTTGGGTTAGTTTCCCTTTCCAAAGCTTGTGAAATTTACTTAGTTTTTTAGATAGTTGGATTTTTTTGTCTTATAAGGACTTGTGTATTGAAGTGATTGTCTCTTAAAAAGTACAGATATATATATATATATATATATATATACATATTTTTGGAGTTTCACTTATCAAAGACTTGATTGAGTAAAAGTGGCACCCAGAAATCCAGTATTTTCTTGGGATACAAACTCTCTATCATGACAGCGTCCGTGTTACCGGTGGAGTCATGTTGTCCGGGATGGACTTACTCCCGGATGTGTCTTGTATTTACACCAATCACCTATCACAAATTCCGGTCAGGCCCCAAAAACATAAGTATACCAGACAACTCGTGTACTTTCTCCAGAAACTTTATTAGACTAACGTGGATGTAGATATCTCACGTATCTAGTAAGACGACAAATAAAACAACATTACAATTGACCAATACAAGGAGAGAACTTAAGAGAACAAGACTTAGAGAGAGATTTTCCCGGCTGACCGGGGAGACCGGAAAAATGATAGAAAATTTGGATAAGACCTAAAGAGGATAGGAGGATGAAGAAAACCTAAAGGAAAGACTTGCCACAAGGCTAACACAATAGAAAACAAATGATAGGACACCAAAGTAGACTCACACAAATAAGAAGTCACAATCTATGGCATATATGGTCTAGATAGAGTCCACCGGAGGACTTTTCTCTAGAGCGGAAGAAAGTAATCTGAATCACCCTGGGGAGAGAAAAATGAGAGGAGACTCAACAAGGAAGTTGTGCAAACAAGAAAAAGATATAATTACTTGGCAAGAATCACCTCAATGTCTTGCCACTTCCTTGTTGCACCACCTCCTCTTCAAAATCCTAGATTCTTCTTCTCCCTCCTTGGAATTGTACCACCTCTTCTTCTTCTTCCTTGAAAACCTCTTCTTCTTCTTCTTCTTCTTTAAAATTGCACCACTTCTTCTTCTTCTTTGACTACTTCTTCTTCTTCTTTGACTACTTCTTCTTCAAAACCCCAACTCCAAAAAAGACCCAAGTAGATAGAGAGGGAGAAACTATGAGAGAGAAAGATAACTAGAGAGGGAGATAGAGGGAAAAATTTGCAGGGGGGGGAAGAATTTAGAGAAGGAGGGAGAGAGGAGAGTTGCTGGAGAAGGAAGAAGTCTGGAAGGGGGAGTCAAATTTGAGGAGAGAGGTTCAAGCCGGCTGTTGAGACGGGGTCGGCTGATGCTGCCTGGGCTACTGCCCGGGTGATACCCGAGTAGCCGGATATTAGCCCATACCTGGGTTGATACCCGGGCTGGTTCATACCCGCGTTGATGCTCGGGTATGAATTTTATTTTATTTTTCTTTATTTTTCTTTTTTCTTTTTCTTTTATTCTTTTCTTTTCTTTTCCTCATATAAAATTTAGTGTCCATAAATGGGGACTTAAACCTCTACAACAACAATCCTAAGAACTTAACAACTATTACTAACACTACTAAATATACTATCTAGATGATGAAGACTTTGACTAGTTAGTTTAGTCTTTAAGTGGTGATTTGGGCTTTTGTTCCGGAGATCCTTCCCGGTCATTCTTTCTAGCTCTTTCTGGGCACAACTTTGGTAGTTTTAAGGCCCGATTTTATCGCCACTTTAACACTAATTAACTAGTCAAGGATTCACGATCATTCACTAATTGTTATACAACCTACTTCTACAGAATACTAACTACTTTTCTAGTTAATTAAGACTAAAAATCCTACTTTAACTAATTCTTTGGTAGGGGCAAGCAAGTAGGAGTTTCTGACTCCCACACCGCGCTGATGTCAATCATTAGGGTTGGCTCAGTCTATTTTGGACTAGAAGGATGTTGTTTAGGCGCAATCTAGGAGCCTTTGGCCTTGAACATGTGGGTCTTCATATACCTGGCGATTTTGGCTAAGAGGTGCTTTCCTTTTGTTAAATTCGTGTATTATGTTCATCATATCATTATACAAATGCTTTTGTTCCTCCCATTGCTTTGGAGTGTAGGAACTTTGTGGTTCGAAGACTTTGTCTTCCAGATTGGGTGGTGGGAGACCGACTTTCTACCTCTAGGCCCTAGTCGGAGTGGCAACCTAGATCGTCTCGTCTTCCTTCAGGAAATCAATTGTAACACTACTCACATGGTATTTTGGAGTGGTTTGCTTTTTTGCCAAGTCGGCAAGGTATGCCTCCTCTCGTTCCTAATTATTAGTTACTATGTCAGTGGCCTGGTTTTCTCCAAAAAAAACATATATCTAGTCAAGAGTACCCAACATTTGAGTCTCTCCTAGTCCTCGGATACCGTGATCGGAAGTTACTCCCTAAAGTTGGGTGGAACTTGGAGATTCTAGTTATCGGTTTGATATTCATCTTGTTCACCCTCATCAATTGGTTCTAAGTTGATCTTCCAACGGCGCCCTAGAGGTTATCCGGATGAAACTAGGAGTTAGATTCACTGTGACTTGTTTGCTTGCACCGGGTGCAAAACTTCTTTAGCACCTCCTAGATTGAGGTCTTGTTGGCCGAGTTGCTACCCTGGCTACCCCCATCACGTTGTCGGACTTCTACTCTGGTAGGTTTTCCACTGAAGTTTGTATAATTTTCCTCACATCCTAATGATGCGACCACTAGGTCAGTGAGAGTCCGGATCGGAGCTATACTCATGGTGACCTTGATATACTCAAGAAGGCCTGTCGAAAAGTTGGTGATCCAAAATTCCTCTGTTGGATTCAATTGGAGACATATGATTAATGTCATAAACCAGCCATAATAATCATGTACCTTCTCCCGGTCTTGTTGATGGAACCATTTCAACTCCCCGTAGACTGCTTTATAAGTGGTCTGGTCCCAATATCTTCTTCGGCCGCCTTGACCTCCTTCTACGATCAATACAAGTGGTTCTTTTGGTCTGTTTCATACCAAGATTCCTCATTGTCGCCATAGGTAGTGTTGAAGAGGTTGATGATCACTGGCTCCTTTGAATCACCATTGTGCCACAAGGTGCGCTCAGATTGTCGGACATGAGCATCAGCATTACCTCCTTTTTATATTTGACGTAGGGTAGGAATTTTTGTTGGACGGTCATTCTGAAGACTAAGAGAGTCTTGGGCGTTGGGCGAGCAGTCATGTCCTTGGAGGCCATGGGTGGCCTTAGTGCAACTAGGCAACCACAATGCAATAACTTCGTCTTTCAAGGCCTACATCATAATCGTCCACCACATGTACATGTTTTGGATTTGAGCAATAATCTTGTTGGGTCGGGATAATAGAGTATATGCCCCTGATGAGGTGGTCAACATACTCCAGAAGTGGTTGTGGTATACGGGTGTCAACATACCCGGGAGCAACGTTTTCTGCTTCTAAGTCTTGACCAGGGTATGCGCCCATGCCTAGAGCAACATAGTGAAGGGTGGCGCCAGGGGTAGAGCATCCCGGACTAGTAGTCCGTCATTCACTTGGACTTGGTGCCTTTGGGTGTCCTGACAATGCTCTATAGCCCTCATCGCTAGGAAAATTCCTCCACTACACCAAAAGGTCTGGCAGTGGTACTTTTATTTGGAGTAATGTTGTGATTGGCTCCATCATACTTCATGACTCGTGCTACAAGCAATATAGCTTCTATTGCATGGCAGTCACTCGCTGTCTTTTTAGTTCTTTCTCTTGCTGAAAAGCATAGCAGCACTGGTCCTCTAGGCGCTGCCTCTTTGCTTCATGCCATTTGGCCCGCCTAGTCTTGATGCTTAAGGGACCCTGTGACATCTAAGAGACGAGGGCCTGGTTTAGATAGAATCCGTTTTCTTCCTCCATTTGCCACAACCCCGTTAAATTCAGCCATCCGGTTCCTATACAGGTCATTGCGCATTCATCGATGTTGTGCTTCATTTTCAACTAGATGCTGAGCTAAGAAAGCCTCTAACATCCAACATTGTTTTGTGATGTCCTCCTTTACATCTTCAACAAATTCTTCTATTATAGTGGGTGCCAATGGTTGTGGGAGAAAGGAACCAGTTAAAGGTTGGCCTAGGGGTGGACACCCTATGTGTGACCCATACTTGCACGGACGCTCTTGTTCCATCCTCTTCCTCACGTTGTCCATACTCGCATGTAGGTCGACTAGTGCTCGGTTGCCTTTTGGAGTGGGTCGCAAGCTAAGAACCATGTCTAAGTTCACCCTCATGCTTTTAGTGTTGTTGATCTAATTCCACTAGAAACTTGGTGCTCCTTCCTCAACGGCAAACTATCGCTTGGTTACCAATGGCAGTCATCCTTCCTCTCCAACTTCACGCCACTCGCCTCTAGGCAACCCGAAATATTCACCTGGTGATCCTTTCTGGCGTACATACCTCCATAATAGGTTCTAGGAGGAATCCGCCCCCAACACCATCATGTCATTCACATTCAATGTAAAAATTTCATAGTAAAAGGAGTTAAAGTTTTAGGGTAGCATGCAAAAAATATTCTTTCTTCCACATAAATAAGCACAATTTTTAGTTTTTTTTCTTTATCTCGACCTCAAGACAACATGATAATATTTATGTTTACCATTTGGATTAAGATTTTACATGATATTGTGAGCACAAAACAATAAAATATTTTTTAAATGATTTTGGACCTCATCTTCTTGCAAGAATTTTTTGGATATTCTAAACACCTATAACATACCTAATTTCTTTTGAAAAAGTACCTTACACCATATAGATTGTGATGGTAAAGAGTGGCAACTTTGCATAATAAAAATTTCATTATATCAAGAAACATGTTTTTTTTTGTTGTGTAAAATCAAGGTGCAAAAGACCATTGAACGTGTTGTGAATGTTATCATCTACAAATTCATGCGGTCAAACACTATATTAACTTCTAAAGGCCCAAGGCATTTTCACACCAAAAACCCTTCAAAATTATTCCTTCTAGTGCAATGAGTAATGAGGGTAACAAAATGTTTTATATCTCTCTTTAACCGTAGGATATCAATCAAGATTTATTAAGTGACGCCAAAAAAAATATTCATACTCTTCGGCTGCACTGATTGAAAGATTATAATGTTTGAAGTAGAAAAAACGATTCATTTTCTTCCTTGCAGTGAGTGGATTCGCAGACTTTGACTTCATTTAGTGTCAAATTTTTGCACTACATAAGGTTTAAATTCATTATCATCAAGTCAATCATGTTGTTGGTGACTCTAAATATTGGTGTACAAGAACTTTCACCCTGCAAATATTGCCGTATTTACATCTCACCCTGCTTTGGTGAATAGAGAAAGACACAAGGTCCTCAAAAGATGCTGCACCGGGTCTTTTTGCCTGACACAAGGTAGCTACCCTTTAAAACTGAGACTTTCAGGAAAACTCTAATATATGACAATGTTTGACTTGAGTTAATGTGCTATTTTTCACCAAAGACAAAAATTGTTTTTGACAATATGAAAGGAATTAATATCACTTGCAATTATTGAAGATCTCACATTTGATAGAGTATTCTAGCAAAAGCTTTTGGAGTTGCCTGACATGCCCACTCTCTCCATTTGAAATTCAAAACCCTATAACTTTTTCATTAATTGTTGGCTTTGGGAAAAAATTGTACTCACACAAAGCTTTTGTTAATGTCCATCCACGATAGAAATTTAAAAGAAGAACGTTGTAAATTGACACCAACGTGCTTGAACCTTCAAGGGTCCCCCGAGGGGACTCCTAGGCCTCTAGGGGTTAATAATCGGGTATGTTCTTCCAATAGTACGTAACAAGATCATACGGTTAGGAGTGGAATTGGATCATTATTTATAAAAAAATTGTTGGCACTATAAATGGTAGTTTGAAAGATCTTTTTTGAAATCCGTAGTTGTCGTCCTTTAGGGATTAAATTAATTGAGGAGAAAATATATTTCAAATTGGAACAAAATTGTATACCTATGAGAGTTATCTATAAAGTCACCTAAAGTTGCAATAATTTAAGTACTAATCATTTAATGTATAATACTACCATTGTTTGTTCCCAAGACCATTACACATGGAAGAGCTTGGTGGTATCTCAACTAAAACCCTTATCAAGTGTGGAAGATCTTGGTTGTCTCTAAATCCCAGCTAGAAGTAGTTTGTGCCGCTTTAAAAATAAAGGGGAAAAGACCATGTTGTACCTTAAATATGTAACTGCCTTCTTCCACTTTCAGCCAACTAATAGAATTTTAGAGGTAATTTGACTTATTCAAAATGAGAAAGGTAAAAGTACCACAACATCTTCACCTCAATTCATAAAAAACTCTATGGGCAGTTTCACACTACGGACCAAGGCTGAGAGACCAAGTGCTACTAGCAATTTAATTGGTCTAGAGCCTCAAACTTGGTCCTTAGGCCTTCACACAAGGGACCAAGGTTGAGAGGCCAATGACGTCTAGAGTCTTATATGGCATCATTTTTTGAAGGCTTTGGCGCCAAATGTTTGGCTTCTTGACGAAATATTGAGTCGAGCGCGAGTAAAAACCCAAACTTTTGCCGAGGATCCAAACATCTCAACTCCAAAACTTGGCCTCTCAACATAGTTTGGCCTTCAATGGAGTGCGGTCCTTGGTCCTCGTGTAATCCCTTTGAAGGTAAGGAAAAAAATTCTATATGTTAGGAAGTAGCTTGAATACACATAATTTGTTTTTCTCTGGGAATGTCAATCCTATCTTGAACTTGGGCATTTAAGATCTGTCGCACTTGGATATATGTACAATTGTTTAGGTCGCTGAGGAGGTGGTACAAAGTCATGCATTTGCACCACGTATAGTGGCGAGTAAATAAATGACATGGCATCCAACGTGGTGGATGAAATCATAAGAAGGTAGACATGAGGTTGCTTAGAGGTAGGAAGTATTTGCACAATTGCTTGGTACTTCACAATTCTTTTGAACATTAACATGTGTACCCGTAATCCCTAAGGTACCGTGACAGTTTTACACCAAAAACACTTCAAAATTAATGGATTCTAGTGCAATGAATAAAGAAGGTAACAAAAACTTTGATTTTTAGTTCTGACCGTAGGATCTCAATAAAGGCTTTTAAGTAATACATCTACAGAATTTCATAAACTTTGACCGCACGGATTGAAAGATTATAGTGTTTGAAGTCAAGCAAATGGTTCATTTTCTTCCCTGCGTTTAGTGGATCAGCAGACTTTGACTTCACTTGGTGTCAAAAAATTTCACTACACAAGGTCTAAATCTATTACCATCTTGTGAAGCATGATGTTAGCTCCTTATACACCAATTTTTAGAGGTAGAGACGGGGTGTAGCATATTCAAAACAAGTGTGCAAGGAGTGGAGGCTCGAAATTTGTTAATTCACACTTTAATTTTTTTGAACTTAATATGTTTTTGATTGATAATCCGAATGGTTAATAAGAAGGTTTACATTACATATTGTTGTGGAAATAATAAAAAGTGAAAAATATAAAGATACCTAGGGTTTATGTGGAAAAGAAGAAGTTTTTTTGGTTCCTTGCCCGACAATGAGTGACAATGTATGAAAATGTTTGACTTGGGTTGGTATGCTATTTTTCACTAAAGACAAGAACTTTTTTTTGACAATATGAAGGGAAATAATATTACTTGCGAGTACTGAAAATCTCACTTTCAATAGAGTGTCCAATCAAAAGTTTTTGGAGGTGCCCTAGGTGCCCGCCCTCCCCATTTAAAATTCAAAACCCTATAAATTTTTCATCAAATGTCGGATTTAGGAAATAATTGTTTTCCCACTACGATCTTGGTAATATCTTTCTACAGTAAATATTTCAAAGAAGAATGTTGGAAATTGACACCATAGGAACTTGACCAAACTTTCAAAAAGCCCTTTTTGGACACTTGGTCCTTTAGGAGTTAAACACAAATTCCTACTGTTGTAAATCTTGACTGTTTGCCAGCGAATGGAACTATTTTCTATTCTCTAGAGTGAAAACATTCCGTTTTATCTGGTTTCCATTGATACAGGGAATTTCCATGGATGTATAACCTCCATGTGCAAATTGACCCTTAGAGTGAGTACAGTACAGTACCGTAGTACAAGATCACGCATTGTTCACAGCAGTGACAGCGATCCGCGCCACCTCTCTACATGACAAACGGATCCCAGCCAAATCAACACTCCAGAGTCCACAGTGGCACCAGCGTGCGACACCAGAGCATCATGTGTCCGTGTCAGAACCCGTCCAGTTACCAGTGGACGGCCGGCGCACTTCCAGCTAAACCCCTCACTGCAAAGTGTGCCAACCGCCTCTGCACGTCCGGACGTCCGGACATCCGCACCCCAGAACCACGCTCAAGACCTCGCGGCCTCAAAACCACGGCCAAAACCTCGATGCCTCCAAACCACGCTGGCCCAAAACCACGCTACCTCCAAACCACGCTGTACCAAAACCACCCTCGCCGCCCGCGACTCCGTCGGGTACCATATCTCGTCACTATCTACAAAACCGTCACCATCTATGCTGGACGTACACTCGAACATGCAAATCTAGGAAATGACGGCTCCGGGTTGAAGTTTGCGACAGCCGCGATCGAGGACGATGCGCCTCACGACAGCAACGCAGCGATGATCGGATGCAGCATTGCCACTTGCTCGCCGTGAGATTCTGATCGGTTGCGGCACTGAGGCCCCACTTGCACCGGAATCTCTACACCGACGAAGACCGAGCACAAGCTCACAAGCAGGAGCTCGTGAGCAAGAAGGTTAAACGTGTGAGGTGATGGTGGGCCTCTCGGTCTGGAGTCTGTTATGAGATGAGAGAGTGAGTTTGTGATGTTGTGATGAGAGACATGAGGTGCTTGTGGCAGGGGTTTGCGTCGACTCTGTTTACTATTGATAGTGGAGCGAATTGTGACGGCAACGGCGAAGACTGGGCCATGGCGATGGTGGGGCCGCGGTGCTTTTCCTGGTCGCAGTGAGTGGGGTTTCGGGTTTCGTGCGAGGTGGAAATTTCTTACAATAGCGGGTAAAGTTGCCGTTCCAACTGTTGACTTGTTGGAGTCCCAGTTGGGCCCTTGTGTTCAAACCTTGCAGCGTTCAAACCGCGGGACGCACCTGCGAGAGAGGCTGCGTTACGCGCCAGGATTAGGCCGAAGAACCCATAAACAATGGCGCCGTCTTCATTTGTGTGCGCTACAGTTTCGGGATCGGTTGTGGGTTCGTTACGCGACTCCAAGCTCGAAGCGGAATCGGGTTTACCTCGTTTTCTGGCGCTGGCTCCACTTGTGACGGAGCGAGCGAGAGTTTACTTTTACTGTCAACGTGAGGGACATAAGTTTTGAGCGCGTTCGGAGTGGTTAGACTCGTCAGAGCGAAGTGTCTGCAGAGCTTTTGTGCGTAACCTAGCGCTCGAACAGATTTCCAGACATATTCATCTTGGCTTGTGTGCCGTGCAGCCAAGTTGCGTGCCGCGAGTTGGGTTGTTTGTCTGCAGAGCAACTTTCGGAGGCAGGTTTTTCGGGTTGTTTGATCTCTTACGTGGTTGTTTCCCTGAGTCGGCGTGCAGACACTGTCCGCAAGAAGAGCGAGATCCCCGTTTTCTTATTTGGTGATTGTGCTCACGACATCTGAGCATTGAAGCAGGGGTTGTAGGGGATTGCAGTTGTGGGGGAAGCAGAAGTATGTGCTCGGTGCGAGGGAAAACAGCGAAGTTGTTGCAGGCGTAGGGATCATGGGAGCCGAGAGTGCAGGGCGTGGGGATCCGAGGAGGCCCGCATGGCCGACGCAGAGGAGGAGCGCCGCGTGCGGCGACGGCCAGCTGGCGAAGCTGTTGGTCGCCCGGAACGCGCTGTGCCTGTCTTTAGAGAAATCACGTGAGCTCGGCGACTTGCTGAACCAATCCAACAAGAGGCTGCAGAGCGTGCACGACCGTCTCTCCCCCGTGCGGAGAGCGCTAGAGCCGCTGCAGGCGCAGTCCAAGGTCGCGGAGGGCCTGACGAAGCGGATCGACCAGACCTTGGAGCCCGCCATGTCCGTGCTTCAAATGTTCGACGTCGTGAGCAAGATCAGGGTGCGCCTGATGCGCGAGCCCAAGGACGACTTCAATGGCTACTACAACGCGCTCGTCGAGCTGGAGGAGCCCCTGAATTACCTCAAGGAAAATTCAGCTGTCGCGGTGAAGTATTTGCAAGAAGCTGTCGCGTACCTGAACGAGACGGGTTCCACCGACACCGCGCGCCTCAAGCGCCTCAATGAATCACTCGCGGCTCTCAAGTCAGGTGTGTGGATAGAGCTCGTGAATGCATCCCTTTTCTTAAGAAGTTTATATGCTAAGATTTTTCTATATTCCAGGCGCGGCACATGAGCTCGACGGCGGGTTGTTCGTCACTGCTCTTGGCAAGCTCGAGAAGGAATTCAAGCGTCTCCTGAGGGAGAAGAGCCGCCCCATTCATCTCCCCGAGCAGATGTCACCGAGAGAAGGAGAGTCTCCCACCTCCTCCTCTGAGTTGGATCACTTGGGGTACCCTCCGGAGGTGCTGCAGAGGTTGCAGGTCATCGTCATAAAACTGTCCGGGAATGCTCATTACAACCGATGCATTGATGCGTACCAAGAGATCCGAAGTGGACTCTGTGAAGACAGCTTGAATGTGAGTCAGAGGATTCTGCTTCTTTTTGGATAATTGATCTTCAAGAGTAGTTTTCTCACCTGCTGTTTTGATCATTCAGGCTCTTGGAGTGAGCTACGTGGCCAACATCACGCCGAAGTCGGTGAACGCCATCCCATGGGACGAACAGCAGGAAATGATTCAGAAATGGACGGAGCAACTTGAGGTGGTTGTCAAGATACTGTATGCCGGCGAAAGACGACTCGCACGACAGGTGTTCAAGAATGTGGGACAACAAGTGTGGGTGGAGATTTTGCGTGACCTGGCTTCGCCGGATATCAGTTCATTCCTCCAGTTCGGTGAAAGCGTGGCAGCGAGTGACCGTTCGCCTGAGAAGCTGTGCAAGCTGCTCCAAATGTACGAAAGCATGGAAAAGTGCGAACATAGCGTAATCCAGGTGTTTGACGGGCAAGCCTGTGGTGAGATTCGAGCACGTTACCGCGAGCTTCTGAAGCAGGTGAACATCGCTGAGTGCATCCTTCAGTCTTGTGTTGAAGAGAGTTGGATTGAATCTCAGCGGTTTTATCCACACATATTATCAAATCAATTGAAAGTCTGCAAGCTCATGAAGTTTCATGTCCACGAGAGATCCAACATTCTTACTGCGTGCTCTGTGATCACAGGTGGTTTACGCGGCTGGGAAGACATTCTGGGAGATCAATGACTGGGTGAAAGAGCAGCAGGAAGGCGTGGCGCCGGACGGCCGGGTCATGCGGCTCTGCAGCTGGGTGGTGAACTATCTGAAATACGTGCTCGACTTGTTTCCCAAGACGTTGAGCAGGGTGCTCCGAATCGCCCAAAGCTGGGAGGCCGCAGGAGCCCCGGAGAAGGGACTGGCGCAGGGCATAGACCTCATTCTGCAAACAATGGAAGGGCTGGTGGAGGCAAAGGCGAAAGAGTACCAGGACCCCGCCCTCCGTCACATATTTCTCATGAACAACATGTACTATATCCGCAACCGCGTGAAGAAAAGCGACATGGGACCACTCTTGGGCGAGGACTTCATCTCCGACATCGGCCGCAAGGTGAGCAAGCCGTCGATTATGTTGAAAGATCGAGTTCTTATTTAAATGCTCTGTTTTGGTTGAAGAATTAGCTCTGGTATGGTTGAAGAACCATGCTCTGTTTGGTTGAAGAGTTAGCTCTGGTATGGTTGAAGAATCATGCTCTGGTATGGTTGAAGAATCATGCTCTGGTATGGTTGAAGAATTAGCTCTGGTATGGTTGAAGAATTAGCTTCAATGCTATGAAGGAAACAGAGTCAAGCGTGGGTCCAATACTAAACGTTTTCGGTTACAATTTATCGCTGCAGGTCTCACAGAACACTTTGAAGTACCAACGAGAGGGGTGGCAGCGAGTGCTGCAGCACCTCAACCGGGAGGGGCTGCAGGGCTCATCTTCGAGCAAGAGCGCGTCGCGGGACCTGGTGCGGCAGAGGCTGAGAGCGTTCACGGCGGCGTTCGATGAGACCGTGCAAGTGCAGTCCAGGTGGATCATCCCGGAGCAGGACTTGAGAGACGGCACCTTGGCCGCCATCACGCAGATGGTGGTGCCGGCGTACCGGAGCTTCCTCGGCCACTTTGGGCCCCTGTTGGGGCGCGACTCGGACAAGTACATCAAGTACTCCCCCGAAATCCTGGAGACCATGATCGGCGACTTGTTAACCGGCAAGGCAACCACTTAGTTAGCTTTATTTTTTGACCCCTGCTCGGGGTTCTGCGGTGTACACACATTTTTTTCTGGACTGTGATTCTTTTTTGACCGATTACATTGAGGCGTTTGGTGGTGGAAGTTGTCACCCCCTCTTTTGGATCCCTCCTATTCTGTTGCTTCTTCTTCTTCTAGTGATAATCTGCCAACGGAATCTGTGAATGTCTAAATGAGATTCATCAGTGGTGTCACGATTAGTATAATTGAACCAAACCATACACTTTTGCACTGAACACAAGTTTTTCAACACTTCACAAAAAAAGTGTTGAAAACAACTCCATGTGTACTATGGTAGAGGCACCCAATTTCGATCGGCCACCCAACTCCGATCAGTAGAGTATGCATGGCATGGTGCATGAAAATGGTAAATGCATGAAATGGTGCATGAAGCGACCCAAAACCGATAACTAAAAATCTGAAAACTACTATCATTATCAACATTGGGCCATGAAGTGTGCAATTCTAGCTTGCTCCACCTCAATTTAGCTCTCATTGGTGGCCTTGCATTGAAAGTCGAACAAGACCAATCGGCATTGGGTACCCTCCATGAGTTGGTTATCCATGGCATGTCTTCTCTCTTTTACTCACTCTCACTTGTTGGCATTTGGTGAAGGAGGGCACCAAATCTCACCCATTCTAGGGTTTGATTATGGACTCTGGTGGTTTTTGGGCTTTTAAATTCTACATCAATTCCAAATCGTTGTGATTAAATTTGAAAAAATATTTGTTGAGTTTCATTCCTAATTCCGCATCTTTCTACAAAAATGTTTTTGACATACAATGTCATTTGAGTCTCCAACTGGCTTAACCCCTAAAGGACCAGAGTCTCCTTCGGGGGGATTCTTTGATTTTTGGGCAGGTTCCTAAAATTCGAAAAAAAATCAATTTTCTCTGAAATTTTTATTCTAGATTGCCTTTGATAAGAGCTTCGTGGACATATTTTTATTTTATTTTTTGGATTTGTGGTTTGAAAGTTTGTACCACTTATAGTTTATGAGGGAAATTGTCAAGGAACTTTAGGGGTTAAGTGATCCAAATTGGGTGCCTCCACCTTCAGTCCAAGCTCGCGCAAAGTTATTGTCTTGGATTAAACTTTGGAGTTATTGAGGATTTTATATCTTTCTTGGTAGAGTCCCTCCCTTGATGTATTGGATCCCAGGAAATCGACTAGAGCATTTTACTACAAAGAATGTCAATGTTCCTTAAACTTGTGAGTCTTTGTAACTCACGATTCCTATCCACTAAGAATGATGTTGATCCCAATGGTGTTTGATTCAAAAACCCGAAGTTATTGAGGATTTTAAAAGCTCCAAAGTTTAATCCAAGACAGGGGATTCAATTTGGTGCAAATCAAGAAGTTCTATGCAGAGCTTACAGACAATTGGATATTTAAGAAGGTGCCGACTATGGAATAATGGCTAACTTCCTAAGGACTTGGGCTTCCACTTGCATGTTGAAGGAAGGATAAAAAAATTCCTAGCCACGACAGAATTTGCAACTTGTGCATCTTTGAAGTGCAGTAGACTCCGGAGCACACTTTTTCCTTTGTCCCTTTGCACATGATGCGCCAACTAGTTGGAATGGCTCCTCAGATGAGCTCGTGGTAGGTAGCCTTGTCGCGAGTTTAGGACTCTTTGGGTCGTTCAGGCAAGGCTACCTCATTCACTCGGCCGACAACCGGTGCGCAAGCCAAAGGCATCACCGACAAAAGTCCCTGGGAGGTCCTCCTCAAATGTCTTATCTCAAAGCTATGGTGCCAAAAATGCACCGTTGACCTCAGAGATGGGGAATTCACGTTAAAGGTGCGTTGTTTTGGACTTGAAAACTCAGAATTTAAGACAGCATGGGCGCTTAGAGGAAGCTCAGGAGGTATTCCAGTCAAATCTACAAATCGACAAAACGACATAAGGAGAGATTTTAGGCCACCCAAAGTCAAGGTGGCATCTTTTGCTTTAGCAAGGCCAACCTGAAATGGAACATAGTCCCTCACCTGGAGTTCCTCCATTGTCCAAACCTGGGTTGTCTTAGTGAGCTTTACCGTGGGCGAGCCTTCGAGGCTCTCTTTCCTTACCTTTGTTGATTGATTTGTTCTCGCCTGCTAGAACAATGGTCCTTTCCTTAGCAATTGGCATCAGTACTGTTCAACATGACCATGGTGATGTAAAAGATGCCGAAGCGCTTGTTGAGGATATTCTTTCAGCCATTATATTGGACTTAGAAGTTGGGCCCGCCCCCTTTGCTATGGCTAAAGACTTGCTAGATCTTCTTGATTCCCTTCAAACCGACATCGAGCTACGTGATTTGGCAAACTTCTACGCTATTACCAACCCGGTGGTCCAAGAAAACCCGTCTGCAATGACGATTGGTGTTCATGTTGGCAATTCTTCATTGGCCGTGGGGTCACCGTCTTCTTTTAAAGAGAGAATGGATTTCGGAGAGATTACAAAGCTATTGAGTTGTCCTTGGCATAGGAGCGCGTGAGTTCTTGTAGATCATTGTCTTCTTGATGTTTCTGTCTCTTCCTTCACTTTAGAAAGTGGGATTTTCCTTTACCACCAAAATAATTTTGGATTTTCTTTGTGCCTTCTTGGTTGTTGCCCTTTGTAGGGTTGATGAGGCTTTTCTTGGTTTCCTAGGTTTTGCTTCGAACGATCTTTGGATTTTCCTTCTCCTACTCGATTTGTTGTTGTGTGTTTTTCCTTGTGGTGTTTCTAAGTCATGGGCTTGGTGTTGGTTTTGCTTGTGATGCTTGCATGTGCATTGTGCATTTCTTCTGTTAACTCATCCCAAATCAAGTCTTTAAGCTTATTTACATCTCACTAAAAAAAGCCATGTTTTTTAGGAAATACAATTAAGTTTGTAGGAAAATTTTATTACTTTGATTATCAAGTTTTAAAAAGATGTGTGTTTAAACTCATACAATGTATTAGATATGGAGAAATTTCTTGAATTGACATACTAGTCAATTTTGTAAATATCATTGAGAATTCCTTGAATTGTGTTATGAATTGCATCATGCCGTAACTATAGTATTCTCCAATGTCTAAAGTTTATCCTAATAAATCCTTTACCGTCTAATTGGACCATGAGAGCCTGGGAGGATCTTTGAGCATAATAGATTATGAAGAACATCATCAACACAATGGATACATTTTAGCACAAGCCACTTCACAAAAATTGCTAAAGTTTGCTAATGTGTGCATGGATTGGAGATTGGAGAGATATGTTGGAAAGCTAACAAGGATCTCAAAATGTGTTCAAAGTACATGAGAGACAATGGCCAAATGTGGAAAGAGTTGGAAGATGCAAGGCACCAAAATCCACCTTGCTTAGAGCCTTGTAGGCGTAACATAACCTTGAATCCTAAATTTACAAAGAATGGCTCCTAAACCTAACAATTGCTTTATCTTATGTAAAGACCAAATAAAGGAACCTACTTACAAAGATCATATGAGGAATTCAAACCAGCCAACAAAAAGTACGAGTTCATACATTGCAAGTATAAATGTGCCAACAAAAAGCTCAATTGATTTATTGGCCAAAGCATGTTTTGCACTCGTAAAGTTCAAGAGTAAATCACCTAACAAAAAACTTGCCTAAATTATTGGCTAGCCATGTATTATGCTTCTCAAGTTCAAAGTGGCAAGAGTAAACCGCCACCAAAAAGGCGGCTGTGGTGGAATGACCTATGGTTGCTCCCCAAGATGATGGATGGGGTCATTTCCTCTTCATTGCCCCTCAAGTGGATGGATGGAGATGGATGGGTCATCCCCTCCCATTCCCTTGCCCAAAACCACAACCTTGTTCCCACATCTCCATTCAAACCCTAAACCCTAAAATTCACCAATAAACCTTCAATCCTTAACCCTAAATTCTAAACTTTGATGCATGAATCAAAAGTCCTATAACCTGGTTGTTGAGGGAACGAGGAGGGATGACTCCCCATCCATCTTGGTCCAATTTGCTTGGAGGGCAACAAAGGGGTCATTCCTCCGTAGCCTAATAAGCCCACAATGTTGAATAGAAATTTTGAACCAAAAAAAAGGTCATTTAATGCATCAGTCCTTGTTCAATGCTCATGCAATCCATGTGTTGCATTCTAAAGTCCATTAGCGACGAGGCAACATGTTTGTGATGCCCCGTCCACTGAAACAGTCAGATTTGATGTCGTGCATGAGCGAATCACGTCAAGCATGGAACCAAATGTACACTTTTTTGTAAAATATGTGGAGGAGAAATTGACAATTGGATGCAAGCATTCTTCTAACCGCAAACAACATCGAAGTTGCAATCTGTGTAGAGTATACTGTGGAAAGAGACAAAGTAAGGCAAAAGGGTACATCGAGCTATAGGCAAGGTGGACTTACATCGAAGGTGTAAGTCTTGCTGAACTCTTCTACATTTTTGTTTTCTACAAAGTAAAACATGAGGCCGTATTTACCGGTCCATAGGGTTACTGTTATACATAGTTGCTGATGTTGTTACAATGAAGCAATGGTGTGTCAGCTGCAGTTGCATCTGTTGAGTGAAGGCCTTTAATCACTCTGAGTGAAAGCATGCCAAATGAATGACATCTTTTCTACTCTCATGAATTGAGCTGCAAAAGCACCTAAGCTAAGAGCCTGTAGCCCTGAAAACTTGGATTCATCATTCAAGGGCGCAAGATAAGCTGACATCATAGGCTTGCATCATACAACCTCATCCTTGTCTCATCTCTATAACCAACAAGTTAAGCAATGTGAATATATGGAGAGAACAAAATAAGTATGCACTTATTTTTTTAGTGATAGCCAATAGAATTGCAATTTCAACCCAAGTGATTTCATATTTTTCCCATGAGTTGTGAATTAAGGTAGAGGCACCCAATTCCGATTGACTACCCGATTCTGATAAGTAGAGTATGCATGGCATGGTGTATGAAAATGGCAAATGCTTGAAATGGTGCATGAAGTGACCCAAAACCGATAACTCAAAATCTGTAAACAAGAGTCGTTATCGTCATTGGGTCATGAAGTGTGCAATTTTGGCTTGCTCCACCTCAATTGAGCTCTCATTGCTGGCATTGCCTCGAAAGTCGAATAAGGCCAATCGGCATTGGGTACCGTCCATGAGTTGGTTATCCATGGCATGTCTTCTCTCTTTTACTCACTCTCACTTATTGGCATTGGGTGAAGGAGGCCACCAAATCTCACCTACTCTAGAGTTTGATTTTGGGCTCCGATGGTTTTTGGGCTTTTAAATTCTATATCAATTCCAAATCTTTGTGATTAAATTTGAAAAAATATTTGTTGAGTTTCATTCCTAATTCCGCATCTCTCTACAAAAATGTTTTTGACATACAATGTCATTTGAGTCCGGAACTGGCTTAAGTGATCGGAATTGGATGCCTCTACCTTAGTTTTGAATTTTCAAAGTGTGTTGCCATGTTTAGTTGGTGGTTGCCAATAGGTAACCCTCCATAAGCACTAACCAAAAGTAGCGGGTCCTCACTAATAGCAAACCTCCATTTGGAGCTCAATGATTGGTAGTGGGATGGAAGTGGGTTGGATATACCCCAATTTTATATGTGTGGCTTATGGATTTTGGTTGGTTACTAGGGGATTATCTTATTGTGAGCCTGGAGTTTTGTCAAATTGTTGTTAATCTTGAAACTTTAGAGCCAAAAAAGTATAGTGATAGATACCAAAAAAATTGTGAATTTTTTTGAAAACTATTGTGATTTTATGAAGAAAAAAGTAAAGGGAATTTATATCAAATACAAAGCATGCTTCATTTTTTTGACAATTTTACCAAAGGTGTACATTCATTGTGGTTTTAGTAATATAGATTAAGATGTTACAATTGGAGGTGAAAATAATGATTGCCTTTTCTTTTTCACTCTTTGCACTAGCATGAACAATTTTGAAATGTATTTGATGAGAAACAGTCAACGAGTTTTAGGATTTCAAATGAAAGATACTCTCACTAAACTTTTAGAAATGCCCATTTACCTTAAAAACCTCAAAGAGAATTGTTGAGAATTGACACCATAGAAATATCCATGAATATTTACATAGACCATTGTTTAGGACATTTGGTCCTTTAAGGGATATTAACAAAAATCAGCAATCACATTCACATCCATTTTATGAACATCTTTAGCATATAAGAATTACGAATTGAGAAGAGACTAAGGGCCGCTTCACACCAAATCCAAGGTCCAGAGTCCGTCGGTTTCCACCAATGAGATTGCTTGAATGGCCAAAGTCCAGCCTGTTGGCCTTCACACCAAAGGCCAAAGTCCAAAGGCCGTTGTCTTCCAATGTGCCTACATGGTAGTACTTTTGGAGAGTTTTGGCGCCAAGGCGGCGGACTCTCGAGCAAAACTTGGGTTGCCGTTTTTAGTCGATCCAAACTTCCTTCGAGAGTCTGTCATATTTTTCAATAAAATAATCAAAAATCTTGTCAGATTAGATGAATGAGACCGAATTTTTGGGCTGTTTTTTTTGGCGTAATGATATGTGGTTAGGACTTTGGACTTAAGCTTTGGGGCTTCACACCACAGCCGCCCCAAGGTTTCAATATATATATTTTAATGTTTTTTTTTAATCCAAAAGTTTGGACTCTCACCATAGTTTGGGCAAAAATTTTGATGGACGGACTCTCGACTCGGCCCGATGTGAAGCGGCCTTAATTGTAAGGTCAATAGAGTTTGGCATTCATCACAATTGTGAAATGTTAATTTATCTTTAATAATACCACTTGGCAACCTTTACATTATCTGAAACCTAGTTTCAATACATCATAGTATATTACTACCTAAAAATGTAGAATTTACATTTGCAATCTTTAAAAAAAAATTGAAAGCATTAGTTTTATCTTGTATTGTAAAATTTTCATGGGATGGCCACAACTTGTAACCCATCTAGAGAACAATTTGGGTTCTTCTCAGACTGGTGTCTACCTCGTGGTATGGAACTATTGGGTACAATGCCAAATATAACCTTAACCCCTAAAGTTCCTTGACAATTTCCCTCAAAAACTATAAGTGGTACTAACTTTCAAACCACAAATCCAAAAAATAAAATAAAAATATGTCCACGAAGCTCTTATCAAAGGCAATCTAGAATAAAAATTTCAGAGAAAATTGATTTTTTTTCGAATTTTAGGAACCTGCCCAAAAATCAAAGAATCCCCCCAAAGGAGACTCTGGTCCTTTAGGGGTTAAACCGCAAAGGACCAAGTGTTCCAAATGTTTGGGGGGCAAATTTGTTTACTTTGACTTAATTAATTTCAATCCATGTGGTTAAAATTCACACAAGTTTTATCTCGTCATCTTATATAAGTTTAACCCCTAAAGGTGTCAAGGCGTTTTTTGGAAACTATAAATTTTGGAGTGGGTTTGGTGTGCTTAGGTGAGAATTGAGGAAGAACTAAGAATTAGGAGTTGAAGTTTTTTACCGATGTGGGTGGTTTGGCATGTGTAGTGTTGAATTTTTGTCAAAACTGTCTAATGTGTTTTGGTATTTTTAATATACCAAATATGGCCAAAGACTTGCCAAAAACGCTGAAAATGAACTATAATGTGAGCATTTCAAGCCACAATGGATGCAATACATGGCCAAGTTGCACTAAACATATCAATTTTAATCCCTAAACTTCAAAACTATTGATTCTAGTGCAATGAGTAAAGAAGGAAATAAAAAATATTATTTTTGGGTTTATCTGTAGAATCTCATTCAACAATTGATAAATAACATACTCACGAAATTTCATCAACTTTGACCGCATGGATTGAAAGATTATTGTGTTTGAAGTAGACAAAATGGTTCATTTTCATCCATGCGTTGAGTGGACCAGCAGACTTTGACTTCACCTGGTGTCAAAGTTTTGCACTACACAAGGTCTAAATTTTATATCATCATGTTGACTATGATATCAACTCCTTGTACAACAATTTTTAGAGGTAGAGAAGGGTTTTTGCAATTCGTGCAAGGAGTGGAGGTTCAAAAAATGCCAATTCACGCTTTTATTTTTTGGGAAAAAAATATGTTTTAGAATGATAATCCAAAGAGTCGATAAGAAGGTCTATACCACATCTTGTAGTAGAGAAAATAAAAAGTGAAAGATATGAAGATCCCAAAGTATTACATGGAGAAGAAGAAGTTTTTTGGTTTTCTTGCCCGACAACGTGTGAAAATCTTTGACTTGGGGTAAAATGCATTTTTTCGCTAAAGACAAAAAAAAATTGACGATATTGAAGGAACTAATATTACTTGTTGTTATTGAAACTCTCAATTCTACTCGAGTGTCCTAGAAAAAAAAATTGGAATTGCCCAACGTGCCCACACTTGAGAGTTTTTTCTTTAAGATGGCATAACTTTTTTTTTGGAAGTCGGATGAGAATAAATACTATACTGCTACATACCTCTTGTCTTCTTGCATCTCTGTACAATATTTCAAGAATTGCAAATAAAATTGCAACCATGGGAACGTGTCCAAGATGTGCAAATGCCCACCTCGGGACTTTTTCCAATTAGGGTTGAGAGTCACAAAGCGCTAGAATACAATTAAAAAAACACTTCACGCAAAAATCAAGGTGATGAATTACAAGGATTTTTTCAAATTTTAGGTGGTCCACTGTTTGGCAAAGTTGTAGAAATATGGTTTACAAAGAGAGCAATAAAGGAGACTAATATACTGTAGGGGAAAGTTCAATTAGTAAATGCAAAATCAAGGAAAATTTGACAAGGGTACAAAGCCCAATGCAGAAGGCAAAAATATTTAAATTGTGAATAAAGTTAAGCATGGTATTTGATAAAGTGAGCCAATGGCATCATGTTTGGCTCAAATCCATATGGCACCAATGGCTTAATCCCTAAAGGACCAAACGTCCCTTCAGGGGACGGTTCTAATTTTAGGGAGGTTCCTAAAATTCCGAAAAAAAATTTTATTTATGAAACTTTAATACTAGATTTTCCTTGATAAGAACTCCATGGAGATATCTTTAATACTCTTTCTAGATTCTTTCTAGATTCTTTCTAGATTCTTTCTAGATTCTTTCTAGTTTGAAAGTTAGTACCACTCAAAATTAGAAATGGGGATTTTGGGCAGCTTCAAAATTTTGTTAGAAGTCTCTATTGACATTGAGATTTTCCATACATGTAGAGAATATTACCTTCTTTGAAGTTGTCAAAAAAATCTCGTCAATAGTATAAAAAACATTTTAACTCAAGTCAAACATTTTTACACATTTCAAGCAAGCGGGGAAAAAACTTCATCTTTTCTACATAAAACCTAAAGATCTTCATATTTTTCACTTTTTAAATTTTCTACATTAATATGTGGTGTAAACCTTTTTAATGATCGTTTGAATTATCATTTTAAAACATAATAAATGTTCAATAAAATAAATTGTGAATTGACAATTTTTTAACTTCTATCCCTTGCACACTTGTTTTGAATATGCTACACCTTTCTCTACCTCTAAAAATTGGTGTATAGGGAACTAACATCATGCTTGACAAAGATTTAGACCCTTGTGTAATGCAAAAATTGGATACCAAGTGATGTCAAAGTCTGCTGATCAATTCAATGCAGGGATAAAAATGAACCATTCTCTTGACTTCAAACACTATAATCTTTCAATCCATGTAGCCAAAATGTATGAAATTTTGTGAATATGTTAATTAGTAAGTCTTAATGGAGATCCTACGGTCGAAAAGATAGATAGAAGGTTTAATTTCCTTCCTTACTCATTGTACTAGAATCAACAATTTTGAAATTGTCACGGGCCTTTAGGGGTTAATTCATTAATCACGTTTACTCCTATGCATTATTCACAGGTCTTTAGGGTGGTATTGGAAAATAGTTCTTAGCCTTGTGCTCCACGAATACCACCCCAAAACTACCATTTTGAGATGAGATATCATTAGACTTATTTAAGAATTTTTACTATTTTCAACCGTTGGATCTTCAAGCTAAGTATTGTAAGGAGACAAATAAAAATTGTATAATTTGACCGTATGGATTGAAAGATATATGCATTTGAAGAGTGCAAAGTTGTTTCTTTTCTACTGTACCTGGACAAGTTCACTGTGCTTTGACTCAAGATAATGGCAACTTTTTGCACTAACTTACATATTGCATAAACACAATGGATCTATGTTCTACCTTGTCTTAGGTTATTGCACACCAAAAATCACAACTATTGGAGATGTTTACAATAAGAAAAATGGACCTGCAACGACTAGGAGTATAGAAAGTGGCCCTTTACTTAGTTAAGCAATATTATTTTTTAAATAGATAAATAATTGTTGGATCTAAAATCCAAATGGTGAATAGAATTATTATGACTTATCCTAAAAAAAGAAAAAAGAAAAAGAAAATTTAAAATCTTGAATTTCTATGCGTTTTCTTTTAGTAAAACCAACAAAGGTTGCCAAGAACTTTCCTTTACTTCTGCCCACCTCAAAGAAGTGCAATTGTCAACTCTAAAGTAGCACTATTCATCTCTATAGTACCCTGCCCAACTGCCAAAAAAGTCGAGCTCTTTACATTTGAAGCACCATAACTTTTTCCCTGTAAGTCCAAAAAAGAAAGAAAAAATTTATAGTATTCCTATTCTCACTGAAAACTTGAAGACGTTATCTTCAAAAATGGATTTTTAGGGACCTGCCCAAAATCAATTTGTACCCCGCAGGTATAAATGGTTCTTTAGAGATTAAAGCGCCCCCACCATGTGTACCATCATGTGCGTCTTTATTGCAAAAAAATTAGTATAGCACATGACATATTTTTTTTGGAAATATGTAGCCATGAAATGAATACATAAGAATGAGCCTTTGAATTAATCCATGCTTTGTACACAAGGTGACATAATTTATTTTTTACAAAATTTGTCAATTATATCCACATTGCAACGCTTAACACCCAAAAGGGAAAAAAAAGAAAAACCATTAGCCAAACATCGGTAGAATGCAATGCAAAAGTGAGAGGGGAAGCCACACATCCGTTTGCACCATAAATGGGTTAAAAGAAAATCACACAATTTTGGTTCTCAAAAGTTAATCTTGGTAATTTTGAATGAGTAGAATAAAGATTCCCCTGAAATGCCTTGGTCCTTTAGGGGTTAATAAAATAGGTAAATGACATAGGACAAAAACAACGACCAAATACAATGGACCCAAATTGATATAGGTGTTTACATTAGCAATAACGAAAGCAACTTTCATTCAGATTAGCACCAAATGAAAGCAACTTTCATTCAGATTCACTCACCTGTTTTTTTAAATTGTTTTTATTTTTATCATTTTTGAAATTTGGCACTCCCCTGTTCATGACAAATGGCTCAATATCTGAAAGATGAGGCCATGGAGCATCATTGAAAGTGCTCAAATAGGGCTTTGAGAATGATCCACTTCAATTGCTATTATATTTTCCGAGAAAAAACCATGTCCCAGAATCTTCAACATTTTCAGACTTTGGAGTATCATTCTGTGCTTAACATGGCAAGTGGCCCCACACCCATCCAATACATTGGTATCTCTTTGTAACCCTTCCCTACATTCAAATGGGACCTTGATGCTCTATAAAATGCTATGCTAGCCGATGAGGACACCCTCTTGAGGGGCCAAAAAAAGGAGAATTTCAGTAATAGGCTAAATGAACTAAATTATGCTCCACTTTTTCAAAAATATGCCTTGAATAAAGCATGGTTGGTTTTGTAATATTGAAATTATTTATTTATTTATTTTACAGTTGACCTTGCTGTTTCAAGCCCAGATAACTTACACTTCTCTGTTGCCCAAAATTAGTATCTGATTTCGTTAAATGTTTTTCCTTGAAATTTGGATCTTGAATTTAGAATCCAAAATAACTTAAGGTCAACAAAGCAAGGTCAAAGTTACCGTGTTATTGATAGAGGATTTGCCTGGAAAAGTAGTATGGTCTTTGTGAAGATTCTGTACAGTAGAGTCCGCATTAATTCTGTGAAGTTGAAAAGTATTGACTTTTTAAGTTGCATTTTTTTTGGATGATTGCCTTAGTAGAGTCGCTTTGTAGGCCTATGGATGATGTGTTATTTATCCTTTCATTGATTTTTTCTTTGAATATTCTTTGTATTGTCATTTAGCACTTAAAGTAACTAGATTTGTTTTACATTTTATATGCAATAAAGGTGTAGATTTTATTTGAAAAATCTTCCTAGTGATTTAAAAAAAAACTTAATTGTTACAAAAAAAATTACAATAAATTTAACCCTTTAACGTTGAGGTGGCTACGGATGTTGACTGAATCTGTGAGAGTAATAGATTCTGTAGAACAACATCTATTTCAGTCATAGATTCTCCTCATGTTGGCCAAGGTGTGCCGTCGCTGCTACCAGCTACGGCTCAATCCTTTCCTTGTTCTTCAGCTCGCCCGCGCGTCGTTGTTCCTCTTCCTTTGTAGGCAATACTCGAGCGTGTGCAAGTGTCGACTTCAGTGCAGCTGCGTAGCTTATGTCCGTAGGAGCCGGTGTTGCCATGACGAGCGGATGGCGACACCACCTTTGGGATGTTGGGGTACCGTCCCTACCATCCGCTTCAGTTTGTCTCCACCGGTGGGAGAGTGGCCGATCCACCACTACTTAGTGCTGTTGTTAGCACAAATAACAAAACACGAGAATGCACAGTGAATGGAGATTTACCACATACCAACTCCTTGGTGTCCACCCCACTTCTCCAGCGTCGTGTCTACCGCGTGCCGAGTCTTGGCTCCCTGGGCGTGACATCGGTTGTTGCCGAGTGTTTGGCCCTCCGAGTCTTCAGGCGTGGCGCGGCTTCAATGGAGACTCTGCGTGATACTCCGAAGATCTCTCTACAGTAAACCCTAGAAGAAAACGAAAGACACAAAACCCTAATACTACTCCGCTCATACGAGGTCCGATCTCGGCCTGGACGGCGCAACGCGATCGTAACTAAGATTTGAACCAAGTACAATGTCATCTTGAAGGAACGATGTGCATTTTGCACGTCTTACGTGATCATGCGGCGACGCCGTAGCTGCTCACGCGACCTCATCGCCCTCCTCCCAGTCCCCAAGTTGTCAAATATCCACACTCAAACCCAAAACAAAACCAGTTTGCAAGTTTTGAGAAAAAGAAAATTGAGGGACAGAGATTGAGAAGTCAGCTCAAAAGGGTGGAAATTGGAGATCGTTGCTCTAAGGAATTTTTTTCATCTCACAAGTTGCGGTCCTCTGCGTCACAGATCACCGAACTTCTTGACAAGGTTGGGTGAATGCAAACCTCGAAGGCGGACCTTGAACATACATGCCAAGCCTATTACCAGGAATTGTACACCGGAAGGACACCGTCAACTCTCTCAACCCCTGCAGAGCAGCAAGTGTTGAGCTATTTGTCGGATAAGCTGTCCCCGCAAATGAAGTCTTCCCTCAGTGGTCAGGTGAAGGAGAATGAACTCCACAAGGCTCTGTCAGGTATGAAAAAAGGCAAATTGCCGGGACCGGACGGGATCGTGCTAGAGTTCTATAGTTCCTTCTGGGATCTCCTGGGAATGGAATATACCTATATGATTCAGAACAACATCAGCATGGGTAGACTTCCTCCCGGCGTCACTTACGGGAAGTTGGCTTTGTTACACAAAGGAGGCTCCCGATGCGCCCTCACCAACTGGCGGTCGATTTCATTGCTTAACCTGGCCTACAAGATATATGCAAAAGCCCTGCAACTTCGCCTCCAACCCATCTTGATGGATATCATAAGTATGGAACAGTCGGCGTTCTTGCCTCTCAGATTTATCCTAGACAACCTGATACTCACCCACAAAACATTGGAATGGGCAAAGCAATCGAACCAACCGCTCCTATTCCTTAAACTTGACTTCACTAAAGCGTATGATATGGTGGATTGGGGCTGCTTGTTCAAGATTATGGCTGCGTTTGGTTTTCTAGGTGAATTTTTGGCCATGATTAGGCTTATGTTTCAAGATGCCTCCTTTGTTGTCAAAGTGAATGGGGTACCTTCTCCTGCGTTTAAGATTGAGAGGGGCGTTCGACAAGGCTGTCCTCTTGCGCCATACCTCTTTATTATCGTTGCAGAGGCACTGAATATCATGGTACGGTCTTAAGCGAGTGTTAAGAAGGTCAAAGGCATTCAGTTGCCATGCGATGGTAGACAACAGATTCTCGCTCAATACGCGGATGACACCTCCTTCACTCCGCTTGGCCTCGAAAGCTCGGTCGGACATCTCGTACAGGTGTTGGACACCTTCTGCGTCGCTACCGGCCTTGTCATAAACTGGACAAAATCGAGCGGCTATTGGTAGGACCAGAATGGGCCCGGCCGGCCTCGGTGGACGGAGCAGCTAGGGATCACTTGGGCCGATAATACCGAGGTAAGTATGCTACTTGGCGCGCCATTTGGCATGTCACTCTCTACCCAATCGGTGGACGACTTCCTCTTTCATCGGACTACGAAGAAGTTGGTACTTTGGAGCTCCTCCAAGTTGAACCCCACTGGTAGGAGTATTATCGCCAACAACGTGCTTCTCTCTGCCTCTCTTTTCTTCCTTTCCATTTGGGGGGATCGAAGAAGGGTATCAAAAGGATTCGTGGCCTCGTGATGAATTACCTGGCTTCAGGTACCATGCGTAGGTCACGTACTAGAGTTAGCTGGATCCGGTGCTCTTAAGACAAAGCGAAGGGGGGCTTGAACTTAATCAACTTGGAAGAGGCCACTACGGCCCTTATGATCAAGTGGATATTGGAAGCTCTAGAACCGGGTTCATCCAATCTTCACGTTTTCCTCAGGTTCAAGTTGGCGTCATAACAACCGTGCACGGGGGGATGTGGCCTAACAGCCTTGAATTCTTCACCCTTGCCAAGCATCAAGCGAAGAAGGGGTCGAAGGTATGGAACCAAGTTTCGACTGCATGGAACTTGGTACTTCTCCCGACAATCGAGCCCGTTCAACCTGGCAATATGGAAGAGCTTCTTAATTGCAGTTTTTGGCACCATCCCGGTCTACATACCATGGAATACGAGTTCTCCATATCGCGCGCACTCTCCCTGTATAAAAATGGTCTATGTAGATACCGAGATGCATGGCAAGAGGATGGTGGGTTTATGGTCTTCCTTGAAGCACAACTTCTCTTCTTTCTGAAGAACAACGAACAAGGTGCTTGGGAGAGACTGACGAGGGAGATTATCATCGCATGGCGAGGCATTTTTTACTGTGCCAAGGAGCAAGTGTACTACAACGAATGCATCGCTCTTTTCAATTCGGCTAATACCGAGTACTCGGAACTGGTGCTCGAAGCCGGTGAGAGGTTCAGACCTCGTTGTGGAATGGGGTGGTCGATATACCGGTGAGCACTGAAACCTATACGGTCCGTGGGGTCTCCTCGTGCTTATAGCTGATCACGTGGGAGTCGCGCTTGTGTAGCACTGTGTGGGATGATATTGGAGAAGAGCGCGTTACAAGACATAGCGATGTCATCAGAAGGGTCTGCATTATTGAGGTTTTCCGCGGTCCGAAGAAGACGGCCGTATGGTTTTACTATGGTCGGATCGATCAATTGAGGTGGGATCCGGCGCGGTTTCAATGGAATATCAGCGTCCCCCTCATGCAGTTCACCACTGCACTTGGCCACTCCCTTCTTCGTAGTCGCAACAAGGTCCCACCTGTGGTGGAAAATAAGTGGAGAGGGGTCCTTCCTTCCACGTATAAACTCCGTTGGCTTAATGTGTGGGACACCGATAGGATTCAGAAAGAGGCGGGTCTCCTCTCGACCATATAGTACAAAGCTGTGGCCGTCAATGTCTAGAGAGGGAGGTGCCAAGAGTCTTTGGATGTTCAGTGCCTGGTTTGTAACTGTGGCACGCCTGAATCTGTCATGCACAGGTTCTGGAAATGTGCGTTTGCGAAGACGACGTAGTAGTGGGGGGTGAAACTTACAACGAAGCTCCTTCCTCCAAAGCAGATGCAAGTGCACACTACTCCTTCGCGGGCGCTTGGACACGTGGTGGGCCGGCAGTTGAACAGTTTGCAGGTTTCCGGGCCATCTGGTTACGCTTCTCCGGTGGCTACGGACTTGTTCAGATGTGTTGGTCCTACCTTGACGTGGAAACACTGTATTTTTGGGCATCGCATCCAGAACATGTTTAAGCCTCTCAGCAAGATTTGGTTACTCTTAAGGAGCATCATTATTTGGATTCTTTGAATCGAGAGGAATGACGTTGCTTTTAATGATGTGCGGTGGCATCATCAGAAGACCCAAGCTAAGATCTGGCTTGGTCTCGTGGATTATGGTCGGGCGGCGTGGGCTAAGACCTTCAACAGGTGCAAACAAGCTCCGGAGAAGAGTGAGCTCTTTACTAAGCGCTTCAAAAACCAATGGTGTTGTAACGAGGTCCTCGCGTCATGGGCGGATGAAAGGCTGCACTGAAATTTTTTCTCTAGTGCTAGTATTAGTCTTAGGAGTAGCATTAGGATTGACCCTCATTCTAACACCAATACTGACCACTAACCCGGCCCAAGTTTCGGCCCGGCCTTACCGGCCCTGGCGGGGGTTCACCTTGTTTTCTTCCATGCAGTAGAGGCTCTCTTTACTTGTGTAAAAAAAAAAAAAGTATTGACTTTTTAAGTTGCATTTTTTTGGATGATTGTTGTAGTTGAGTCGCTTTGTAGGCCTATGGATGATGTGTTATTTACCCTTTCATTGATTTTTTCTTTGAATATTCTTTGTATTGTCACTTAGCACTTAAAGTAACTAGATTTGTTTTACATTTTATATGCAATAAAGGTGTAGTTTTTATTTGAAAAATCTTCCTAGTGATTTAAAAAAAAAAACTTAATTGTTACAAAAAAATTTACAATAAATTTAACCCTTTAACGTTGAGGTGGCTACGGATGTTGGCTGAATCTGTGAGAGTAATAGACTGTGTAGAACAACATCTATTTCAGTCGTAGAGTCTCCATTGTCCATGGCAACCTCGGCATTAACCTCTAAATGAAAAATGTTCCAAGGTGGGTTTTTGCAAATCTCGGGTATGTTCCCATGGTTGCAATTTATACTTGCAATTCTTGAAAATATGTATAAAGACGCAAGGAGACAAGAGGTATGCGGGAGTATAATTTATATTCTCATCAGACTTATTAAAGAAAAGGTATGTCATCTTAAAGAAAAAATTGTCGAGTGTAGGACATCAAGTGGAGTCAAGATCTACTGATCCATTCAATGCAAGGATGAAAATGAACCATTTTGTCTACTTCAAACGCTATAATATTTCAATCCATACGGTCAAAGCTAATGAAATTTTGAGAGCATGTTACTTATCAAGTGTTAAATGAGATCCTACGGTTAGAACTAGAAAGACAATCTTGATTTACCTTCCTTGCTCATTGCACTAGAATTAACAGTTTTGAAGTGTTTTTGATATGAAATGCCAAGGAAATTTAGGGGTGAAAGGGTTAGGTCTTCGAAAGATTGAATCCAAACATTCAAAACATAGATTGAGACTTCTTCTTGAAGTAGGAACAGTAAGGAGAGACATTATATGTGGGAACAACAAGTTAGAGACAAGTGAGAGTGCGGTTGCCTAGACATTCTCAAAGGCTCATGAAAATCCATCATTAGCCCCTATTGTATCTACAAGGGCCTTGAGATTTGACCTCTCAAGTTTTAAAGAGAGCCAGAATTTACTTCAACTTGTACAACCCACACTTGGGGCAAGGACAATCAACGCACAATTTAACCCCAAGCATGCAAGCTCCAACCCACACATTATGAGACTAATCAGCATTACCATGCACTCATGACTTACATGAATGCACAAGACATAGTCTACACCTCATCACATTCATTTTTCTTTCAGCTTGTATGACGTGACTGTGTTGAATGATTTTTTATTGGCTAGTTTGTTCATTTTTACCCTTCAAGGCCAATGAGATCCTTCGGCCAAATGATCTAGATCATGCGCCAAAAATCACAAGTATTGGAGGTGTTTAGGATAAGCGTATTGGGCTTGCGATGAACAGGGGTATAGAATGTAGTCATTTCTTTAGCACAACTATAGTGTTTTTAAAAATAAGAAATGTACCATAGGAAACCTGTCTTAAGAAATGAATACATTAAAGTAAATTGTAAGGTTAAAAAGGAGAAAAATGAAACAATTTTTGTGAAGTAAAATTCTCCATTTCCGAACTGGGGCCATGAAAAACCACCTAAACTACGGTACTGGGTACACATGTTTGATTGTTTAGTACTTTCATTCTCCTAGTGAGACAAAATCCAAGAATTTCATATCGTTCTGACACTGGCATTAACAAAGTCTCCCGTCGCTTCAATTCCATAATAACAGAAAGCAGGCTTGTGAATGAGCCAGGGCATTGATCAAGCATTATGAAACCCGAGACTCTAAGAGTGCCGGTACCACCAATTTGTGTAACACCATGATAGAGGTTGCATTATGGGTCCATTGCATTCAATGAACAGACCCCCCTTAATCCCATCCAAATTCACAGTCAAAACGAAAGTGTGCATGATCTAAATTGTGACATTTCACATGGTAAATTGAGCTGTTTACACTCCAGGTTACTAGATGTGATTCATTGGCCGTTTTAAAGATTTCCATCCCAATTTATCTCATAAAAAATACGCAACCAGGCAACTAAACCACGGGCACAATCTGCCAGCACTGCGGTACCTGTAACAGTAACAAAAAGTAATATCAACAGTAAAACAGGGTCCCATTTTTTTCTTTCCCCCAGCACGTTAATTTATATACTCTCGTGTGAAGTAAATGCAAACGTGCATAATTATCAGAACACCTAAACTCTAATTCCGGACTCATAAATCGAATCCTGAATCCAAAATAGAACAACCACCACAAGGAAAGGTTCGTCCTTTACTTGTCTATAAAAATATATAAATAATAACAAAAAAACAAACAAAACGACATTCTATTCCCAGCACCGAGAATTATTCCACTCCACCCCTGATATTTTGAGTTTCTCCCCAAAAAGAGAGAGCAAGAAATTCAACAATTTTTTTGATTTTATCCTTGAAAAAGATAAAGAAGATGATAACAATATGTCAAATAAAGTGCACAATCACTGCAAACGAGCATGAACCATAGGAACTCCCCAAGCGTTACCTGGAGAACAATAGAAACCACGCCGCGCACAGTGAACTCGTTCCCCAGAGAGTTCCCTCAGTAAGGGAACTGTCGGCGCCCCGGGTATCGATGCAACCGGAAAACAGCCAGTCCCTGTGAATGAACATACATAACTTCCACGGGTATCAATCTAGGTGCAGTTACCATGAACTCGTTGGGAACGGTTCCCCAGTAAGGAAACAGCCGCCACTACGGGTATCGTTGGATCCGACACCGGGTGTCAATCGGTCAAATTGCTACAATAAAGTGCACAATCACTGTAAACGAGAAAGGACAATAGGAACTCAGCAAGCGTTACCTGGAGAACACCAAGAGTACAGTGAACTCGTTCCCAGTGAAGGGAACAGTTCCCTGCGTAAGAAAACAACCGGTCCTCGATGGAAAAACCGCCAGAGCATTGGATGAATTATGACCGACGTGGATGAATACCATTCCTGGGGTAAAACCATATGAAAGCGGGAGCCCGCCAATTGCCTATTCGCCCAACCCCGTCACGCCACAAAACCACCACAAGCGTAGATCCCAAGCGTGATATCCACAAAGGGGGAAGAAACTCCTCTTCTTTAGGTCCCCTGACGGAACTACGTCCTCTTCTACAACGAGCCTCTCCCCGCGCTTCCCTCGCAAAAAAATCACAGCTCGCAGTCCCGCCATCGCCATTTACCCCATCCATGGCAGCTGAATAATCCATCCACGCACAGACACACAGACAGGCGGCTCTCTCACTCGCGGAAGAACCAGTCGTCCTCGACTGGACGACGCTGTCGCCGCTCGTCGAAATTGATGGCACGCACCACGAAGTGACGCCTCCTCATCAGGTTGGTGCTTGTGTCGGGATTGCGAGGTTGGTGACGACGGTAGGGTTCTTGGATTGTGGATTTTGAGGGTCGTAGTTGCAATTGAAGGTTCTTGCGGGAGCGGGAGGGGAGTAGTGGAGGGTCGAGGAGCGATGTGGCGATGCCGAACGCGGAGGCGGCGTCGCTGACATGGGTTGCGGGGAAGCCCAAGAGTGAGCCAGGGAACGAGATCAACGAGCTTCTGTACGCGAATGTAGGTCATGTCGTGAGAGGCTGGAGGTTCTTCTTCTTGGCGTTTGTGTAGTTGATCTTGGTGTAGGTGACGCGGGGATTCTGTGATGCATCGGGGGGTTGTTGATATGGGATTGGTTGTGTGATCAGATGAAGCGGAGGAATGTGGGTGAGGAAGAGCAGGACGTTGAGATGAATGGCTGCTACGGGTACGTGAATTCGGATCTCAGCCCTGCTGCACCGGCTCCGCCGTCCGGGCCTAGAGGAGGGAGACCCAGCCGGCCCAAGATCGTGAAGCAGACGAAGAACGGGCCGGGGACTCCACGTCCTTCCGGTAATGGTAGGGCCATCATGCAAGTGTGTGATGCGAGGGAATGGCATCTTGGCAGGAGTGCAGGCTTGTTATAGAACGAGCGTTGATTTCTGTATCGTGAATTTTGTCACACGACGACATTTGGTGCCTTGGAACGAGTGAGGGGATTGTCAGTATGGCTTCTTGCGCTGAGATAACGAATGCGAGACAAGAGTGTAGATCACAAGGTGTCTCTAGAGCTTCCTGGATTCCAGGTTAGGGTTTACAGAGGAGTATGTTGATTTTGAATCTCCGAAGACGCGGAATGATTTCTGACTTGCCTGTGACGGTGCACAGGCTCTCCGACAACTAGTGCTCCGACTCCAACCAGCACTTGTCGCTACGACAGCTCGCTTGGTACTGAACCTCCCTATTCCATCCATTCAGTCTTGCTTCAGCGAGAATCGATGGGCTCGAATGACAGTGCCTATAGCCAGATGCGTGAAGTTGGGAGCCATGACGCAGAAGTGCGTACGTGTTGGTGACTGTGGTGCGCGGTTTTGCAGGTCTCTTGACGAAGAAGTTCATTGACCTGATCAAGCAAGCGGACGATGGCGTATTGGATCTGAATAAGGCTGCGGATACTCTGAACGTTAGTGCTCTACACCCTAGAGCGGCGCTAGGGATGTCGCAGTGGATTGTGATTGCTTGTTCTGAGGGCAGTGACGCATGAGTAGGATGTTGGCGTCTCCGCCCGTTTCAGCAGCGGCACTTGTTGTTCGTTTGACAATGTGGAGCGTTGGGGTTCCCTCAGGTACAGAAGAGAAGGATATATGACATTACGAATGTGTTGGAGGGGATTGGGCTGATCGAGAAGAAGCTGAAGAACCGGATCCGATGGAAGTGAGTGGAGTGATTCAGGTGTCAGTGTCGAGGCTGTGAATGTGTTGGAGCATTGTGACTTATGTAGGCGCTTGTGATGGGATCGAGTAAGGCAGAGTTGTGTTGAAGTGGAAGTGGATCCACGTGGTTTGGTCGGGTGGATGTGTGTATGGGGAAGGGTTGGTTGTGAGCAGTTCCTTGTGCTGTTGTTGGTGCAGGGGTCTGGGAATGGCACGAACTGCTGAGGCGAAGGATGATGCGGCTGGTTTACAGGTACGTGGTTTGTGAGGTGCAGATTTGTTGAGTGGGAGGCCTTGAGTTGCAGTTTCAGTCATACTCGCGCGCTCCAGCTGCTGTCGATACTGTTGGAATCCTACCTCTTACTGTTTCACCGAATGAATATGAAACTCAAATGGTTGACAATTGTGTTGGGCTCACATCTCCTGTAGCCATAGCCTCATTTCGCCACTTGGCTTTCCAAGTGGCTTCATCTAGGATCAGGCAGATATTTTTGAGGGACTGCAGCTTCTATCAAGCACATGGAGTTCTCGAGGTATTGTAGAGCTTGCTGGAGAGAGTGACGAGCTAGACATCGGGTCTTGGTGGCAGGAGTACCCTTGTCTCTCGATAGTCTAAGTCTGTCGTTCGGGACCAAACGGTTGATTAACAAACACATCTAAGGTAGCTGCTTTTACTCTTTAGATCAGGTCTCCAGTAGAGCACTTGACTGGCAGGGAAGCCCGTACAGCAGAGTCAAGGGTGGTGTTGGTCCAACATGTGAGGGCCAATCGAGAACAACGCATGAGTGAGGATTTCAATGTTTGATAGTGTTTTTGAAGAGGAATGTTCGAGCCAGAATGATGTGATAATGGACAATGTTCTTGGTTGATGCAGGCGGAGGCAGAGGATCTGCGGAACCAAGAGAAACGGCTTGATGAAAGCATTACGTGAGTTTCCGTGGCAAGATGAGTGTTTGTGAGGCCAGTCCTTGTACGTGAGTGATATTGGTGGATTGCGGATGTGAAGCAGAAGCGCTAAGATGTCCGGTGTGTGTCTGGTGTTGTGATTGGCAGTGAAATGAGGGAGCGGTTGAGGAGCCTTAGTGAAGATGAACACAATAAACAGTAAGGGTTGTGGCTTTGTTTTGTCGTGGCGTGAGAGCATTTGCGATGTTGGTGAAGGATCATGGCCCTCGTGAGACAGTGCATCCTGAGAGGATCTCGCTCATGAATCATGACATGAGTGAGCACGAGAGATGAATAGGAACTGCTGTGAATCTTTGGGTAGTGGACTCCCTGTGCTGAGAAGTTGGGCCGTTGTGTGCAGATGGCTTTACGTTACCGAGGAGGACATAAAGAATCTGCCTTGTTTTCAGGTGAGCGGCAATGGATATCGGTTGTTTGTGTGTGCGAGGTGGCGTTGGAACGAGGTTGCGTGGAGAGTGATAGTTTGTAGCGACCTCTGAGGAGCGTGTTGTTGTGGGGTATTGGGCGTGTTTTGAAGCTGTGGGTGATCTGAAGGTGTGCTGAGTGTGGAAGATGGTTGGAGTTGTGCAGAATGAGACGCTTATTGCTATCAAGGCTCCTCTTGGGACCACTTTGGAAGTGCCGGATCCAGATGAGGTACTTGTCAGCGAGAGAAGTTTCATGGTTTTATTGGATATGGTTGCTATCCTCCCATGCAGCGATAAGTTGCTGTGGATCTTGTAGTGTTTGAAGTACTGTCTGCGATATATGCTGTATCATGTCTTAGGCGGAGAATTTGGAACCACCATATCACAATGTAATAGGCTTTGAGTGCATCCACGGAAGAGCGTACTGTATGTTTGGTTTAGTAGATGGGCGAGGGGTTACCGGCACAGGAAATCTAGAATGAGTGATGCTTCAAATATCTGCATCTTGAGGTTGAAACTGGATCCACTGCTTTGCGGCTGCAGTTAGTCGTTGTTAACAGGGTTTTGTGGAATTTTGGACTTTGGTTGGCAGGCAGTGGAGTACCCTCACAGGCGGTTTCAGATTCTGCTGCGCAGTACAATGGGGCCCATCGATGTATACCTTGTCAGGTTCGTGGGTTTGGTGGTTGCACTTCGTCAGGCACGCATACAGTTGTATAAGTTGTGCGGAACGTGGAGGTTCTTAAGACACGCAGCACAGTTGAGATGAATGCGGACAGGACTGTTGAGGTTTTAAGCTCCTGTGGAGCGAGCTTGATGAATGTGGACAGGACTGTGGTCGTGATAGAGTGCACGGTAGTATTTGTGTTCGTTCGCCTTGATTTGTTTGGTAATTTTTCTTGAATGCCTGGTCAAGTTGTGAATGTACTTCTAGTCTGGTGAAGCTTGTAGACGTGGTTCGTCGGAATTCCGGGCTTCGTAGGGTGAAGCAGAGGCACCCGGGGTGCATAAATTGAAGAGAGCAGATGCTGTTCTGTGAATTCGAGTGTACGATTGATGTTGGTGATGTTTTTCATTCCTGATGCAGCCGCTTCGAAGGGAAGTTCGAGGAGATAAATGCTGCAGCTGAGGTGGCCATGGAGGCCCATTCTCCCGCTCCTCAGGCGGGCGGTCCATCTGCATCTGCGAATGCGATGGGGCAGGAAGGAAATATGGGTATGGTCGCGGAGGGAGGGTATCCCGGGATGGTGGGTCTGGGAGGCGCGGTGGGGCAAGAGGCAGCAGTTGAGAGGTCGGAGCCGACGAGCCCCCAGACGGAGTTTGGGGGTGGGATCATGAGAATAGCGCCCGCTGAAGTGAATGTAAGTTGCAAGGTGTGATCTGTGGGAATGGTAGTTACGGAAGTGGAAGGAGCAGCGATGGTGATCGTTTTGTTTGTGATTGCTGTTGTGATGATCCAGATGTGTCGGTGTCGTTTCTAAATGGATATGGATGACGTATGTTTGGATGGTTGGTTCGTAGCTGTTGCGCACAGTGGTTTGATGCGGCTGATGGGTCTCTAGTGTGGATAGTTTTTCCGAGGTCGTGACTGTTCTGACATTGTGTGATGCGGCACATTGCAGACCGATACAGACTACTGGTTGCTGTCGGACGCTGGTGTTGGCATCTCGGACATGTGGAGGAGTGATCGTATCCTTGTCAGTGGTGGGGGTCGGGAGGTGTGGTTGTCTTGTGTAGTCTTGGTTGAGTGAGCGTTGTATACTATTTCAAACTGGATGGTTGCTTGAAGAGTGTCTTGGTTGGTGGGTTGCCGTGTGGTTTTGGAAGTGTCCCGTGAGGCATCCTTGTGTACCTTAACTCGCGGTGAGCACAGCTTCGAATGCCATGTGGGATGAAGTGGTGAGGTTGAATGCGGAGTTTGGACTGGAGAACATAGGGTCGCCACGCGCTCACACCCCGCCGTCCAGCAACGCCCTGGAAGTGGATCCGGTAAGTTGAGCATGGGGTGGCGTTGGGTGTACGAGGTGAATCCCGGTGTGAGAAGGGCCGGGGTTGAATCGATCTGTGAGAACGGCAGTGGCCTTGGGTGTGGGCTGATCGGGTCGATCCGCAGAGGTTGGGCGATGGTGTTTCGTCCAACGACGTCCCACAAATGTGTACACTATGAAGGGATCTGTGGAGGAGCAGCAGCTGCTTTTGCAGCTGGGCGTGAAACATGGATGGCTAGGATATTGGTGCCAGTTGTGGATGCTGAGGAAGCAGCTTTCCGAGAATTCCGACCGCTCAATAGATGGTGAGCGTGGTTGCAGAGATGGTGGTTGGGGCCAGCACGTTTCGTTGCTGTGGAATAAGTAGAAGATGGTCCCCTTTAGAAAGGAAAGACTGTAGCATGTGGCATGCACTCCGTTTGGTACAAGCCAAGGGGGGTGGTATCTGTGTGAGGTGTGTCCCCTTCCAGATTTGCAGGGGATGGAGGATGAGGAAGTAGATGTGCAGTTCTTGATTCTTTGAGAGAGTTAATGTTGTTTTGACATTTGAATGCGCCCTTTATGAGGCAAGCGGAAAGTTTTTTGATGGGTATCATGTCGATTTGAGCGATGTGCATGGTGTAAAAGTGTCCGATGTGATGATCTGAATTTGTCTAGGTTGTGTAGATTTGTCTGTGTGCGGGCGTGCGAGTTGGAAGCGTTCGATTGCCATGGACTTGGCAAGTTGGTGATACTGCTGTGACTCCTTTAAGTTGGATGACTCCTTTAAGTTGGATAGTGGAGTTTGTTCATTGCAATTCGCTGTAAAGAAGAATTATTTTGCTTATTTAAGTAAATATAGATTGGATCACTGGCTCTGAATGCAGCATATACAGCTCTTTAGTCATTGTAAAATCACATGTGAATGGTGTTTAAACCTTCAAATGTCCAAATTTGGAATTCAACGAGAGTAAGCATCGATTTCGAAGTGAAGCAACTATCACTCGACAAGTACGCATCCTTGGCAAGCAACGCAAGCAGCGACGAACACATAAGGTAAGCCTCCCTATAACCAACAAAATCCCATAGCCAACGCCTATTATATTGGGGTATATCCAACCCTATTCCATCCCATTACCACCAACTCAGCTCCAAATGGAGGTTTGGTATTTGTCAAGACCCTTACTTTTGGTCGTTGGTTATGGGGGTACCTATGCTGGCCACCCACTAAACATGGCTGCACAATTCGGAAATTCATAACTAATTCAGTTTTCATCGAACAAATATGAAATTACTTGGGTTGGAATTGTAATTCTGTTGGGCTATTACTGAAAAATAATAGTATAATTATCACCTCTCTCCATGTATACACATTCCTTAACTTGTCGGTTTTAGGGGGGCTTACCTTAATTGAAAGTTTTCCATTGTCTGCAGAGTCCTCTCACAGCTTGTGGTTTGCCTCTGCCACCTAACCACAGGCTGCTAAAGAAATCTTTGTATCCTTTGTTGTCATGGGCTTCTCCGAGCAAATCTTTCTGAGCTCACTGAAACACTGAACGTAATGCTTCTGAAACACAGACAGATACTTGGACCGTAGCAGTCCGCCAGCCGGCTCGGAAGCCTGTGATTGGCTCTCAACACGCCGAACATGCACCGTATTCTGATTTGTGATGATTACCTCCTAGAATACAACGACCGCCCTCAAGAATATAGCAACCTTGAGAAAATACAAAGACCCATGAAAATTCCGCCTGCGTCCTCGCCAGCTGGCGGACTGCTACGACGCGTAGCCGGCAGCGCGAGCCCCGCTACGGCGAGTAGCAGGCTCATTATTTCGTACCGACCTCGCCCTCCCGCGCTCGCTTGGGTTGGAATTGGGTTGGAGCGCTTGGGTTGAAATCACTTGGGTTGGAATTGTAATTCTGTTGGCTATCACTGAAAATAATAATGTAATTATCTCCTCTCTCCATACATGCACATTTCTTAACCCTTAAACGACAATTCATGGCCTGGGCGGGCAGCCCGAAATTGGATCACGGCATCTTCTGTACTTGGACATCAATGAATAGTGCACGTTTTGAACTTGGGCATCATGAATAAACCAATCAATGATGAGCTTGCAACCTCCTACAAGGTTATCAACCTTATCAACCTACCTACCACAATCCTTTCAAAGCACAAATCACTCATACAAATTGTGATTTGAATTGTGAAATTTCACTTTGTGAATGCATCAAAAGAAGGTGATTAGAATGATATAAAAAAATAAGTGAAAAGTTGAGTACAGGAAGAGCTACAGAGAAGATTCTGTAGAAACCAAGCCCCTCGGGCTGGCTCTGACGTTTAAGGGTTAACTTGTCGGTTTTAGGGGGGCATACCTTAATTGAAAGTTTTCCATTGTCCTCTCACAGCTTGTGGTTTGCCTCTGCCGCCTAACCACAGGCTACTAAAGAAATCTTTGTATCCTTGTTGTCATGGGCTTCTCCGAGCAAATCTTTCTGAGCTCACTGAAACACTTCACGAAACGCGTCCGAAACACAGACAGATACTTGGACCATATATAAAGCCTTCGGCCGGGTGTGGACCACATATTACAGACAGATCACTGTGCACGCAATTTTATTTTCCGAAATCTGCTTGATTACATGATGAAGAGTACTTCCTCGTTGTATTAACGTCTTTAAATTATTTATCAAACCAGATCAGCTAGGCAGGCCTGAGATGCGACATTTGTCTGGCCGCACGTGAAAACATTCTAAGCTTCACCAAGAACAGTAATAGCGCGCCATCCTTCTCGTAAGGAGCAACAGGATTCATAGCATTCCTGAATCGTCACGGAGTGCGAGGTGCGGGAGGGTCACGGGGCCAGCAGTCGAAGCCCGCGCGCTGGTGCTTGTAGTCGCACGGCGGAAGGGGCGTCGTGGGTGGGTCGAAGCAGTCCCACCCCGGAATCCCCCCCTCACGTCCTTGCACGGCGGCAGCATCGCTTTCATCGCTTGCTGACCGCCGCCCTCACCACCGCAAGCTTTCCTCACCGGGACAGGAATCACAGCCGCACTGCCGACGGTTGAGGCGTCCAGCTGCTCCGCCACCGCCTTGGCCTTGAGCGACCGAGGGGGCCTGGGGTTCTGGGAATCCGTGGAGCAGTCGATGCCGGGGTTCTGATGCATGTAGTCGCACGGCGGAAGAGGCGTGAGCGGTTATTATCAATAAATTATAGTTGGCTGAAAGTAGAATCTTAATATAATAGTCGAAAAGTTGTCAAGATTTTAGAGTCTTCAATTTTTGAACATGCTTGTTTCGACAATAGCATGTTATGATAAAATAAAATGGACATTCAAAGTGTAGCAAGGTCCAATGTAATGATATCGTCATATTCACTTTGACATTTTGACCGATAATAAATGTTTTCAGGAAATTGATATCTATTTTTTAGATTTTATACAATTTGGATGTTTATCATTTTTATATTATGTACAAAATCATAAGTGACAAAGTTTTGAAACCCATTTCCATAAGATCAATCCACAAATTATAAGTTCATATTACTTGTCTTTCTATGACCATACCAACTTTTACTTTTATTGTAAATATCTTTCAACTTGTATATACATGATAAATTGTAAATAACTCAAACATGAGGCCTCCTCTCAATCTTCTTAATCTCCTTTAAAATCAAGTGATCATTGTTGGAGTGATAAACCCTAGAACAACGGAGCCTGTGATTGTAGCATCAACCCAAAATTTCCTTTCTACAATATGATTTTATTTTTAGTAAATATAAGTGGAATTTTTGTTATTTCATTTTTGAGATGATATCACATGCCTTATTTATGTCAAAAAATTACCAAAAAAATCTGTGAAAATTTGAAATTATTGTGATTTTCTGAAGAAAATGTGAAGAAAATGTGAAGAAAATTCATATCATTGCAGATTATCCTAAAAAATTCTGAATTTTCACCAAAGCTGTACATTATCGTGCCAAAACTTGTGGTGTGAATTTTGTGTTTAGCTAAATTTAGAGAATCCATAATCCATGGTTAAAGGTCCAAGGTTCAAATTGCAATAACTTATTTAATTTTACACATTTTTTGAATTTTAAATGGAATGGAAACTACACTTCATAAGCTTCATTTCATTAGTTGGACTCAATTCAAAAAATAATCACTTCAATGGCTCGAATTTAGATTTAGAGCTAAAGCTAGAAGTTTCTCAGATTCACAGCATTGAGATTCATCTCACAAACATTTTCTTCTTTAGATATAATTGATTACATCAATGAGGCAATTTCATCATCATCTCATGCTAATATATTCAACAAACTCTCCAAAAAAGAATTGGATGAAAAATGATCGATTACGTTGATTATCATTCTTGAAATGTCACTTGAAAGGCCAGTTTTTGGTTGTTTAGGCGTTATGGGTTAAAGTTTACATTTTTATTGGAATAAAAAATGCACTAGAGGGTCATTTTTCCATTCAATTTGGCTACTTCAAGTACACGTGTTGTATTTCTTTTTACATTGATTCTAATGCCAACTTGAATAAAAGTTGAAGATGGCTACCAAAGTCTCATTTGAGCAACTTTTATGTAACACACACAAGGATTTAATGGATCATGTGCAAGAGTGCATGAAGAGTTGATTAATCAAGTAACAAAGTGAACATTAAAGAACATAGTTTGAGTGTTAAGAAGTAAAATAAATGCACATTGTTCTTATAAAGCGCTAGAACTTAAATATGGACCTTTGGATAAGTCTTGGAGCATTCAAAATGTCACCTTCCAAGATATATAATGGAATGGAAGGAGACTCTAAGTACATGAACATGCTTCAACAAAATATAATATGTTGACGCAAATTTAGAGTACTAATATAAACATTTTGTAGGACTCATGTCAATGCTCTTGTGGTGAGTGGTTTCTTCAAGTATAGCTGTTGTCTATCTGGCAAGGCAAAAGTTAAAAAAGATCCCCGTGTGAACACATCCTTATAACATTTTGTAGCCTCATTTGAAGTTCTTCTTTCTATGAGATGGCCAACATTTTTAGAGATCTTTTAAAGTCTATGTATTGTTTCATCAAAAACATTATTCTACAATGAATGCCAACCAATACAATGTGACATACCATGTGGTATCTTGTACCTATGGAACATGATTTTCATCTAAAACGTTGATTGAAATTTGTCTCTAAGAGACCTTTTATGTCACCATGATTGTTGATCTTAGGCATTGTATAGAGAACTTGTGTTCTGATGTGAATTAATATGATAACATCTTTATCTACAATTGAGTGAGTAGAAGTTGAAAAAATCATCATGCAATATACATCATGAATGTTTGCTTCATTTGTTGTATGCAAATGTGAAGTTATCAACATAGGGCATATTTGAAAAATTCCCTATGATTTTTTAGTGTACTCGGAGGAAACATTTGATTCACAAAGGTGTATGATCTCCAAAATCTCCAATCATATAAGAATTCAATGACAAACACTGGGACTTCTACCATTCTCATGGCATGATTGAATTCTTATCGTAGCTTCTTCAGGTCTACTTTTCGACAAACATTGTGATAAATTTTTGGATTGTTGAAAGATTTCAGAATTTCCTAAAAGTCTTTACTCAAAACCACCAAACATTCACTTTTAAAAAGATAATTTTAGAATATACAAAATATTGTAAGTAACACCTCATAGATAGGGAGCTCAACCCTTGAAGGCCGGACAAGCGAACTTTGGACGATAAGAGAATCTATGAGTGTAATAGATAATGCAGAATATCATAAAGGCAACGCATACATTTCACTTTCCTTACATGGTCGCTTGTCCTTAGAGGGTTAGATGATCTCGTACTAAACAAAATGCAGACGCAACAGCTAGTACGATATCATTACAACTTTAACATTGTAAGAAGAAGATACAATAGACCTTGGTACAAAATCATTACAATTCTTTCCTTTGGCTACATGCTTCAATCCTTTAAGGCCAATGAGCTTTTTTGGCGTATGTAGATCTACAAGTGTTCTAGATTATGCAAAATGACAAGTGCGCAGTGGGTACATTTCAACACAAAAACCTACGAACTCATTTCACATAAATCACTGTAGCTCGTTGATGCTTGCACCGATTGCCAAGGCCATGGTCTCAATAGATGCCCATCTTCCTCCACCTCTAAGTCATGGTCTATTTTTTTCCTTTGAGGTGCCTTGTAACACTTTCTATAAAGATTCTTGTGTACAGTTGGACTCTGGATCCGGATCCTGGATTTGTGAAGTGGAGTTTGTCCACTTCACAGTGTGCACATCTCACTGCAGTGCATCATAGATACTACAACATTTTGTATTTGTGAAAGTGAAATTCAAGCCAATATACATGTCACCTTAGATTATGAAACTACTACGTCATTTCTTGAACCAGACCATCATGTGGGTTGATTTCTGAGTGCATTGTACTGAAGAGTGGGGTGACGCTCAAAATGGCGTTTCTGCATTTTGACATTCACTTCTGCTAACTTTCACACCCTCCCGAGGGCCGAGGGCTGAAAAATTGTTACTCTATCATGAAATTTTTGGCACAAGATCATCTCTATGTTGATAACATGTGTGCCAAATTTTAAGGCCAAAAGGTTTACAGTAATTTACTCTGTTTTGAAATCTATCAACATGTGTAGTTGTCAGCCATTCACTACTGCCTACTCTGACACCCTCCCTAGGGCTGGAATGTTTTTAGTTTACCATGAAATTTTTGGCACATGATCACTTCTATGTTTATAACATTTGTGCTAGATTTCAAGGCCAAAAGATGAATACAAAAAAATATATTCAAAATTGTTTCTCATAGTTGCAAATGTTGGTAGATTTTGAATATTGTTTTTTGTATTCATCTTGGCCTTGAAATTTGGCACATATGTTATTGACATAGAGGTGATCTTGTGCCAAAACTTTCATGGTAAATTGTAAAAAAATCAGCCCTAGGGAGGGTGCCAAAGTTGGGAGTGGTGAAATGGTTTTCCCAATTGTTTCTCACAACTCCACATCTTGGTAGATTATGGTTTTCTTTTCTCTTGTTGATCTTTTGGACTTGAAATTAAGCACACATTTAATCAACATAGAGGTGGTCTCATTTAAAATATCTTGTGGGTAAAAATAGAAAAATATAATCCTTGGGAGGGTGCCAAAGTTGGCAACAGTGAAATGTCTCTCACATCTACACATGTTGGTATATTCAATTTTTCTTGGATCTTTTGGACTTAAAATTTAGCACACATGTAATCAACATAGAGATGGTCTCATGTCAAAAAACTCATGGGAAAAAAAAACAAATCCAATTGTTGGGAGTAGTCAAAGTTTTCTCACAGCTACACATGTTGGTAGAGTTTGAATTTTTATTTTTTGTGCGGATCTTTTGGACTTGAAGTTTTTCACACATGTAATCAACATAGAGGTGCTCTCATGCTGAAAATTCCATGGGGAATTTTTTTTTAACCCTTTGGAGGGTGTCAAAGTTGGCAGTTATGAAACTTTTCTCATAACTACACATGTTGGTGGATTTTGAATATCTTTTTTTTTTTCATCTTCTGGCCTTGAAATTTGGCATACATGTTGTCAACAGAGTGGTAATTTTGTGCCAAAAATCTCATAGTAAATTAACAAATTTTCAGCCATCAAGAAGGTGTCAAAGTTGGCAGCAATGAAATTACTTTCCCTAGGAACATAAAAACGCCATTTTGAGCATCACCCCATTATACAATTGCCTTCTCCCCGGGCTACAATCTTCATATAGCTGCCGTGATTGATTAGTCTTTATTTTGCATTAATGACCCAAATTAAGTGCATTTTTTGAATATTTAAATATGTACAATATTTCTAGAATCTAAATGCTATGATGTGTTATCCATCTTAAATCTCACTTGTTAATTGCCATTTGTAAGAAATATTATAAAGTTTTCTTTTTACAAAAAGTGGCCAAGAACTTTTGTGAGTCACTGTAGTATCTACACTAGGGTTGTAATAACGGACAAAACAGGGTCATCTGGCGGACAAATCGAACGGACAAATTGGACCAGATGGGCGAACGGACTGGGCGATTCGTCCGTTGCATACATAGTAATTTGTTCAAGGGTGAAATAGTTGGTTGTAAATGACACGTCAATACGTGACATGTCATTCTATAGTGGATTGAAGTCCACTGTGGACGGCTCCAACAAGGGGCGGACGTTATAGTCGAGGCGCGGACGTCTTTGCCTAGGGCGTGGACGTTATCGTCAGGGCGCAAACGTCATTGGATAGGGCAAAGACGTAGAGCGGGGACTTTATCCATTGAAGAGAGACTTCCCTTCCTCAACGCTTGCAAAGCTTGGAAATGGCCTTGCCACGGCCATTCCTCTCTCCCAAAGATTGGGGGAATCATTAATGGCAACTGGTTATTATTTATAGGTCCGACAAGATCTTGACATTCCCCATTAGTGACAAAAATTCTATCTTTGCCAGTATGTGGGAAGAAACTCTATATTTGAGGTTTGACTTTGGAGGTCGTACTCCCAAGTCTCTTCCCTCCCCCATAATCCATTGGATTTGATTATTTTGTTTTCTTCCACCACCACTTCCCCCTTCCCTCTACCTCCAAACCTTGATTATATACCACTTCCCCCTTCCTTTTACCTCCATACAATGCTTATTTAATTGATTGTCTTTCATTCCCATTTCTTACTCTCTCTAATGCCTACTGGATCTAATTATTTTTTTGTCTCCCACAAACACTTCGTCCTTCATTCTATCTTCATACTATGCTTATTTAAATAATTGTCTTTCATTCCCATTATTTACTTCCTTGCCCCCCATTGAATTTAAGGGTATCACCTTGCACAAAAAACATATATGGGTATGACCTTGAACAAAAAGTATACAGGGGTATCACCTTGGACAAAAAATATACTTTTCCAAAAATTTGGACACCCTCCATACCGTACCCTGAGGTCTAATTCAACAATCTTTTGTCAAATTAGTCATTTTTTTCCTTGCACAGTGGTTTGGACACAATGGGTATCACCTAGATATTACACAAGTATCACCTAGATATTAGACAAGTATCACATAGATGATACATGAGTATGACCTTGGCATCACATAGGTATCACCTTAGACCAAAAAAAAGTCCAAGAAACTTGGATACCTTCCACTTTGAATTAATTATGTACAAAGTAGACCTCCACGTAGAGAAATTTTCCCCAAAATGAATTGTTGAGTTTTTTCAAAAATTTGTTGACGTTGCATTCTTGGACAAGGGGGCGCGTCGACGTCCCCGCCCTATCCACCTGGGCCCGATGATGTCTCCGCCCCGGAGTCGGTCGAATGTCGGAGAAGCGTTCGTTCGTGGATCTGGATGACGTTTAGAAGACGGTGTTGCCGCTCACAAATAGTGACTTGGGGACAGGGTTGTTGGAACCTTCCTCATCAACGGGCAAGCGGCCCCAAACGCCCGCAAATCCCGACATGCTCGGTCCTGAATTTTTAGTGAAGAGTAAAGAAATTGTTGTTCACTTTTACGAGGTCCAAACTTGAATGTGTTGAAGAGGACGAACGTGGGGCAATGGGTAGAGGGATTCCATAAATTCATTGATGGCCTATGCGACGAGTTGGAGAAGAGGTTTGAAGAATCAGAGGCGTTAAATAATTACACCGATTATTGGTTGCACCAAGAGTGGTTGGATAGATAGGTAATTGCGTTGACTACCAATATTGTCGCAAACTAGACTTACCTCACCGTTAAGAAGGCTGATGCTCATGACTTGACCGACAAGGAGAGAGACATGGTCGCCAAACTGAAGGAAATCTGGATCTAGGCGCAATCATTCCCTCATTTGCGCTAAAAGAAAGCTGAGCGGAAAAGAACAATTGTAGATGAAATACAAGCTCATTGCGTCAGTGGAACGTTTTAGTGGCTTCCTAGTTTTGCCAGATTTGTCCGCATGCCAAACAAAAAGGCTGAAGGTGGATATGGCTCGGTAAGGAAGGTGATGATTACAAAACTCAAGAGTATTCCTAGCTGAACTCTCTTCGTCGAGAAGTCTTTACAAACGGAGGATGAGAGGCAGAAGCGCCGAGAAATTGTCAATGATGCAGGAGGGTGCCTGGTGAGGCATCCTGGCATCATCAGACTTGCGTATTTGCACCCGCAAACGATAGCAGGCTATACTACTATATAGATTTTCAAACTCAAAGAAATCATCACGTGACGTTTCATGTTAAAAGCAATAGGCCATATCGCCAGGTATACTTTGTTGCCCCGAAATCCCATTTTGCCATACCGCAGCCTATGAGGGTAATACTAGGTGTCCTTATAGGGGAAGCCTAGGTACCGACCAAGTATCTAGGCTTCCTCTTTTATATAAATATAATAGAGTAGAAGAGGCAAGAGAGATATCTTATTTTATAGTATAGTCAATAAAAATCTAATCTATATAATGAGTTTCCTTTAGAACACCCTTGTTGGTTATATTTGCTATATATAGATGCTTTTATAATGGCGGTTATTATAATGGAAGGGGTGCCAAGTGTCAGGGTGAAGATTGTAATATGGAAGTATTGAATGAATGGTGATGGCTTTTTTGGTTTGGTGGGAGTGATGACAACTTGGAAGTACACGGAAAGCAAGGCCTAGGGAAGGGAGTTGATGATGAACATTGAGGTTGTAATAGCAAATGGCTGTTACAATGGACAAAAATTTGTTCTTGGCCCAAGCAGCCTCTTTTAATGAGATTGTTGTTATATCACATGCTTTTCTAAAGGAAGTTGATTATATAATAAAAGAAGAAAGGACATATCCAATAATGGAATCCAGGGATACCTAGGTGATACCTGCCATAGGAGGCAACAACATGTGACATTTACTTTTGTTACTATTTTTTTACAATTTCAGTTAAATTTCCTAAACTTTCATTATCGATTGGAGACAATGGGTCGGCACACTTGTCACTGTATCTACTACATATAATAAATGGCCAAGGGCTAATACCCGGTCGGTATCCAAGCAATCTGTTGCACCATGTGGCAATACCCGGCCTACCCCTATATTAGCCTTCTTTGACACGTGACAATAGCTAGGTAAAAGACGAAGGAACATACCCGGTGATGGAAATCGGGGATACCTAGGTGATACCCACCGTAGGAGGCAACAACATGTGGCATTTATGTTTATTTTTTTTACTTTTACTTTTACATTCTAAATTTTAGTTACCTTACCTAAAATTACACTACCCGTTGAGGACAACCGGTGGTATACTAGTATTATATTAAGGGGTGGGGTAGGGCTGGTGTAGACATGGGACAATATCCCCTTGGTACTATCCTAAGCATATAAACTAAATGATGAATATCTAAAGTAAATAGAGGATATTTAAAGTAAATAACAGTAATAAAGAGTAAATAATGCGTAAATCACGGGTATATAAGAGGTACATCAGATTTGACAAGGTACCGTACCCAAGGCTCCACTATCTCACGAGGGCCATGATCCTTAGCAAATACAGCTCTATAATCATTGGAAGATCACATTCGAATTTTGTATAATACTCCAAACTTCGAAAATCAACGAGAGTAAGCATCGATTTTAAGGTGAAGCAACAATCATTTGACAAGTACGCATCCTTGGCAAGCAATGTAAGCAGCGACGAACACATAATTAAAAGTTTTTGAACTCACCTTTTCAACCTTTTGCTTTGGTCGGTCAAGGTGTAATAACACGTGGTCCAAGAAAAGGTGGAGCTGTAACATAAAAAGTAAACTGGTTGGTTACGTCCAAGTGTGGTCTACGAAAAGGTGGGCACCTGCAGTTACAGTCTAAACTTGGTGGCGCAACTACACCGTTCCCTGAATATAGTGTAGACCAAACTATTTGAAATTTCCTACACTAATTGAAAATTTACATGCAATTGCTGACTGACACACACTTGCTTGAGAACTTGGCATGCACATGCTTTGATGGAAATTAGTGTGAGTGATCTACATCAATAATCCCTCTACACTATATTCAGTGTTTAGTGTACTGGTTACAGTCTGAAATTGGAAAAGTGATCTCAACTTCACGAACTCTTTTAGATTTAAATGTTTGTCACTTAAAATTTTACAAAAGTTAGAAACTGGTGAATAATATATATTTCAGATGCTGAATCCTTTTGGTGAAGTTAATATTGTTTATCTTACATTTCATGCCGATTAGGGGAATTCAACTTCTACCTGTTTCAATTGCAGAATCCCTTCCAGCTAGTTTTTGTCAGATTCAAACCAGTTTTTCATGTCGGTCATGGATCCAAAACTGTGGGGCCAGCTTCCAGACCATCTTGTGGAAAAGATCCTACTCTTGCTCCCAGTGCGTGAGCTGTGCCAGCTCTGTCGCGTTTCCAAGACGTGGAACGACCTCATCAGCAGCCCACGCTTCGCCGCCGCTCACATGCAAAGAGCCGCCCAGAGCCCCCCAACGCCATTCGTTGCCATGCGTTGTTGGACTTTGAGCAGCAACACCTTTCGCGAGGGATGGAGTTTCTTGGATCTCAAATCCTACAAGTGGAACATCGTTAGCGACAACCACGCGCACCTACACCCGTACCAACATGACTGTATTTCCCCAGTTGCCTTCGTAAACGATGGGCTTGTTTGCAGTTTTTTTAAACCGCGGCAACCCCGCTTCATGATGCCAATCGCAATGCCGAGTCCCCATTCGGAGATGGAAGACTCAAAATATGTCATCATTATTTATAACCCTGTCGGGATCTCTCTAAAAGTCCTCCCGAGCGTCAGATGCCACTCAAAGTCCCTCTCCGAATACAACAGCGGGGTCCTCCCGGTTCTTGTCTCTATCGTCGACAGGGTCACCTCAACGTTTAAAGTGCTCTTCATTAACCAGTATGTCGTCGCCACACTCAATGCAATGGAAGAGGTGCGCAACGAACCATTCATGAAGATTTATGACTCGGTCAGAAACGAGTGGCGCGCTGCAGCTGAACCGTTTTGTGTTGCCACGCGTGGAGTTGGACCCGTTTCGAACACTCTCGTTTTGAATGGCTTCCTCTACGTCCTCTTTGGTGCCAACTATGGCTATTTGAGGGGGCAATTTATGCAGGTTCCTCACTCATTTTGGCGCTATAACTTGGCCACGGACGCGTGGGAGGAAGTGAACATCAACATGGATGGCTGTCCCTCCAAGGTCCAGTTCTTTGCATCGGCGGACCGATTATACTATCTCGGGTGGATAGAGAATCGGCATTTTGATTCCGTATTGGAGCTTCACGAGATTTTGTTGCCTGAGATGACAATCACAACAAGATTCTCGCTCTCAAAAGTTCAGACTGTGCAACTTCTTGAGAACAAGGCGTGTTTGAAGCCCACCATGGAAGTGACAGCGGCTGCCTTCGGAAACTCTGTGATGCTCATGTCAATAAGGAGCAAGAGTGTTTGCGTGTATGATTTGGAGACGTGTGTGTGGAACGGAGTGCAAAGCAACATGGATACATATCCATACAATTCAACGATTTGCTTGTTTGCAAGTCCAATTGGGAACACGAACCTCTATCTGCCCAACTCGTTGTGGTAGGAGGACTCCACGACTTGGTTCAAGGGAGATCGGACACTAAAGGCAAAGCGGATCATGAGGAGGCTCACCTTGCAACACATTCGGTGGAATATAATAATTTCTTGATTTCTTCGTGTTTCGAGCGTGCTCAAGTGATTGATGTTTGTGTGCAGACTACAAAATTTTGGTGTGGATTTCAAATGTTGCAAAAAGGATACTAAATTATTCTTTTTCAAGATTTTTAGTTCTTCTTTCAAAATGTATGTGAGTAGTGCATCATATGAGCTGTCTGTGAGTAGTACATCATATGCTGCACTGCTGTAAGATGTGCACACTGCGAAGTGGACAAACTCCACTTTACAAATCCAGGATCCGAATCCAGATTCCAACCCGGATATTTGATCCAAGAATCAAGACAAGCACGTCATGTCACTGGCCAAGCTCTAACAAAATGAAGCGCACTCCTTCATTGACGCGCGACCCGAAAGTCGAATTCAAGCTCAGATCCACGCCTGTGCAGATATCCGTCCGGAATGTACCTTATCCTCCCAACTTGTTCCACTAGTGAATTCACTTGAGACATGGTCGCGTGACATGACGCTGTTGAGTCACGACTGTATATGATCTGGACCTGACCAGAACCCCACACTGCTCATCTGCACTGGTAATATCCACGCAAGACTCCATTGGTGCACACTCCTTCACATTGTCAACGAAGATGAAATGACAAGATCCGGAGCCTACACGATGAAAGCATCCGTTGCAAATCCTCGAACTCAGTTGGTTCAGCCGGGAAACGCCTCAGGATCAACAGCAACGGCCCAAGTGCGTAATTATCTCATGCACTGCGAGGAGTGAACTGTGTCGTCACAGTGAGGACGCTTGTGGCCCGCCTCGTGGTGATCTCCACGTGCTACGAAGATGAGAGACGTTCTGTAAGGGACGCAGGAAGCCCCACGGAAGGAACTTCCTCTTGAGGAACCTCCATGCGTACCATGCCACTGATCGACAGGCCGTGCGTCTCGCGCCTCCGTTCATGACTCCATGATTTGGATATAAAAGCGCACCGGCCCTGGTCAAGCTGCTCTATTGTTTACACTCTATTGGGAGTACGTACACACGGTCCGGGTGACGACGTCGCGGGTTCCGCCACAGGTCTGTTCCAGAGCGCTTACTCTTACTCTGATTGCACACGCATATGCATCGGGACCTGCGCCACTGTGTCGGCTCTCGCTAGCTTTACGTACTGCTTTTTGCGGGGGGTTCCAACTCATGTCTTTTCGTGAGCGTGTTGCTGCACAGGTTGTGAAGAACATACGGCGCGTGCAGGCGTCATGACGATCGCCCGGCTCAGCCTGTGCGTGCTTCTGCTTCTGTCGCTGGGGTATACTGACGCCCACCGCGCCCGGATGCTGGGCGAGCTGCCGCCGTGCAAGGACGTCCCGGGCGGGATTTTCAACTGGGACTGCTTCGACCCGCCGCTCACGCCTCTTCCGCCGTGCGACTACATGCATCAGAACCCCGGCATCGACTGCTCCACGGATTCCCAGAACCCCAGGCCCCCTCGGTCGCTCAGGGCCAAGGCGGTGGCGGAGCAGCTGGACGCCTCAACCGTCGGCAGTGCGGCTGTGATTCATGTCCCGGTGAGGAAAGCTTCCGGTGGTGAGGGCGGCGGTCAGCAGGCGAAGAAAGCGATGCTGCCGCCGTGCAAGGACGTGAGGGGGGGGATTCCGGGGTGGGACTGCTTCGACCCGCCCACGACGCCCCTTCCGCCGTGCGACTACAAGCACCAGCGCGCGGGCTTCGACTGCTGGCCCCGTGACCCTCCCGCACCTCGCACTCCGTGACGATTCAGGAATGCTATGAATCCTATTGCACCTTACAAGAAGGATAGCGCACTAATGTTCTTGGTGAAGCTTTGAATGTTTTGACGTGCGGCCAGACAAATGTCGCATCTCAGGCTGGCTAGCCGATCTGGTTTGATGAATAACTGAAGACGTTCATACAACGAGGAAGTACTCTTCATCATGTAATCAAGCAGATTTCGGTAAATAAAATTGCGTGCACAGTGATCTGTCTGTGATATGTGGTCCACACCCGGCCGAAGGCTTTAAATGGTCCAAGTTTCTGTCTGTGTTTAGGACGCGTTTCGTAAAGTGTTTCAGTGAGCTCAGAATGATTTGCTCGGGAAGGCCCCTGACAACAAGGATACAAAGATTCCTTTACTAGCCTCTGGTTAGGCGGCAGAGCTAAACCACAAGCTGTAAGAGGATTCTGCAACAATGGAAAACTTTCCATCATGTGTTCGTCGCTGCTTGCGTTGCTTGCCAAGGATGTGTACTTGTCAAATGATTGTTGCTTCACTTCGAAATCGATGCTTACTCTCGTTGAATTCCAAATTTGGACATTTGGAGGCATAAACACGATTCACATGTGATTTTACAATGACTAAAGAGCAGTATCTGCAGCATTCAGTGCCAGTGATCCAATCTTTATTTACTTAAATAAGCAAAACAGTTCTTTACAGCGAATTGCAATGAACAAAATCCACTATCCAACTTAAAGGAGTCATCCAACTTAAAGGAGTCACAGCAATATCACCAACTTGCCAAGTCCATGGCAATCGAACGCTTCCAACTCGCACGCCCGCACACAGACAAATCTACACAACTTAGATAAATTCAGATCATCACATCGGACACTTTTACACCATGCACATCGCTCAAATCGACATGATACCCATCAAAAAACTTTCCGCTTGCCTCATAAAGGGCGCATTCAAATGTCAAAGCAACATAAACTCTCTCAAAGAATCAAGAACTGCACATCTACTTCCTCATCCTCCATCCCCTGCAAATCTGGAAGGGGACACACCTCACACAGATACCACCCCCCTTTGGCTTGTACCAAACGGAGTGCATGCCACATGCTACAGTCTTTCCTTTCTAAAGGGGACCATCTTCTACTTATTCCACAGCAACGAAACGTGCTGGCCCCAACCACCATCTCTGCAACCACGCTCACCATCTATTGAGCGGTCGGAATTCTCGGAAAGCTGCTTCCTCAGCATCCACAACTGGCACCAATATCCTAGCCATCCATGTTCCACGCCCAGCTGCAAAAGCAGCTGCTGCTCCTCCACAGATCCCTTCATAGTGTACACATTTGTGGGACGTCGTTGGACGAAACATCATCGCCCAACCTCTGCGGATCGACCCGATCAGCCCACACCCAAGGCCACTGCCGTTCTCACAGATCGATTCAACCCCGGCCCTTCGAACACCGGGATTCACCTCGTACACCCAACGCCACCCCATGCTCAACTTACCGGATCCACTTCCAGGGCGTTGCTGGACGGCGGGGTGTGAGCGCGTGGCGACCCTATGTTCTCCAGTCCAAACTCCGCATTCAACCTCACCACTTCATCCCACATGGCATTCGAAGCTGTGCTCACCACGAGTTAAGGTACACAAGGATGCCTCACGGGACACTTCCAAAACCACACGCCAACCCACCAACCAAGACACTCTTCAAGCAACCATCCAGTTTGAAATAGTATACAACGCTCACTCATCCAAGACTACACAAGACAACCACACCTCCCGACCCCCACCACTGACAAGGATACGATCACTCCTCCACATGTCCGAGATGCCAACACCAGCGTCCGACAGCAACCAGTAGTCTGTATCGGTCTGCAATGTGCCGCATCACACAATGTCAGAACAGTCACGACCTCCGAAAAACTATCCACACTGGAGACCCATCAGCTGCATCAAACCACTGTGCGCAACAGCTACGAACCAACCATCCAAACATACGTCATCCATATCCATTTAGAAACGACACCGACACATCTGGATCATCACAACAGCAACCACAAACAAAACGATCACCATCGCTGCTCCTTCCACTTCCGTAACTACCATTCCCACAGATCACACCTTGCAACTTACATTCACTTCAGCGGGCGCTATTCTCATGATCCCACCCCCAAACTCCGTCTGGGGGCTCGTCGGCTCCGACCTCTCAACTGCTGCCTCTTGCCCCACCGCGCCTCCCAGACCCACCATCCCGGGATACCCTCCCTCGGCGACCATACCCATATTCCCTTCCTGCCCCATCGCATTCGCAGATGCAGATGGACCGCCCGCCTGAGGAGCGGGAGAATGGGCCTCCATGGCCACCTCAGCTGCTGCATTTATCTCCTCGAACTTCCCTTCGAAGCGGCTGCATCAGGAATGAAAAACATCACCAACATCAATCGTACACTCGAATTCACAGAACAGCATCTGCTCTCTTCAATTTATGCACCCCGGGTGCCTCTGCTTCACCCTACGAAGCGCGGAATTCCGAGGAACCACGTCTACAAGCTTCACCAGACTAGAAGTTCATTCACAACTTGACCAGGCATTCAAGAAAAATTACCAAACAAATCAGGGCGAACGAACACAAATACTACCCTGCACTCTATCACGACCAGTCCTGTCCACATTCATCAAGCTCGCTCCACAGGAGCTTAAAACCTCGACAGTCCTGTCCGCATTCATCTCAACTGTGCTGCGTGTCTTAAGAACCTCCACGTTCCGCACAACTTATACAACTGTATGCGTGCCTGACGAAGTGCAACCACCAAACCCACAAACCTGACAAGATATACATCGATGGGCCCCATTGTACTGCGCAGCAGAATCTGAAACCGCCTGTGAGGGTACTCCACTGCCTGCCAACCGAAGTCCACAATCCCACCAAAGCCCCCATCAACAACGACAAACTCCAAACGCAAAACCATGGATCGGCTTTCGCATTCAAGATAAAGATGTTTCTCGTTCTGGATGTATTGTGATGTCAAACCTACATTAAACGTACTCAACAAACATCCGCTCTTTCTTGACTATACTCAACGAACATATCACTTAGTGATACTACTAAACCATCCGGCCGAAGAGCAGTAACCGCTACATCGCATATAGTACTCCAAACAGTACAAGATCCACAACTCATCGCTATCCGGCAGGACTATACTGAGTCCAATAAAAAGATGAAACTTCTGTCGAAATCTTAGCTCGCTAACAAGTACCTCGTCTGGATCTGGCACTTCCAAAGTGGTCCCAAGAGGAGCCTTGATAGCAATAAGCGTCTCATTCTGCACAACTCCAACCATCTTCCACACTCAGCACACCTTCAGATCACCCACAGCTTCAAAACACGCCCAATACCCCACAACAACACGCTCCTCAGAAGTCGCTACAAACTATCACTCTCCACGCACCCTCGTTCCAACGCCACCTCGCACACACAAACAACCGATATCCATTGCCGCTCACCTGAAAACAAGGCAGATTCTTTATGTCCTCCTCGGTAACGTAAAGCCATCTGCACACAACGGCCCAACTCCTCAGCACAGGGAGTCCACTACCCGAATATCCACAACAATTTCAGTTCATCTCTCGTGCCCACTCATGTCATGATTCATGAGCGAGATTCTCTGAGGATCCACTATCTCACGAGGGCCGTGATCCTTCACCAACATCGCAAATGCTCTCACGCCACGACAAAACAAAGCCACAACCCTTACTGTTTATTGTGTTCATCTTCACTAAGGCTCCTCAACCGCTCCCTCATTTCACTGCCAATCACAACACCAGACACACACCGGACATCTTAGCGCTTCTGCTTCACATCCGCAATCCACCAATATCACTCACGCACAACGAGTGGCCTCACGAACACTCATCTTGCCACGGAAACTCACGTAATGCTTTCATCAAGCCGTTTCTCTTGGTTCCGCAGATCCTCCACCTCCGCCTGCATCAATCAAAAACATTGTCCATTATCACATCATTCTGGCTCGAACATTCTACTTCAAGAACGCTATCAAACATTGAAATCCTCACTCATGCGTTGTTCTCGATTGGCCCTCACATGTTGGACCAACACCAGCCTTGACTCTGCTGTGCGGGCTTCCCTGCCAGTCAAGTGCTCTACTGGAGGCCTGACCTAAACAGTAAAAGAAGCTACCTTAGATGTGCTTGTACATCAACCCTTCGATTCCGAACGGTAGACTTTCATTGAACTATCAACAGACACCGAGACCTGCCACCGAGACCCCGATGTCTAGCTCGTCACTCTCTCCAGCAAGCTCTACAATACCTCGAGGACTCCATGTGCTTGATAGAAGCTGCAGTCCCTCAAAAATATCTGCCTGATCCTAGATGAAGCCACTTGGAAAGCCAAGTGGCGAAATGAGGCTATGGCTACAGGAGATGTGAGCCCAACACAATTGTCAACCATTTGAGTTTCATATTCATTTCGGTGAAACAGTAAGAGGTAGGATTCCCACAGTATCGACAGCAGCTGGAGCGCGCGAGTATGACTGAAACTGCAACTCAAGGCCTCCCACTCAACAAATCTGCACCTCACAAACCACGTACCTGTAAACCAGCCGCATCATCCTTCGCCTCAGCAGTTCGTGCCATTCCGAGGCCCCTGCACCAACAACAGCGCAAGGAACTGCTCACAACCAACCCTCCCCATACACACATCCACCCGACCAAACCACGTGGATCCACTTCCACTTCAACAGAACTCTGGCTTACTCGATCCCATCACAAGCGCCTACATAAGTCACAATGCTCCAATACATTCACAGCCTCAACACTGACACCTGAATCACTCCACTCACTTCCATCGGATCCGGTTCTTCAGCTTCTTCTCGATCAGCCCAATCCCCTCCAACACATTCGTAATGTCATATATCCTTCTCTTCGCTACCTGAGGAATCGCAACGCTCCACATTGTCAGACAAACAAGTGCCGCTTCTGAAAGGCGGAAACGTCAACTTCCCACTCATGCGTCACTGCCCTCAGAACAAGCAATCACAACCCACTGCCACATCCCGAAAGTGAATCGTAGGGTGTGGAACACTAACATTCAATGTATCCGCAGCCTTGTTCAGATCCAAGACACCATCTTCTGCTTGCTTGATCAGGTCAATGAACTTCTTCGTCAACAGACCTGCAAAACCGCGCTCCACAGTCACCAACATGAACGCTCTTCTGCGTCATGGCTCTCAACTTCAAGCACATGGCTATAGGTACTGTCACTCAAGCCCATCGATTCTCGCTGAAACAAGACTAAATGGATGGAATAGGGAGGTTCAGTACCAAGCGAGCTGTCGTAGCGACAAGTGCTGGTTGGCGTCGGAGCACTAGTTGTCGGGGAGCCTGTGGACCGTCTCAAGAATTAGCCGTAAAAGAGACTATACATAGTGAATGCTCAAAGATCATACGTAGGATCACAGAGCTTCACTTAGGAAACAGTGATTCTACCACCAGTGAACTACAAGAACCCCACACCAACATCTCGTCGAAGATGATGTTACAATCGAATGCATATGAAATACGACCAATTCACCAACCAAGGCAGCTTGGAACATTGACAGTAACGCCACTCGACCTAATGACATGCACGCTCATGTTGCAATTCACCACCCTTAGGTACGTGGTTTTATAGCCAAACCTAACCAACTGCTTCAAACCTGGCTCAATCACCACATGCTCAACTTGGAAACCTATGCAAGGCACAGAATGTCCTCGTGCAGCGACAGAATGGCGTCAATTCATGACCAATTTGTCGTATCATCGCGACCATCTCCTGACCAAGCCCTCACAAATTATGATTCCCTTACAGAGCTCATGTCTAGCCTAACATTGAGACTGCATGACGTATCGCTCTGCAGGATGAGATGCCATACCAGTGCCCGCAGGTCCTGGGGTGAGTGGCCCATTCTTCGTCTGCTTCACAGTCTTGGGCCGGCTGGCTCTCATTCTCGGCACGGGAGGAGTCGGTGCAGGGCTGAGATCCGAATTCGCGTGCCCATTCCAACCATTCATCTCCACACCCTGCTCTTCCTCACCAGCATTCCTCCGCTTCATCTGATCACTCCACCACAACATCCCACATCAACAACCAGCCGGGTCCCACATGCTTGAGAGGAAAATTGAACCACCCTCATATCCAACAGCCGAAGAATCTATGAACGCCGTGCCACCAGACCTCCATGCCAGGCTCTACATTCACAACTAGCGCTGATTACACCAATATAGTGCCCCTACATGCACGTACACCTGCACCTTGATAAAAAACACCAAGATACTACACAACGCCAAGAAGAACCGCATCCATCGCCCACACCACATGACCGGCCCGCGCCCTAAACCCATCATACTACCCATGCCAGGACCACGAGCACCTACATTCGCGTACAGCACCTCGTTGATCACGTTCCCCGCCTCACTCTTGGGCTTCCCCGCAAGCCGTGTCAGCGACGACGCCTCCGCGTTCGGCATCGTCACATCGCTCCTCGCCCACCCTGGATACGACGGCGCACCCCGGTTACTCCACTACACGAACCCAACGCCCCGCATTGCTAACGCCCCCACAGAACTCTCACAATTCACAACCCCGCGCCACCCGCCGAGGGGTACCAAGAACCCTGCCAAGAGACGAAGAACCCTCAAACCGCCCTCACAATCCCCGACAACAGCAAACTGGAATCCACCCACCTGATGGATGATTCGTCAGAGGCGCGGCATCCCGGAATTGGCGACGGATTCGACGAACTTGGCACGACGAGACCGAAAGCGTCACGCCGTGGTCCGATCGTCGGAGGACTGGTTCCACGCGGATGGTGGTGGTAACAGATTGCGGGATTGGCGAGTGACGATCTGTTGCGAGGGATGACGAACAGGCTTGGGATGGAACAGCGACGACGATGGTGGTGGGGAGTTTGGTAGAGATTTGGTGGAGTGTTGTTGCTGTTGGTTTTGTCCTTGGCTTTGGTTTGCGGAAGGAAAGCGAGGGAAGGGCTCGCACTGGGCTCGGAAGGGCAATTGGGCGGGCTCGCTGCTGCTTCTTCCCCTTTCGTATGCTAGGTCGCGGCGGGATCGTTTGCGTGGCTGATGATATCCGGGTTCATATCCGGATAGGACGTGGTCGGGTTTATACATAATTCATTCAAAATGTCGACTGTCCAATTTTTTTTCGGAAAAATATTAGGGGTTTGTCTAAGGTGATACCTTGTAATGCCAAGGTCATATCTATGTAATATCTAGGCAATACTCATGTAACACCTGGGTGATACCCATTGTGTCTGAACCACTGTGGATTGGAAAAAATAATCAATTCGACAAGGAGTGTCTGAACCCAATCGATGCGCATGGTACTTTTCTTGGTTGTAGGGTTATCAGAGTATTTACAGCAAATTGAGCCGCTTAGAGCTAGCCTGCCACCCTGGTAGAAATGCTCAGGCTAGTGGGTCTAGTGGAGTGGGCCGCCCCGCCGCTGGCTCAGGGCTTGCCATCCCGATGAGGGTGGCTCACACGACTGGTGTGGGGCCACCATTTTGTAGCCTTTTGGCGTGCAGACGGAGAAGTATGGCCTGTTGGTAGCCCCAATCCTCGGGAGACACGTAAAATTAAAATCTCGCTCCTAGTTCACTTCCACTTCTGTACCACGTCAACGTCGCCTTGTGTCACCATTTTTTTTTCTTGTGTTTTACCTACGGCGGTGCAGTTCAACCCATGTAGCGGCCACCCGAGCCTCTCTCATTTCGGAATTTCCCTAGCCGACTACTCTAGGTTGGCGTCTCCCGCGTCGAGATGATTTGTTTCTACTTATGTCAGCCTCGGTCCTAACAACTTACAAGATTTGGGCCAACGTCTGGTATGCCCCGTGGTTTAGGGTACTCTATGCGTACTCCCCAAGGGTATCGCCCTAAGCCTCCCCCAAAAGTATATGTTGACCCATGCATTGCAAAAAGCCAATTGATGGTCAGAACAGGGTAGTCCAGAGTACAATGAATTGGGACGGAACGGGCACAGAACTCCAGCAACTTCGCCCTTCAAAGAACCTTTAATGTGTATATTTTCATTGCCATTATCTTTCAGTCTGTATGGTCAAAATTCACATAATTTTTACCACATTCTCTTATATAAATTGAAAAGAAGATCCTATGGTTATACTCTTGAAAAATGAATATTGGAGATTTTTAGTCAAGGGTGTAGAGATTTCTCTAGAATATCTCGGGCCATTAAAGATCTAGATGGGTTTTGGGTACTTCAAGGTTTTGAGTACTCAATGGTTTTGAATGAGGATGTTTTGAGGTGCAAGATTGGTTCAGAATTTGAGTAGTGTTGAGTACTTTTTGATCTCCACCCGATTGAGGCATTGGCGAACTACAGTGATTTCCGTGAAGTGGAGTTGTATTGAAATGTATCCACTGTCTAGATGATGTTATGCATGATCTATTACACTCAAAGATTCTCTAGGTAATTCTCATGGCTCACTTTGTCCTTGAAGGATCAAATAAAGATTCTTGAGGTTGAGGTTGTTGAACCTACAATTATAAGGAACTAGAGCATGTGCCGTGCAACGCATTGTAAGATCATCCAAATTGCATGTCTAGCATGTATTAAATTATTATCTTACAATACATGCTAGCATCATTTTACCATGTGCACAAATATATTCATATATAGCAGCAAACATTACAAGCGCTAACATTACAAGTAAAGACAATGAATGTTCATATTAACTTCGTTAGTTTCTTGCTAAATTTTAATCTCTCCCCGTCATCTAGTGAATGTGAAGGACTTTGATGACTTCAACATATTGCACCAATTCAGTCTCCCTATTAACCAATCCGCCGTGCTTCTCCATTTTGTAAGAAAGAGTGTGCGCCCCTGGCTTTGCATCTATATACACAATGGTATTATCATCCACTTCATTGTTGATCAACACTCTCGACAATCAGGTAACCACCTTACGCTCCATTTGAGCAGGCAAGCACCGTACACCTAGCAATCATGAAACCAAATTAGTCTAAAAAATAAACGGAAGGCCAAGAAATGATAACCATTACACTTGCAGAATCTATATCAAAATCTAACCTCTCCAAGACAGTAAACTTGCAAAACATTACAAGTGAAGACAATGAAGGTTTGTTGTGGAATATTAAGAGATAAATTGCGGGTTGAATGACAACATACAAGATTGTAAGACTCCCTCAGAACAAATTCAATAGCCGAATTTGAGATAGCTTAAGAAATGGCCCGTTCTATTAAACGGACGACCACATCTTTCATTTGCATGCAAGCCACCTTTAGAAGTTGGTAATGCGCAAGTGGTTTGCATACCACAATCTCATCCAGTCGATTAAGAAGTTCAAGCTTGAAATGTTTCTCCACTTCCTCCAACACACTTTTTCCTTGGCAGTCTTCATGGACATGATGTCAGTTAGGCTAGAGAGTCAATGTTCTACTTCCAAATTGGAGGTTGTAATAACAACGGTATTGATGAAGTCCACAGTGCAACCTTGCCCATTAATTAAACGACCATTGTCCAACAACTGCAACAGGGTGTTAAACCTATGGATGGGCCTTCCCCACTTCACCAAACATAATGATATTGTAACGGCGCCTCCGCACCGCTTCTGTGAGTTGACTACCTTCTCCCTGTCCTCAATACCTACACACAATTATATACAAAAATATGAGCATCTAGATGAAACATTTGGTTCAACAACAAAACACGACCATTGTTAATACACATAATTCAAAGACATTGTACTCCAGATCTCAAGAATAGAAACTTTAGTAAATTATTAAATTCCCACAAACAACAAATTCAGCAAAGGAAATGAAAGAGCAGCATACCTTGGTAGAGCACCAATGAGTTGTGCAATGGCATGTTGTTCTATATACTCAGACATATCAAGGCAAATAAGTTGGTTCCCTTTGTCGAACACTTGTCCCGCCGAAGCTTTTGCTAACCATGTTTTACCAACTCGTGTTGGACCAAGGAAGAGGAATAAGCCAGTAGATAGTTATTGTTGCTCCAAACCAACCCAAGATCTTAACACGGCATTAGCTACAACTTGCATGCCCTCGTCCTGACCTACAACTCGCATGTGCAATCGCTCCGTTAAGTCCAAAAGACTAGCTTTCTCATTTTTGCCCAGCCTTATTATTGGAATACCAGTCTAACTACTAACCACTTGAACAAATATACAATCCATATCAAATCCATCGGCAACACACTTGCTAGATGAAATATATCCCCAATAATCAAAGGCGTTTTTAAGCAAAAAAAAAGTTATGAACGTAAATGTTAAATAGTAAGAAATGTCCTTTATCACTTGAGGTTGATGTTAATGTGCCAACTTTTATTTTCAGGAAATCAGTTTGCAAAGCCTCATGCACCTCTGCAATCTGCTCATGTCCCACATTCTTTGTAAACATGTTACTCTCTCAAAGTTCAAATTCAAACTTGGTGATAGCCTCCTCAATGTCTTGAAGCGCCCCATATTTAAGATCAACAACTTTTGCCAAGTCATACCATCGTTCTGCTTCCACCCTCTCTTTCTCCCTTTGGTATTTCATCTTCAAGGGTCTCAACTGATCTTTAATACATGGCAATATGGGGCAACACGTGTAGCGTAAGTTTAGGTAAAGACAATTTTAATATTATAAAATTAAATGCCACATGTTGCCACGTCCAATGGCGTAATACCTAGGTGATACCCGTAGAAAGATAGAGAGAAAGAGATATATATATATAGAGTAGTTATAGAAGATGAAGAAATAGAGGTCACACTAAAATGGAAATTGATATTGATGCCACGGTCATGGACTCTGTCGTTCTAGGATTAATAGGAATGTGGCTCCTGGGTAGATCATGTGGTTAACCTCTAAAGAACAGAGGAGCCAAAAAGTGGCTACTTGGATGACATTTTAAGGATGATAATTGATGTGAATGATCTTTCCTCATCTAATTCTTTTTGGGAGAGTTTGTTGAATGTGTGAGTAATAGATGATGATGAAACTTGCCTCATTGAAGTAGTCATGGTCTATCTAGAGAAGAAAATCTTTGTGTCATAGATCATAATGTAGTGTAACTTAGAAACTTCTAACTTTTGCTCTAAATCTAAATTTGAGTCATTCAAATGATACTTTTCAAATTTGAGTCCAGTAATGAACGAAGCTTATGACTTCTAGTTTCCATTCCAGTTTAAAAATTTGAAAAATACATAAAATGAATAAGTTATTGCAATTTGAACGTTGGACCTGGAACCATGGTTAATTGATTTACTAATTTTAGCTAAACGCGGAAGTTTCATTCACACCCCATGTTTTGGCATTGTAGTGTACACCTTTGATGGAGTGTTTAGGATTTTCAAGCATATTTTGTATTTAATATGAATTTTCTTCTTTATTTCATCAAAAAATCACAATAATTGTAATCTTTCACCAAAAAAATCTGCAATTTTTATGACATAAGCAAGACATGTGATGTCATCTATGAAAAAATAAATATAAAGATTCCACCTATACTTGTTAAAAAACTAGAGCACACTTTTAAAAACCTGGAGCACACAGTGCAATTGAATTTGGAATTGATCCCCAATTTCCATTCCATCTCAGCATCAATCCCCAATTTCCATTTCATTGTGTGCTCTATTTTTTCATCAAATACAGGTGGAAATTTATTTTTTTAATTTTCACAAATGAGGTCACATGTCTTGCTTATGTCACAAACATTGCAGATTTTTTGGTGAAAGTTTATAATTGACCTTCTGAAGAAAAAGTGAAGAAAATTCATACCAAATACAAAATATGCTTAAAAATCTTGAAAATTTCACCAAAGCTGTACATTACAATGCCAAAACTTGGGGTGTGAATGAAACTTCCGTGTTCAGCTAAAATTAGTAAATTGGCAACCATGGTTATAAGCCGAAAGTTCAAATTGCAATAACTTATTCAATTTTTATGTGTTTATCAATATTAAATTGGAATGGAAACTAGACTTCAGAAATGAAGCTTCTACATAGACCATGACTACCTCAACAAGGCAAGCTTCATCATCATCTACTATTTACACATCCAATAAACTCTCCAAAAGAGAATTGGATGAAAAAATCCAATCAAATGCCAATATCCTCTTTCGTTCCAGGGAAACTCGGATTGACGCCACAATCATAGGCTGCGCCGTTCCAGGGTTAATAGGAATGTGGCTCCAAGGTTGATCATTTTAAGCGATTTCCAAACTGGCTAATTTTAGCAGCGATGCTACAAGAAAAAATGGACTGCCTAATATCACATAGGCATTTGACAGATATTGTAGGATATGGCCTAGGTATCTCCACACACTATGTGCTTGAATAGCTTACTTAACCCTTAAACGTCAGAGCCAGCCCGAGGGGCTTGGTTTCTACAGAATCTTCTCTGTAGCTCTTCAAGTACTCAACTTTTCACTTATTTTTTGATATCATTCTAATCACCTTCTTCTGATGCATTCACGAAGTGAAATTTTACAATTCAAATCACAATTTGTATGAGTGATTTGTGCTTTGAAAGGATTGTGGTAGGTAGGTTGATAACCTTGTAGGAGGTTGCAAGCTCATCATTGATTGGTTTATTCATGATGCCCAAGTTCAAAAAGTGCACTATTCATTGATGTCCAAGTACAGAAGATGCCGTGATCCAATTTCAGGCTGCCCACCCAGGCCATGAATTGTCGTTTAAGGGTTAACTACTTCGAACTGTAGGTTGTAGCATTTAAGGTAAGCCCTCCCATAACCAACAAAAACCCATAGCCAACGCCTATTAAATTGGGGTATATCCAACCCTCTTCCATCCCATTACCACCAACTCAGCTCCAAATGGAGGTTTGCTATTAGTCAAGACCCTTACTTTAGGTCGTTGGTTACGGGGGTACCTACCGCTGGCCACCCACTAAACATGGCTATACAATTTGAAAATTCATAACTAATTCAATTTTCATCAAAAAAAAATTGAAATCACTTGGGTTGGAATTGTAATTCTATTGGCTATCACTGAAAAATCATAGTATAGTCATCTCCTCTCTCCCTATATGCACATTCCTAAACTTGTCGGTTTTAAGGGGGCTTCCCTTAACTAATCACCGCACCCACAAACTAATAACAACTTCACAAAGTGACGTTCCCATAACTTTTCATCCATTCGAATGATTGGAATAACATCCTTTTCAGCTATCATCCAACTCATCTTAATTATCCATCCTAATCATCCAATTAGCGCAATCGTCTCGGTAATCAACCTCTTCCACTAACTTCACCGCTACTTATAACTTCCCGAACATACAGTCCCCATGTTTCCATCTCCACTCTTGCTTTCTAGTTTCCACCGTCTTCGTCTCCTCACATTTTCCATCGCCGGAGACGATCTCGTGCTTTTCCGCACATTCATGTGTTTATTCACCACCTTTGAGGACCGCTTTGTGTTAATTTCGGTTTCTTGAGGTGTCCTGGAGGTGACGGAGTTTTTCCTGTTGTGGCGGTTTGTAGGGAAATTTGATTGATGTACGATGGGGCGTCGCTGAGTTGCTGCGAACTCTGAGCTTTTGAGATACTTTGCGCATGTTTTAGGTCTTGGAAAATGTCGATAATGCCGTCGTTCATGTGTGTGATAACTTTTTTAGTCGTGTTCTGCGTTGTCCTGGGGCTCGTGTTGATACTTGGACCGTATGTGAAATATGGACGGCATCTGCTTCGTCATTGAGATTATTTGCTCGTTTACATTCCTGGATTTTGGAATTGGAGAGGAGAGTCGGTCACTTTGGATGCGTTCTATGGTCGCGCTGCTGGTAGCGAGCATCCTTGTCGCGCTTTCTTGTGTTTCTTGTGGCGGGCCTGGACACGCGGATTGAAAGCTGTGAATGTAATTGGAGGAGGCGGCTTTCGTGATCACCGGTACGCGAACTCTGGAGGAGGTAGCAGTGGTGATGACAAGTGATGTTGGTGAAGGTTTGAGCACCGCGAAGATGGATTAGCGACATGAAGTCGGGGATATGTTCTTTGCATGGCGATGTTTCTCGTGTATATTTCTGCGAGGGCGATTTAGGCGGTGGAAGAATGAATACTGGAGCCTCGCAGCCATGACAAGAATCTCGCAGTCGAACAAATGGCGAAGGTGCTGTCGTATTCAGCGGATAGGTTTTCTGCTTGCGCTCATGATTTTTTTGGCGGAGGGAGCCGATGTTACCGATGAAGCCGGGGTTCTGCTGGACTTCAAGAGCTCAGTATCGGACGGGCTTGGCGTGTTGGGAGGTTGGAAAGCTGAAGAGGCTCCGAAATGTTGTGAGTGGCATGGTGTAAGCTGTGATAGGAACTTTCACATCAGCGCAATCAACCTTCGTGGCAGTCACTTGTCAGGAACGATTTCGCCGGAGTTGTACAAATTACGCAAGCTGAAAATTCTCATTCTATCCGAGAACAATTTCTCTGGACCACTACCGTTGCAGCTCGCAAAGATCAGTAAGTATGCTGAATTTAATATTCCTGGCTACAGAGTTGACTGTGCAGTTTTGTGCTCTGTCAATGTCCAACTTTGTGAATACTACCGTAGTTTGTCTTTAGAGATCTTCCACCTATGTTGTCATCTTGGAGATCGTGCAATCAGGTCACATGTATTTCTTTACCTTCCGCATTAGTTTCAGTTGCTCCGGATTAGAAACTTTATCTTACCATGTGTTTGGCAATTTCCTGAAACAGAGAGCCTGTGGAAGCTGAAATTGGACCACAACAATCTGTCGGGGAGTATACCGGGGCAGCTGGGCCAACTATCAAATTTGCGGATAATGGACCTGTCTTATAATGGTCTTTCTGGCCTAATTCCCGAGACGATGTTCCGGAGTTGCCGTCGTCTGCGGTTTGTATCCTTCGCACAGAACATGCTCAGTGGTTCCCTCCCAATCAGTCTTAGCAATTGCATAAAGCTCACGGCATTTGATTTCTCATCAAATGCATTACAAGGCAACATCACAGTTGATCTTACCAAACTTAAGGATCTAAACTACGTTGACCTTCAGCGCAATGATTTCTCAGGACATATACCTAAGGTCCTCGGAAGCCTTGAGGCATTACACTATATACATATGGGTAACAATTATCTTAGTGGGAGTTTGCCTGGGGATTTAAAAAATCTCACTGGTTTAAAACAGCTGTCTCTGAACAATAACCTTCTATCAGGGGAGGTACCTGCAGAAATTATCTCGCTGCCTAGCCTACGGCACCTCGACCTCTCTGGCAACAGTTTTAGTGAAAGATTTCACCTTAACGGAAGTGGCTGCGCATCACTCCGCAGTCTGAACCTGGCTGGGAATATGCTTGAAGGTGATATTCCCCTTGCATTGAGTAACTGCTCCGGTCTCATGTTTCTAAATCTTGCGAATAACCGGCTCACTGGGTCTCTTCCTGCCGATATCGGCCGACTGGCTCAACTGAAGTCCTTGGACGCAAGCGGCAATCAGTTAGATGGGGAAATTCCAGCGACCATTGCCGATTTAGCCTCTCTCGGTGCGCTGATGTTGAGGAATAACATAATTGGAGGCAATATACCTTCAGAGTTTTGGAACCTCAAGGGATTGGAGATACTCGATCTCTCATACATGAGGCTTGATGGTGGCATCCCTTCTGAACTTGGTGGCTGCACTGGCTTACAGAAACTGTAAGTTTCGCATTTAGATGTTTAAATCCTAGTTTGGGAACGTCAGAACGCTCAGGCTAACCATTATAAAGCACATTCGTCAGAACTTGGTGTGATAGTTCCACCATGTGCCAGTGAGAGCAGTGAATTAACATATTTGATGTGGTTTGGAATTTCAGGGATCTTTCCAATAATGAATTAGAGGGGAGCATACCAGCGGATCTCGGTGAGCTTATTGGTCTGAAGGAGCTAGACCTGGAACGGAACAAGTTAACTGGTGGCATCCCAGCCGCTTTGGGGAATTTGACGGGACTGGCTATCTTCAATGTCTCGTACAACCGCTTGTCGGGGAAAATACCAAGAGAGAAGTCTTTGGCACAATATGGATTCACGTCTTACCTTGGAAATCCGGATCTGTGTGGGGCACCTTGGACCATTTCGTGTCCAGACAGTTTTTCACCAGCACCAACTAGCTTAACTCCACCTACAATTCCGACTCCCGATGAGGATATCATCGTAAAACACAAGCGACACAGACCTGTTCTCACAAAAACAGGTGTATTTGCTGTAGCATTTATTGCGGCATTAGCTGTGACTGTGTTTGTCACCTGCCTTCTCGGTGCACTAATTTGGAGAAGGAAGAAGAGAACAAAACGAGGGATCCAAGAGGAAAACCAGATTAGTGGCTTGAGCAGCCTTGAAACTCTTATTGGAAAACTGGTTCTACTCAATGGCGTTCAACCTTCAACATATGATGAATGCGTCGAGAAGGGGATTGGCACTCTTCTCGACGAAGATGAAATCATTGGGCAGGGATCCATTGGCACTGTGTACAGAGCGACTATAGGCGGTGGTGTTACCGTTGTAGTGAAGAAGATACGCACCTTGGAACGGATCAGAGACACTGAGCAGTTTGAAGCTGATATGCTCAGCCTGGACAATCTACAACACCGAAACCTCGTAATGGTGCAAGGCTACTACGTGTCATCTACATTGAAGTTGATACTGTCGGAATTCGTTCCAAATGGAACCCTCTCAGATCATTTACATCGAAGTCCTTCGGCCATGTCCCTGAGCTGGATACAACGCTGTGGAATTGGAATAGGAATAGCACAAGGGCTCGTCCAACTTCACTGCAATCACTGGTACGTTTTATGCTAAAGAGCAGATCATTGAAAGTAATAATGCTTTGTCGTTCTTACATTGCACCACATGCTTCATTTGGATTGCGCTTGAAGGTGGGAGGGTCTGTGTCTAAGACAAACCATGTCAGCAACATAGGTAGTATGACCATTGTTTGCAATGCCATCATGCAATCAGCATTTTTGAGTAAGCGAAGGGCACTAAATTTCTTTTAATGTGATCGAATCTACATATTGCGAACTAAGTTATTTTCTGTCGCCCTGCCGCAGTCTGCCCATCATGCACCATAATCTTACCTCAACTAACGTACTTCTGGACGAAAGCTTCGAGGCAAAAATCAGTGATTACGGACTTAGAAAGTTTTTACCCATTCATAACAAGTACGTCTCGAGCCGACTATATTACGAAACAATAGCCTACGTCGCTCCCGAGCTTGCTTGCGGAAGCTTGCGCGTTTCTGAGAAGTGCGACGTTTACAGCTTTGGAGTCGTGCTGCTGGAGCTCGTCACAGGTCGACAACCTTCCCAAGAAATCAACGGAGCCACCGTTTTGCTAGGAGACTTTGTGAGGTCGAAGTTGAACCGGGAGAGAATTCGGGACTGTGTCGACCCCACACTCAGCGCTGGTTACAATGATTTCGAGGCGATAAATGTTATCAAGTTGGCACTTCTGTGCACTTCCCAGGTCGGTGGCAAAATTCTTTCGCCCATTCAGCAGGCTTTCTATGATTTAAATGAGCAGAAATCCACCTCTGCTATTTACGAGATTTCTTAGACATCCTTTACCCCGTGTAACAGGAACCTTCCAGTCGGCCCACCATGGCGGAAGCTCTGCGAAGTTTAGAATCGTCGAAGGCAGGCGCCTCAGGCGCTTCACTACAACGACAGAGGGCCCAACAGAGCGGGCCTGGCAGCAGCTCCAACCACTGGAGGTAATAAAATAAAGAGAGCCATTTGTCGGCTCTCTAATTGATTTCAAGCTCTCCAATTGTTTCGCAAAGTCTATATAGCAAAAAGTAAGTCAAATTAATCTGTAACCAAAATTCTCCATTTTACACAGAGCTCCAGGGGCCATCGGTTTAGAAATAGAATTCACTTTCCGTCATCAATTCAACTTCCAAAAAATCGTCTTTAGAAACCGGTATTGCGAAAACGAAGACCATATACAAGAAAGTTCGTGCTGTTACCAAAGTTATCATAAAAATACTGCAAGAATAAACTTGTAAAAGAAATTAGTGACTTTAAACAGTGATTTAGTATGATTCAAAAAGAGTGCCCTTGCCCTGGTTCTAGAGTGAAATCCCTCCTGGCTGGAGATCAAACAAAGGCTCGATGCTTGAACTCCAGATTCTGTGGTGGCCTCAGTATTCTTGATGAACATCACAGAATTCAGGCAATGTAGGTAAGTTCTGAGATCATCACTGACCACCACAGAATCCTGCAAAACTTGAAACACATCAAGTTATCCCCAAAACCCTAAACATAAACAGTACCTCAGTAAACTTTACAAAGTACCTCAGTAAACTTTACAAAGTACCTCAGTAAACTTTACAAAGTACCTCAGTAAACTTTACAAAGTACCTCAGTAAACTTTACAAAGTACATCACATAGTTCAGGCAATGTAGGTAAGAAGTGAAATCGTTAAGGCAAGAAGGTACGAAACCTACTACCTAGACATTGACAGCAGACGCACAGCTAAGTACTGTATAGGCTCAGTAAAATGTGGTGAACTCATTTCAGGTTCGAGACCCATCGTGAAATAGGTAAGATTTCATCGTCATTGCCTTCCAGCGTCATTCCTACAGCAAGACTTTCGGAGCTTCTGGATTCTGTGGTGGCCTCAGGATAGTTGATAAAAGTACATCACATGGTTCAGGCAATGTAGGTAAGTTTTGAGATCGTCACCGGCCACCACAGAATCCTGAGCAGACCTGTTAGGTATCGAAAAGAGAGACAGAATAAAAAGGAATGATAGATTAGAGAATCTTTTTCAATGTTCATGAACTGAAATGCCCAGCGAAACATGTAGGTCATGGGTGCAGAAACACGAGCAATCTAAGCAGCAGGAGTAGAAGTGGCGCCACTGCGCAGGCGTCCTTGGTTTTTCCTCCGTGGTGCAGCAACCTCTTCCGCCTGCAATAGCGAAGGAATCGTAAGCAAACCACTTTGAAATGAGAGGAGAACCAACCATGAGTTTTGATTCTAATGATTCATGGTGACCACTCCCTCTCCATTATCAGAAAGCAGTCACATTACCTCTTTCTTCACTGGAGCCTCCTTCTCTGAAAGGATCAACTCGATGTGGCAAGGAGACGACATGTAGGCTGCATCACCAGACACCAGTATGAGGACACATCGATACTCGTTTAAGAATTATCCTAAACCGGGAGGATAAAACGATAGCATCACTGTTGTCACTTACGGTTGATGCGCCCGTGAGCACGGTAGGTGCGTCGGCGCTGCCTCTGAGCCTGGTTGACTTGAATGTGAGATACAACCAGAGTGTCTACATCGAGACCCTTCACCTGCACGCATGTGAAGAGCAATAGTAAGTCGTTGTTGTGCAGACATAGCGTGATGCAGATTACGATTCATGAACTGAACGGACCTCTGCATTGCTCTCGGCGTTCTTCAACAAACCCAGCAAGAACGTGGCGGACTTCACGGGCCAGCGTCCCTGTCCGTTGGAGTGGCGTGCCTTGACCTGCGCAGTGCGGCCAACACCACCGCAGAACCTGCGGAAGGGGACGGCTTGCTTGTGCGCACACACGTCCTCGAGATACCGCTTGGCCTTGGCCAACTCCATGTGCTTGATGGCTTGCGCTGCCTCCCTAGAGTTCTGCGCAAACAAACAACTTCAGCCCCCTTTCGTAGCTGCCAACCACATCACAATGCATTCCAAAGAAGAAGCCTGACTCAAGAGAGTTAGGTACCTTGAAGTGCACTCGCAAATCCGACCCTCTGGCCTTGCAGGCTGCATAGACCACACCTCAAAAATTAGCCAAAGAACAAACGTGAAACAAAAATCAAATTCCTAGCTCCTCAACAAAACCACTCCGACGAAAATAAATCATACCCTTGGTCGCATTGTCCGGATCCCTCGCGTACTTCACCTGCAGCAATAACCACGCACCTATATTTCAAATCCTGCGAGTCGTTCACGAAAACCACCAGCTAAACCCTAAACCGACGGTCTTCACAAAAATCCAAACTAAGACTCCTCTGCTACGACTCAACCAAGGTGATGTGAACTCTAAGAGAAACCCTAGCAAAAGAATTAGGTCGTTTGAATGAAATACACTGCACCATGGCTGGAGTGATGTACCATGGCTTGAGGTGGAGGAGCAGCACCCGACCTCGGGAGACGGAGTGCGCGAAAGAGAAGCAGTTATGCCGCAGCTCGTCCCCTTCATAGCCACTCTCTCACTCTGCTCTCCTTCCACTCCCGGAATTAGGGTTTGCATCCCATCCTAGGGTTCTCCTCAGGGTATCTACTGCTAGTTTCTTCGCTCTCCGGGTATAAATGTAACAAGCTTTGGTAGATCCACAATATCCGTACCTGCTTGAATGATTATGATGCGTTGATACCAGCGTTGATACCCGGGATTTCGACTTCCCAAGTGGCCGTTCGAGAGAGATAGATTTATATCGTAAGTTAAGGATATGCTACTCTCTTTTATGCACATTAAGTTTTATGTAATACGAGTGGAACCGCCATCGTAACCGATGGGCCAAGGGAGAATTGAAGAATTGGAGAGTCATTTAGAGAATCAAATTAAAATAAAAAAACATGTCGCTCCTTTTTTTGCCTCATTTGTGTTTATGATGTGCCTCATTCTTTTGAGACTCTTTCTTCTTCTGCAAATTATTTAATGTGGTAATATTTCACCCAAACCATCATTTTTGTAAGACGTATCTTTGCTTTAGAATAAAAAAACTCAATTGCATATTTAGGAATTATTTATAAACTTCTTCAAGAACAACTAAGAACTGAATGTTGACGTCGACGAGAATGCCCAAATCAACATAAGTAGGGGCACATTAGCAAAGCAAAGCAATGGTAGTCAAGCTACTACTCTTTCTTTTTTGTGCACCTTCTTTCCTTCTTGTGGTAAAATCTTGGTGTGTGATCAGAAGACCAATTTTTGAAGTAGCGAGGAGGAGATTGTGTACTCGTCATTTACTGTATATACCCATCAGTTACTTTGAATGCCTATTATTTACTCTATATATCCGGGGTAGTATACCCCATAGTATCATCAAAATAATTATATTTTTTGTTAGAAAAAGTTCATGCAAGTATCACCTCATTTAATTTTAATGAAACGACTATCCAAATTTAAATCAAAGGGTGCATTTAAAGGACTACTCCAAAGGGCACATTTGATTTAAAAGGCACAGTGTTCAAAAAACAAAGTGATTCCTCCAAAAGGTTTTGTTCCAAAGGATGTCATCTTGGAACACTTGGGTGAAAACTCTCTGATACAAAACCGGTAGATGTTCCGGATAGACACAAAACAAATTGTTTTCTATTATATAAAGAGATTTTGTTGTTGTGTTTTGTCATAATGAACTAGCAATTCTTTGTATTTAGAAGATGGTTTTGTAGGGTGAGTTTTGAATATATGAAAAAGATATCTAATCTAGACTCAAAATAGGCATGGTAGACTTTTGTTCTACTCATAATGAATGACTTTAAATCCAAATTGATCTTGGTAATGAAAGATTCAATAAATTTAATTTGAAAAAATACACCTTCACTACAAGATGTTACACTAAACTCCTTGTAAATTTTAAAGATATTCTAATGAAAAGTTATTGTTCTTTAAATGATTAGTATTCCTTAAAAAAATTTAAGAAACTTATTTAAATATTGTATAAGAGTAGAAAATTATGTGCATATGGATATAGTATTTCACTTCACAAATTCATCAAGGATTTTTTTTTTTAAAAGTTTCTTACGGTATTCTAGCTTTGTGGTTTAAAATAATTTTCTCAAGAAAGGGCAAAAGAATTAGTTTATCTTAAAACAAAAGATTAGTGTCAATCCAATGATCTCCAAAAATTTCATACTAGGTATCTAGAGTAGATAGCTGGTATCTATTTACATGTGTTTACTTAATTGAGGAGTACCCTTGGCTTGTTCACTGCATATAGTACAAACGCATTAGGAATGTGGTGAAAAATGTTGTTGACCACATCTAACATCAAAAAAATCTCCAGTCATTGGTTTAATAGAAAACCAATATGAAGTTACACATATTCTTGTAGATTCTATATGCATGGTATATACTTCCATATAAAATAGACCATATAAAACCAATATTGCCTCAATCCCTTGGAAGCTAAAACACTAACATGTGAAAACTGTATGCAACATTTTCAATAGAACAAACATATATATACAATATGGGGAAAACGATCTATACATGTTATGTGGTGATAATAACATATTATAAATACATACTAGATAAGAAAACCAATATAGATATTTATCCGAGTTTTATATATTTTTCATATGAGTGTAACCTCATATAATATTTAAAACACTTAAATTCCAATTGGTCTTAAAGGTTTTAAATGTTTTAAACTCAATCATGGAGTTGGTTGAAAAGAACATCGTTCAATCCTTAGCCGAAAGTAGAGAGGGTCGTTCACATGTATCAAAGGCAATATAAGCTCTCACTCTAAGATTTTGAGTTGTGAATGTTATTGCAAACAGTGAACTCAAAATACATCTGTAACTGTTGCGACGCATGAGGGAGGAGCCTAAACTAAAAGGAAGATCTAGATCCTGACCATAATATATCCACCACTTCAAATCTCATGCAATTTATAATCTTCAATACCTTGCTACACTCAGCTCCCTTGACAACAACCTTGTTTGTTCAACATGTTATATATAGAGGCTGCTATTTCGAGCGGATGTTACAATGGAAAGAATGGGTAATGCATGTTTTAGCAAGTGTAGCTGTTGTTGTAAAGAGAGAAGATTTGTTCCCAACCAAGCTGCCTATTGTTGTATGCGTCTATAAAGGGAGCTAACTGTATCTTGAAAAAAGAAAATTGTTGCTAAATTTAATTCTGAAAGAAGAAAGGTGAGTAGCCAAACACAAATTTCATACGATCACTGGCAACTAAAATAAAAACATGCAGTACCACTCCCACGCAAACTGCACTTCCGTCTCCCTCAAAGATTACGTCGCTAATATGGATCCTTTGAGTCGAAACCTGCTTCTGTGTAGTAAAATGCATCCTCTATGTATCTTCTTAAGTGCTAGTTTGATTTCCAGTTGAGACAAGCATGCCATATGATCTTCCTGGAGACGTTTGCAACTTTTTTAGATAGATTTCGTTGCTAATATGGCAACCAGTAACAAACTGATTCCCATGCAGTCATAACTGGCAGTTTCCCACACCATCTCTCACTCATGACCAAGCACTTCAACTCCATCACCACCTCAAGCTCCTCAAATTACTCACCATGTGATAGTTCCTTGCAACAGACGTGCATCACATGGACTCATGCAGCAAAATGCGTCAATGCAATGCAAAACATGAAGGAGATTCAATTCTGTCTGAGCTAACAGTGATTCTCTTCAACCTCTCATTGCTTCATCTCTAACGTCTAACTGCAAGATGGAGACTGAGCTTACCAGGAGCTGGCGGTGTCCTCTTCACTTGGTCGTTTCAGCTCTGTTTCTGGTGGATGCAATTGCTGCAACACGAATCCCACAACTCAGAGTATCATCTCCGAGCGGAAACGGGGAGTTTGTTAAGGTCAGTGGACATCAGTTCACCTTGGGAGGGGAGGCGCTCTACGTGAACGGCGCCAACGTCTACTGGTTGATGAACAGAGCGGCCGACGCGTCCTCCAGGTCGGCCGTGACGGAAGTGCTCCAGGAAGCCGCCGGGGTGGGCGTCACCGTGGTGCGCACCTGGGCCTTTGCTGATGGCAGCAACTACAATCCCTTGCAGCTCACGCCTGGCGTCTTTGCCGAATCTGTGTTCCAGGTGAATGCAAATAAAACAGTCAGCTCAATGGTTAACATTATATTCAAGGTGACAAAACAGTTGAATGGAAAGAAAAGAATGATTGACATCTTGTTTTCTGACGCAGGGATTGGATTATGCCGTCTCCGAGGCGAAGAAGAATGGAATTCGGTTGATTCTGAGTTTGGTGAACAACTACGGTGATTATGGAGGCAAACCGCAATACGTTGCGTGGGCCAACGAAAGGGGAGGGAATCTCAGCTCTGAAGACGACTTCTTTTCAGATGCTACCATCCGCGGCTGGTTCAAGGACTACATCAAGGTAACAGTGCTTCCCAAACTTCTTCATGATCGATAGAAAAATGACTCCTGAACCATTGGATATCTATGACCAGACAGTGACAACGAGAGTGAACACGATCACGGGGGTGGCTTACCGAGACGAGCCCGCAATCTTCGCATGGGAGCTGATGAACGAGCCTCGCTGCGGCAGCGACGCCTCCGGCAACACGTTCCAGGCATGTCTCAAAAACAAAACAAAAAACATGGTTAAGAGAAAACTTGCGAACAAAAGCGTTAGGATTAGCTCGATCTCCTTCATCATAAATTTTCTCACGTCAAAACCTGTCTCGTCTTGAAGTCTGTGAAAGAGTACGGTGTTGGAAACTGGGAACAAAGCCTTCTGTGTTTATCTCCTTCCACACAAATTTCCCTACAGCTACAGATGCATAAGCTGGGATGTCTGTGGAAAAAACAAAAGAGAATTGGTTGGAGTTTTTAGAACAAGAGTGATTTCTCACATTGGAGGTGATGTTGCAGGCCTGGTTAGAGGAAATGGCAGCATACGTGAAGAGTGTGGACGGGAAGCACATGCTCACGACGGGGCTGGAGGGGTTCTACAGCGCTTCAGAGAGCAGCAACCCGGGAAGCTACGCGGCGCAATACGGAGTGGACTTCATCCGCAACCATGAAGCGCCTGGAATCGACTTCGCAAGCGTCCACTGCTACCCCGATAGCTGGTAACCACTGCAAAAAAAACCCACTCACCAACAACGTCACCCCTGGGCCCTGATTGATGCCTTCATTGGGTGCAGGATGCCTTCATCGACGGAGAGCGAGAAGGAGACGTTCATGAGCAAGTGGACGCAAACGCACCTCGACGACGGCGCAGCGACGTTGAAGAAACCGGTGCTGATCGCCGAGTTCGGGCGACATAGAAACGCTCTCGTGTCCACCATGAACGCAATGTATGATGCCATCTTCGATTCCGCCGCTGCAGGAGGCGCCGGCGCTGGCGCCCTCGTGTGGCACCTCATCGCCAACTCCACTTCCGCCCTCGCAGACGGTTACGAGATCGTCCTGTCCAAGGACACGGACATCGCCTCAATCATGGAAAAACAATCGTCTCGGTTGTCATCAATCTCGTAACATGTCCCCTCAGATTCCACCACCTCACAGACATGGTGTGTGAACTTCATCGTCTTAGATCATTGTGACAATTCTTCTCATTTATTTGAAAACGATCTCTTCCAAAATCACATGTTTTCTGATGCAACGAAAAAAGCAGCCTATGTGAGTCTCGTGACAGCCTTTTAATACGCCAAAGATCATGAGCTATGGGATAATCTTGCCTCCTACAAGAGGAGGAACTCCGTCACACGATGCGCGGTTGGGGAGGGGATGAGCAACAGGAGTCGTGGGTTTCGAAGACTGTGAGGGTGTCAGACATGGAGGTAGTAGTAAGCCGTCAGTCAATGATCACACGCCATGGCCGATCATCGCTGCTACTGTTGTGGAGCTCTTTCGTGAGCGTCAGCACACTTTCTCCCCCGCGTCGTCCGCTTTAGAAGAGATCTGGGTGGGTTGCGGAATTCTGGCTCCAGGTTTTGAGGTTGCTATGGTGAGGTTTTGAAGGAGGGAGGGAGGGAGGGAGGTTTGTGTGAGGATGGAGTACGCGACGGTGGAGGCGAACGATGTGGCGCTGGCGGTGAGGATCTTCCGGCCGCCGTGGGACGTGCAGAGGAAGCGCGACGTGACCGTGGTGATGGCGCACCAGTACTCGGTGCTGGGCGGGTGCCAGGCGCTCCTCAAGGGCACGGCGACGGAGCTCGCCAGCCGCGGCTTCACCACGCTCACGTTCGACATGCGCGGCGCGGGCCGCTCCTCCGGCCGCCCCTCGCTCACTGGCTTCGCCGAAGTCCACGACGTCATCGCCGTCTGCAAGTGGGCCACCGACCACCTCGACGCCCGCTCCATCATCCTCGTCGGCAACTCCGCTGGTAAATCATCACACATCTCCTCAAAACCACATCCTCGTCTCTCCTCATCACCGTCGCTCTCTAACCCAAACCCTGATGACTCCCATGCACGAAATTTGCAACCACTCATCTCGTCTCTCTCCAACAGGCCACATTCTCAGGGATCACGGCAGCTCCGTAACCCTAACCCTCCCCTTTGATTGCTTGCTAACGCACTCTTCACCCTTTTTTGACGTGTGATTGCTTGGATCTTCAGGGGCTCCGATTGCGGGGTCGGCGGTGGACGAGGTGAAGGAGGTGGTGGGGTATGTGGCGCTGGGGTACCCGTTCGGGATGCTGGCGTCGGTGCTGTTCGGGAGGCACAACAAGCCGATCCTGGCGTCGGAGAAGCCGAAGCTGTTCGTGATGGGCACCAACGACGGGTTCACGTCGGTGAAGCAGCTGGAGGCCAAGGTGAAGACGGCCGCGGGACGGAACGAGACGCGGCTGGTGCCCGGAGCGGGCCACTTCGAGATGGAGGGCCCCGAGTTCGACCGCCAGATGGCCGATTACGTCGTGGAGTTCGCCGAAAGCTTGCAACAACAGCAGGATCACGCTTCCAATGCAGGTGCAGCTGCCGGTGAAGAACAACCAAGCTAGTTGTTCTGTATAGATTGCAACCAACAACCAGGTTGTGATACTCAGTGTCTATGTGTTTTCTGTTCTCTTCCTTTCTTCATGTTGCGCATGTGCAGAATTTTCCATGCCTTGCATAGTCCAAGTGCTACTTTATGAAAAAATATATATAGAGGCTCCTGCTCATACTGTAAACATACCAGATCTGCATCGAAATGCTTCAAGTACCTGCCTGCTTTCAACCGAGTTTGCTTTCTGTCTGTCTGTTTGGAGTCTATCTGTACCAGATGGCCGATTACGTCGTGGAGTTCGCCGAAAGCTTGCAACAACAACAGGATCACGCTTCCAATGCCAGGTGCAGCTGCAGGTGAAGAACAACCAAGCTAGCTGTTCTGTATAGATTGCAACCGACAACCAGGTTGTGATACTCCGTGTCTGTGTGTTTTCTGTTCTCTTCCTTTCTTCATGTTGCGGATGTGCAGAACATTTGCATGCCTTGCATAGTCCAAGTGCAAATATATATATAGAGGCTCCTGCTCATACTGTAAACATACCAGATCTGCATCGAAATGCTTCGAGTACCTGCCTGCTTTCAACCGAGTTTGCTTTCTGTCTGTCTGTCTGTTTGGAGTCTATCTGTACCAGATGGCCAATTACGTCGTGGAGTTCGCCGAAAGCTTGCAACAACAGCAGGATCACGCTTCAATTGCAGGTGCTGCAGGTGAAGCATCGAGGTAGCCGTTTTGTATTGTTTGCGATCAACAACGAGGTTGACACTCACTGTATATGTGTGGTTTCTGTTCTCCTCTTGTTTACATGTTTTGGATGTGCTCCAGGGTTTGGCAGAACGTTTGCATAGTCCAAGTGCAACTTTATTAATACATATTTAGGCCCCCGCTCAAATATTGTACAGTAGGGTGACATTCACATTTTTGGCGATTCCAGGGATAGTGTCCCTACACTACTGCCAACTTTGACACCCTCCTTAGGGCTGAAAGATTGTTATTTTACCATGAAATTTTGGGGACAACATCATCTTTATGTTGATAACGTGCGTACCAAATTTCGAGTCCAGAAGATTTATACAAAAAAAGTCATGCAAGATTTACCAACATGGGATAGTTGTGAGAAAAGTTTAATAGTTGCCAACTTTGACACCCTCTTAAGGATTATGAGAAAAGTTTCATAGCTGCCAACTTTGACACCCTCTTAAGGATTAAGGAAATTTTTTTTGCCCATGAAATTTTTGGAGTGAAAACATCTTGTTGTTGTTTAAACGTGTGGAAAATTTCATGTCCATAAGATCCACACAAAAAATAATACTCCAAATCTACCAACGTGTGTATTTTCGATAAACAAACGGGAAAACCATTTTACTACTTCCAACTTTGACACTCTACCTAGGGCTGAGAATTTGTTATTTCAACATGAAATTTTTGGCACATGGTTACCATTATGTTGATAACATATGTGAAAAGTTTCGAGGCCATGAAATGTATTCAATAGAAGATATTCAAAATCTACTAACGTGGGGGTTGGCTGTGAGAAAAGTTTCACAACTGCTCACTTTGACACCCTCCTAAGGATTAACAAAAAAATCATTTGCCCATGAAATTTTGGACATGAAATCATCTCCACGTTGATTACAATTGTGGAAAATTCCAAAGCCAAAAGATTCACACAAAAAAACATATTCCAAATCTACCAACACATGTTATTATGAGAAACAAAGGGGAAAGCTTATCACTACTTCCAACTTCAACACCCTCCCTAGGATTGAGTTTTTGTTGATACGTAATGAAATTTTTGGCACAAGATCATCTCTATGTTGACAACATGTAAGGTCAATTTTAAAGCCTAAAGACGTATACAAAAAAAGGTTATTCCATATCTACCAACGTGTGTAACTATGAGAAACAATTTGAAGAGCATATTGAAAATGTTGAAATATCTTTGATACCTCGTGCTTCTTCATTGAACTTAGTCATGTGACTAAGAGCATCTCCACCCCGCCACTGCATCCCGCCAAATTGGCCGGTTTGCAGTGGCGTGGTGGAGCAACCGCCCCACCGCATGCCCCAGAATGGGGAAGCAGGGCGGGGATTCACCAGGATAGGGCCCCATCAACGGAGAACTGCGGCAGTTCCCCGGGGCCCCGTTAACTTCCACCGTGTGGTCGCAGCCACTCCCCGCCTGCCACGTGGCATGCCAGGAGTGGTTGCGGCCACACGCGGTGTTTTCCTTCGACAACACCGTCTCTCAGGTATCAATCCTTCCATTCTAGAAAATCAAACCTCCTCCTCCTTAACTCATAATCTGATCGTGCTCACGATGATTACAGTCCACTGGATCATGGGATGGGGAGCTTCAAAGCGTGGTGCAGATGGGCCTTAACCATCAAGGCCGGTATCCAGTCGAAGGTATCCATTGTAAGCTCCACGACTGTTCACCTTCTATGAGTATATTTTTTAAGAAAACTTGTTGATGAGCTTGACTTTCTTGCAGGTCAGTTACCTGTAGGTCACATGAAGGTTGGAATTCTGAAGTACTTCCGGTTTCCATATTTGCCAAGGTGGGTGCATGGACCACCTCATGTGGCGACAATTTGAAGACTGTACAAAATCTGTAATAGCATAATTCTACCTAATATTATGATATAGACCGCGCGTTCTGGTAGCAACACATGGATGCGCAGCAGTTTCTTGTGAACACTCATGTCGTAACTCATTCCTGGCATGAATGAGTCCCTTGTTCCTGGAGCCTTGTATAGCAACCGTGTTTCCATCTCTGTGAGCTCTAGGAATTTAGAATATAGGAGCTGTTGTTCTCTCACATACTATGTTGTCTCCCGTGCAGTATAATAACAATCATCATTTTTGTGGAATCCCATCTGCCTTTCATCTCATATTCTATGTTGATGCCTCTCTCATGTCGATCGATGCCTCTCATCTCATATTCTATGAAAAAGCTTGTGTCAGATTCCAAGCTCTAAAATAGAAAAGGAACTGAGAATTGAAGATATCTTGTACTGCCATCAATGAGTGCTCTCGTTATCAAAGCACACACCTGTTACTTGGAAAGAATGAAAAAAAAAACAAAAAAACATCTATTATACATTAAATTAAATATTAGTAATAATTTTTTAAAAACCAAAAAAAATTCCGGGCCAGCTGCGGCGTCAATGCTATTTCCCCGCCGCTCGGGATCCGGGGACGGGTGCGGGGGGAAGAGGGGAACCCCCCTCCCGTCTGCTCCAACCTCGGCATCTCCACCGTTTGCCGTGGGAAATTCCCTGTCAGGGGTGGAGATGCTCTAAGCCACCAAACATAAATGCTTCTTGAAAAGATCAATAACATCTACATGTAGAAGTGAAGAGTTGTTTTATGTAGGAGAATCCACTTGGTCATAAAGTGTGCATTATACACGTATGACAGGTTTTCTCCTCTAAATATCTATTGAGCACTATGTAAAGGAAATGTTGTGTGTGATTTGTGATAGACTCAATGTTGAGATGATATTGAAAGCAAAAAATGTCATATTGTGATGCATAAGTGTCAATTCATAGTGGACATACGGGCCGAGTGATTTAGAGCCAAGTGATTTTTAAATATGGGCATATGGGCACAGTGGAAATATAGACTGAGTGTTATGCTGACTGGTTTACATTATTTACATGCCATGGGTTGAGTACTTTACTTTGCACTGATATACTTAATCCACATGCCATGGGCTGAGTGTTCTACCAACTGCTTGTTAATTAAAGTTTTATATTGTATCAGCATCATAGAAAAGAGTCCATGGTGGCAATTTTAGATGAAATTCGTGCTTACATCATAGGTTTGAGTGAGGCAGGAAATACAAGAGCTCTTAATTGGAGCCAATACCGGAGTTTATGATAGAACAGTTCAAATGTTACTAAAAACATTTAGAGAAGATGGAACTCACAAAGACAAACCTTGCGGTGGAAGTCACGCTAAAAGCTTAATGATTGAGACATTCATAGTATTGTGCGTTACTCAAAAACTCATCGTCAAGCCTTGGTCTCAAAGAATACTAGTGTATGTCCTACTCAATCATGTAGACGTACTATTCAAAGGGTCATACATAAACGTGACATTTTTAGTCAAATTGCAGTCAAAAACCTTTCTTCACACCTTGTCACATGTCTCAGCGATTAGCTTTCGCTCAGAAGTACCGTGGATGGAGTGCAGAGGAGTAGGAGCGTATTGTTTGGACAGATGAATCTACTTTTGAAATTGGAAAAAAATTCGGCAAATTCATGTTTGGAGAAGTGCACATGAGCGCTATTCATCAAGTTGTATAGTTCCTACTTTTATAAGTGGACGGACTACTTTGATGATTTTGGGCGCATTTGCTGGAGGACAAAAGTCAGAACTTATCTTTATGTCTAAAAGTAGAAGTTCTACGTCCGAGCATGGCCAACTTGACAAGTCTTTCTTTGTAATGTGAGTTTGTATGACCAAGAGCAAACTAGCATTTACAATGCACCTCTTAAAATATTTCGTCGTGGACCTAGAGTAGGCGTTCGACAATACGAAACCAACCGTCAAAGGATAGAGGGTCTTTCCCCACCAAAGAAAGAAGTACTTCTTACTACACAATCAATCAACTCTGTAGCCAGCACCATTTGTTGTCCAAGAAATTATACTCAATAATTTCCACAGTGTTCAATTTCTGTACTTCGCTCCCAAGTTTACCGTGACATTGCAGGTGTTTTCTTTCAGAAACATGTTTGGCTTGATGTACATAGGCAGATCCACATAAATTCCGATGGCAACCATGTGGTGACGCTTGATGGAATTGACGTATGCCAAGATGCATGGTGTACTATCATGAGGGTTAGCCGAGCCACATTCTACCGGTATAAGCGAGAGGCAAAGAATGGGATGTGGGCGGGGGCACACGGCAATAATGGTACAAAGAAGCCTCGGACTCATATCCTACATGCAATTGCTACTCTGCATGCTATACTTGATGATGTTGTTGATTACAGTCCTAATAAGACTACTACACTTGGCACTGGGAAGAAGGTCGTCTCCAAACACCTTCCTGTCTCTTTTCAATGGAGTGCAGCATTGCCCAAAGTGAATGAGGTGAATGCCAGGTTTGGCCTTCAACCAATATCTTTGTCAGGTCTTCGTCGAATTTGGAGCTCTGAATTTGAACAGTACTCTTTAAAGAAGCCTGGTGACAACTTTGATTGTTGCGGAAGATGCGACCAACTCAAACAATTAAAGAAGGCTCGTATACGGGGGTCCTCCGCATACAAAATGTGGAAAGTCAAATTGCAGTTACATCAGGCCTCTCAACAGACTCATCGTATTTTATATTATGGGAACCGGAAGAACCCGGAAGAATAACCTAATGAAATTATATGCGTCATCCATGATAAAATGGATCATAGCAAAACCGCATCTCCCCATTTCTCTCACAAGAATAAAGCAACGGAGTCCTTCATGAAACTCCATGTGGCCGTAACTGGAATGATTGTGCATGGACATGAAATGTTTGTTATGCCCATTATAGTCTTGACATCTTCCCCACCGACTCGAACCACACTGTTGGATCCATTGCGAAGTTACTTCGGTACTTAGAGAGTCCACCGGTGTATTCTTCTCGTGAATTATTTATGAGAGGAAGAGCTTCTCCTCTCTCTGAGGCTGTACTTGCGGATGCTAACGTGTGTCTTGGATCCCTTGTTGCTCCACCGGTTAAACTTGTTCCTGCGAAACAGTTACCACCAATTCTTCAAATGCAGTTGGATAATGCCACAAGGGACAATAAAAATAGATTTGTGTTTGCTTTTTTTTCCCTCCTCGTTCATATGGGTATTTTTTGTGAAGTGTGTATCAACTTCTTACTTGTTGGTCATAGTCACAAAGATATTGATGCAATGTTTGGGAGATGGAGTTCCAAACTCAAGTCAAATAGCTATCCAACAATCCCACTCTTGATGAAATCATTCATGGATGCTGAGAAAAAGCTAGAATTTATTCCACATTTCATCGAAGAGGTGCCCAACTTCAAGGTCTTTTTAGAAGGATATTTGTGCATTGGCGAAGAGGCCCTTACGAGTCACACGAAGGGCCAACAATTCAACTTCTACAAGGGCTCAGATGGTTTGTCAAAGATGCAGTACAAAATTCTTTGTATAGATAGGGATTGGTTGCCCAAGGAGAATGGAGGATTCAGTTGTGGAAAGTGACTACAGATGGTAGGCCAATTTTGCCTCGTGGACAGCCGCTTCCTCTCATTCCGCGACGTCATGAGAATTATGATGAGGTTTTGAAGGGTATCTTTGGGTTTCTAAGTCTTTGGAAATCTATGGCTAACAAGGATCTCTTAGGTGAATATAGAAGGAAGAACGAGCATATTATGTACTATTGGAGAGGTGTTAAGGCTGCCCTCGAGGTGCCTTTGGAAGAATCGCCTCTCCTACGAGAGGGATTTTGGCCACTATCTAGATATGCTCCATCTATGGTGGATAAATATGAGATTGATGGGTCACTGAGGGAGGAGTATGCAGAGGACCCTCCATTCATTGGACAACGACGTCATTGTCCCCCTCCATCATTTCGAGTTGATAGAGATGTGTACGAGGGCTATGTACTTGCGGTGCGTTCTGTTGATGGGGATTTGCGCCCATTTTGGATTGCCTTGGCATTGACTAATTCACATCCGAATCGTAAACATTCTCATGAGATTAAAGTGCAATACTTCAAACCTGCATCCCAACGTCATGTGGACTTGGAAACATACCAAGGGTGGGATTCTAGTCATGGGAATAATTGGATTGAAGAATTGAATATGAATCAATTTGGATGTATACAAATTGTACTTAAACGGCTTGGAAGCCTAGGTTGCGTGGAAACACAAGCTCCTCTAGGTTAAAAATTCCAAAATCACAGGTGGACATAATCAAGGCATCTATAGCTGAATATTAGATTTCAACGGAGTTTGTGGTTTTTGGGGACTGGAGTTATTTTACCAATATAAAATAGGTGGGGGTGCATGTTCTTATTTGAATTTTTGTTCTTCCGGACTGGATATCCTATTAAGTACATTCCATGTTGGCAGATGGATGAGAAATCCACATGACGAAAAAGAAAATTTACAGAAATCAATAACTCACAACAATAAATGTGCTTGTTTCAAAAATTTATACAGCTATTCTTTGGTTTTGCCTTTGTATTTAGTTACAGATGGGCAATTTATAACTAAACAAAGAAGCAAACCCCCAGCTATTTATTTCTGGATTTCTAGTAGTGATGCTAGCCTCAGCAAAGTTCTAAATTTCCTTTGCTGCCCGGGATTATTGGCATGAAGAATTTCGGGCAGGAGGGATTCTGGTTCGTGAGTCCCATGTACAAGGGGGTTTTGCGAGGTGATGGTCGTGAGATCCTAAGGGGCGGACATTCACCCGAGTGTTACAAGAGCATTAGAGCATCACACCGCGTGGACCATGCCTAAACATTCAAGGTTGGACTATTTAAGGGAACAACCAAGGTTTTGCACCCACATCGCGCACCGCATCTACAAATAAATTTTCCCGCCTAAAATTCATTGTGCCATGTGTCATATTTTGAGAGGATCAAGTAGGCCGAGGTGCATGTTCTACCAACTCGGTACTAGCTCACCAAATTGTGGACCGACCTACCCATTGACCAACCTACCCCGAAAATTTTGGCACACCTTGAAGCTCATAGTAAGTTCAAGTGAAAACAATTGATTTCGGCGTCCCGACATATTTGGCGTGAGGAATTACTTTTGTAGTGGGGAATTGTTCATGTTGGTGTATGCATTGGTGTGCGTATTGGCACAATTGGTGCGCGTGATCTTAGAAAACCATGGGACTAATAAGGGAACATGGAGAACCTTAGAATTTACGTTATATAGACAATTTTATGAAATAAAGGAAATTCCTTAAGCTTATTGATGTGTACATGGTTTGAAATGGCATAATGAATAGCAAGCATAGTAGCAATTTTGGAGGAGTAAATTGTGGTGCAGAAATAGTTCATGCACATGTGCCCGTATGGGGGGTTTGGTGCTAAACCCGGCTCCTACGAGCATGGATTTGGTACTTGATGCCCATATGAGTCTGGGTGTAAATTTTGGTTTGGTTCCTAAAAAAAAACATTTGGTTTACCTCCTTCCAATTTATATTTTTAATAATATTTGTAACTTATCCATGAACCATCGCTCACATATAGTTTCCATTGAGTTCACATTGAGTTCCCATAGCATTCCTATAGAGTTCCCATAGGTTTCACATTGCAATCTTGTAGAGTTCCCACATAGTTTACATTGCGTTTAAGATGAGTTCCCTTAATGTTTCCATGTGTTCCGAGATGCATTCCCGAGTGTAATTCTATAATGACAGTGATCCCAAATGCATGGATCTCATGAGGTGGGGTCCACCGCTTGAAGTTTGGATGCGGAAGGGGACTTATATACTCCCAAATATCCAATTGGTACAAGCCACTTTAAAACATCATATAAATGTATAATGTTTAATCACAATATTACAATCAAATTATGGTTAAAGAATAAATTTAAAAATGAAATTGATTTCAAAAATGACGTAATGAATTTAGAAAAGATTTATATGATAAGTTGAAGGTGTTGTAGATATTTATAAATTAAAGTAGTATTTTACAATAACAATCAAGCAAATGTTGAAATTGTGTTTGCCTTTGCACCACAAGTGCCATTAATTTATGGTGACAAAAAGACCACTCTATGACATTATAAACATATGATCTATATTCACACCAATGTAAAACATTTGAGTCCAATGAGCTATATATATAATAAATATAATCAAAGAGGTGATTGAGAAGAGCAACCTTGAATCCTTGGCCAAGAGACAATATCATTTGCATATTAAAATCAACCAGCTATCATTAAAATATAATAAGTCCAATCAATCTAAATGAGCAATTTACTTCAACATATCATGACTACAATAAATCGTAAATATTACATTATAATAAGAATTTTATTTTAAGTTCAATTACTTTCATATATAAAAAGGTCAAGAAAATTAGTTAAATTCTATAGAAAGGTGAAGAGAAACAATGAATAGAGGGATTGAAATAATGGATACGGTTCAAAACATCAATACAAAATAATTTGTACATTCTTAAGAATACAATACATAAATGTTGAATTTTTATACAAATACCATATTGCTTTTAAATGATTTTTATATATCATTTAAACAATAAACATTATATATCATTATATGGGATCACACTTGTATGAAAATATATAAAACTTGGATAAATACTACATCATTTTTTAATCCATATGATTACAATATGTTATTATCACCATATAGAACTTAGGCATTTTTTCCCATATTAAATTTATATATATGTTGCATACAATCTTCATATGGTATTTTTATGAAATTAGATAGAGAGGAAATAAGCAAATATTGGTTTTATTTGAATGATTTGATCTATTTTATAGTGGAAGTATATACCATCCATATAGAATCTACAAGAGTATATACTTCATATTGATTCCATATTTTGAGCTGCCATATTAGTTTATGAGAGGATGACTAGAATATGTTTTTCTTATTCTATGACTAAAATCATACTATGACCTACTATTTTCTTACATAATGGTGAGTACACGTACATTTCAACCCAACCTTGTGCACTATTAAAACAAAACCAGGGAATTAGAACCTCTATTGATAGATATCTTAATTACAAAGAATAACCAAATATTGATGATGTACATTTGCATCATTTAGAATCAGAACATAAATACATGAAACCTTACTTAATGAATTCCTAAGAGTCAACCAAACTTTAATTAACTTATCAAAGTTGAAGCATCCAAGAATGCATAAGCTTCAAATATGTTGTATTTTAATGTGGTGATTTGATATAAATACATAAATCATTGGTACATAAGATACTTTGTATTTATAAGCTTAGAGGTTAGATGTTTAAAAATATCAACTAATATTATGTACTACAAACTTTGCAAATTCTAGCAAATTTAAAATGTGTATATTAAAATATTTTAAAAATCAACAAGACTACTTCAATAATCTCCCTTACGATTTAAATGATAAAAAGAAATTCAATTTCATTTCCTATAGGATCAGAATTTTTGGATGCATAATCATCAAATTGATGTTCTCGAATTGATTTCTTCTCCCAAAAATTACGTTGATAGGCAATACTATCATATTATTAAAAAAATCAATTATTTATCATGATTTTGGAATTTTACTTCTTAAAATTTCATTTCCATAATTTTCAATCAACACGCAATTAAGCAATTATGCACTTAGCCAAGTGCACTGCTTGCTGGTAGAAAGCCGCAAGTTATTTGCTCATAACTTTTTTTTAAATCAAAATTTGGCAAAATTTTAGTATGTTTTTTGTCAAATTTTTTTGGTGTTTGTTGTGTCATACCTTGGCATCTTCATGTTCATATCAGTAATATATTTTTTACATTTGCTACCTTTTTTTAGAAAATATATGATTTCTAATCTAGTTTACAAATCCTGCTACAAAATCATAATCATGTGCCCAAAGAGATTATACATTTGTTATGAGTTATTATAGGATTTTAGAGTAGTGCACTACAAATACAATGTGTAAGAGATACAAAAATATATATGCAATTTCCTAAGACAGTGTAAAGTACCTCACTGTATTTTATAATGCAAAAACATACATAATCAAGCAATTCCACACTATTGCCGAGGAATTCTAAAATCAAACATATCATATAGACCACCCAATATATAAATATATACCACCCACCGAACGATAGACACATCTCAAACTACATTATACTAACGCACTTGCCACCTAAACTGCGTGCATGCTCTACTATAGTATATAGCTCCACGGCTCATAGCTCATCTTCTAGCGGAACGACTCCCTCCACGTGTCCAATGGCGCTACCTACCATAGCGGACAGTTCATGATCCTGCACTGGACGATCTCCCACATCTTCGATGCCAATGGATGCACACTCAACAAATCGGTAATTGCCAGGTACACCCTCCCGCGTATGCCTTACGCGATCATCATTGTAGAAAAAGCCATCTTCAGGATTGAAGGACATCTCTCGCTCTGATGAGAAGGCCCCCTGAAATGCAATGATGTCCTCGGATAAGCTAGATCTTGGAACGGAAGGCAAACCTGGTCCGGTATCACTCTGAGTACCTCCAAACGTCTCTTGTGTCTCCGATACAGGCTGTGATTGAGAAGGCATCAAAGGCTGTGGAATCCTCCTCTGCACCGAAAAAAATTCACATGAATCCAATCCTTCTTCCTCCATCTCCAGCCTAGGACCATCAAATGTACGCCCCCCACCTGCCCTTGCCGCCAATCTAACATCTACTACACCGATATCTTGCATCCTCTCTATAGGTGTTGCAGATATCTGCTCTGAAGTATCTCCCACCGCCCGCTGCGTTGATGGAATCATGTCTCTTGGAGGAGACTGGTTCACTCCATCTTCATCGGCGTCTGAACCACTGCGAGATGAGAAATCTTCAGTGGTACCTGAACGTGGCAATCTCTCATTTAAACCACCTCCATCCTCATTATCGTCTTCATTCCTCACTCCACCAACCGCCTCTTCGGTCTCAGGTACGATGTTGCAACCAGTACTTGTTCCACCAGTCCTGACCAACAGTTGTCCTTGGAAATTGTCGGACAACTCATTGTACAGAAATGAAACTCTGTCTGTACAATCGTCAATGATGAAAACCTCAGATCCCTGGAAATCTCCTTCAAGGATCGTGGGAATGGCCGTTGATATGTTACACGCCACTAAACCCCAACCACGGGGCAAGTATGAGCCCACTAGTCTTGCCAGCTCTGATGGAGATCTCTCAAGTGAATCAACTTCAGAGGGTTGGCGTGCCTCACTCCAGTGATCCAAGAAAACGAGAGGAAGTGGAATGTCTCCAGAAACATAGTTCGGGCCAGGAGATGTACCCACAGGGTGCTGCATACAAATCACAACATCGCCAATCGGTTGTACTACTTGCTCCACATGCCCATTCTCTGTAAAATCAAGAGCATAGGGATTAACCGAGTTTGGATCAAATGCCCAACATCCACGTCGCATAGTACATCCCTCTGGAAGCTGCACCTTCGTGAAAAACTCTTCGTTGGCATACACGGCCGCTGGTAACAAGAAGATGACGTTCCATCGTTCAATATTTGCCATCCATAATGCCAGCTGTGCAAAAACTGCGGATAACTGGGCGTCCCCCCAATGACCATCTCCATGCCTCCCACCGCCACGTCGACAATCAATCACCCACAAACATGGTTTCCCCAACTCTATGTAGTCGGTGCGGAATAACCCTCTTCTACACCGAACCGGAAGAAGATTCTCTGTGTCGCTCTGGCCTGGCCTCTTGACTTCCATCTGCCATTCCCAATTAGCAGTAGCCAATCCTTCCACATCCACGGACAGTCCAATGTATCCACGCCCCCCTGCTGCAATGTCACCATAATGAAACCTGATGGAAGGGGGGATGAGGTAGCCTATGTCTTCCAGTTTAGACACCTTCCCCCGCACAGGAGCAGTCCAAGCTTTTTTCGTGGCAGCATTCAAAAGCTTCCCAAACGTATCAAGTTGTACGTTACTCCTCGGAAAATACTTCCCTACACGGATACGGAAGAAATCCTCCATGGAATCAGGTGTACTTTCCTTGTTCTCCACCATCAACCAACGGATGGAATTGATCACAGCTTCTCGTCTCTGATATCGGTCAACCACACCGGCAATCGTACGAGGATGTGGATTCTTGTCTTTTACACCGTCAAAGTAATATGCTTGACGTGGTCTTACTCCATCCTCCCCCACCGGCTTCGCTGCAGCAGACTTTGCCAACCGAAGATAATATGGATTCAGAACCCTACCTAACGGCCTCAACCAATTCTGGGTCATCTCCTTTCTTGTTGGTCGTACGTCCACATTTGGATCTAGCTCTTTCTTCCTCGCCATGTCCTTCCACTTGTCCTCCTCCTCCTTACTATAAAAGAGAATGCCGTCTTCGTAGTCCTTGCATACTTGAATGATAGCTTCGAAGCAGTCATTGCTTGGATTCCATGCATGATTGGTCAGATCCTCCATGTTTTTGGCCAACCTCTTCACCGTGACAACTCCATCCCCCTTGGGCAACTTATGCACTGCACTTGCCGCACTCACCAAAGCAACAGCCCTACGTGCATCGTCCGCACGTAGTGTGCTGTCAGGCCTCCCGTATAGATCCCAAATCTGACGGAGCTTCCTCAAATCCTCCTCCATGCTAGAATACGACTGTCTCTGGAACTCCGCCACGTTGATCCGCGCAGACTTCTCAATGTAAAAGCGACGATCATCATACACTACAAAAGACGCCTCCCGCCGCTCGAACGTGTCCAGGTACTCATTTAAAGGCATAGTACCATCTCTCCACTGCTGCTGTGCAAACTTACAAGCTGCTACTATGTGTTGCCCATCCACGGGTTCCCAAATGATATGATCTTGAAGCCAAGAATACTGGGATCCCATAGCACCCTCTGCAGAAGCACTCCCGTGTGCAATGAACATGCGTTCAAACTCTCGAGCGGTACCTACCAACGGAAATGGCAGCTCTTCCTTCTCAACGACACCATCATCGGTGGTAGTATGCACGATGTATCTGATCGGTCGAAGTATCAATCTACTCACCCGAGTCGCGGATTCTGGGTCTCTTAAGCGGTTGAATACTTCTATGACCCTCTTCTGTGATAAAACGCGGTGGTTGGTTTCCGGATTCTCCACAGAGACAATGCGGTCTATGTGTGCCTTAAACACAAAATTCCCCCACACTGATCCTTTCGCAATCTCCTCCGGTGTAGGCACTGGTGCTTTTAAATTCATTGGAGTTGGAAGATCCTGTGGTATCTCCGCATTGTCTTCAAAATCCTCTGGTATACTGTCTGGAAGGTTGTGAAAATCTTCTTCCTCCGGCGCCATGGCTGACACATCAGCTAAATCTCCCGGTGTAGATGTAGGGGCCCTACGATGACCATCAGACGTCCTGAGCCCCGACCTAGGAATCCTGCCACCCGATCTTGCACTTCTCCCAATCAACCTCCTCTCACTTGGATCCAAACTTGATGGGCCTTCTCTTGAACCAGAAGCTACATCACTGTCAACACGCCGTGGCCTCTTCGTAGGACGTCTACTCGTTAATGGAGGATTCGGTACTGTCTGTACCTCAGAAGTTGTGGTAGGATGTTGGCCTCCACTTCCCCTCCCCCCCTCCAGTGGTCGCCAATCCAGTTGCAACGGCTCAGCAAGAACTCGATAAACTTCTCTTTCTTCTGGTTCCGTTGGTGGGGCTTGAGTTGTCGCACGTGATGGATCCCTCTCCCGAAATGCTTCATATCTAATATGTTCCTCCATAATCTTTTTAGCCTTGAGCACCATCTCCGGTGATAACGCTAAACAGGATAAGACGTTGTTGTGTCTAGCAGTACGTACCGCAAGAGAGATGTTTAACCAAAACGTCTGCAATGATTTGAGGAATTTCACTTGACCTGGATTTTGAAGAAGATTCAAAGGGACAGGTGCAAGAAGTAATTTCTTTGAAAGAGAAGTCTTCACCTCCGATTGACCTGGACCCACTGCGCAAGTAACGTATACCATACCATCAGGTCGAAGAGTGATAGCCTGGATTTTACCAAAACTCTTCCCCGACGCTGATGTACGCTTCCCCAGCTCAAAGGGATAATCCGTCACCCACAAGAAGGCGCTCGACTCATCCACTTCTGCGATCCACCAACCGTGGCTCTCCCAGACTCTGTCAATTTTTGGTGGTGCCATAACGCAACACTCAAGAAACCTGTATCTCATTATAAAAAAATAGTCACTATTAGTATGGAATATGAATTTTTGAACCTCCACTCATTGCACAATTTTTTTGAACGTTCTACACCCGTTGTCTACCTCTAAAAACTTTTGAACTACACAAGATCTAAATCCAATACCATCGTGTTAAGCATGTTGTTTGTTCTTTGGTGAAATAGCATATTCATCCAAATCAATAATTTTCACACATTGTCACACATTTTCAGGGAGAGTACCAAAAAACTTCTATCTTTCTACATAAAACCTTGAGATCTTCGTATGATTCACTTTTGATTTTTCCTACGGCATTATGTGATGTAAACCTTCTTACTGACCATTTGGATTCTCATTTCAAACGATATCAAGTTCACAAAAAAACATAACGTGAATTGAGAATTTTTGAACCTCCACTCATTGCACAATTTTTTTGAACATGCTACACCCGTTGTCTACCTCTAAAAACTTTTGAACTACACAAGATCTAAATCTAATACCATCGTGTTAAGCATGTTATTAGTTCTTTGGCGAAATAGCATATTCATCCAAGTCAATTATTTTCACACATTGTCACACATTTTCGGGGAGAGTACCAAAAATCTTCTATCTTTCTACATAAAACCTTGAGATCTTCATATGATTATGTTTTGATTTTTCTTACGGAATTATGTGATGTAAACCTCCTTATTGACCATTTGGATTCTCATTTCAAACGATATCAAGTTCACAAAAAAACATAACGTGAATTGAGAATTTTTAACCTCCACTCATTGCACAATTTTTTTTAATATGCTACACCCCTTGTCTACCTCTAAAAATTGGTATATAACTAACTAACATCATCCTTAACATTATGGTTATTAATTGAGACCTTGTAAAGTGCGAAAATTGGACACCAATTGAAGTCAAAGTCTGCTGATCCAGAAAACGCAGGGAAGAAAATGACCCTTTCCTCTACTTCAAACATTATAATCTTTAAATCCGTGCGGTCAAACTTTATGAAATTTTTTGTGTATGTTACTTAATAAGTCATTATTGAGATCCTACGGTTAAAACTAGAAAAAATAGTTTCTTTTTTCTTCCATGCTAATTGCACTAAAACAAGCATTTTTAACTAGTTTTGGTTGACATATTCTCTACATCAATAATGCGCCAACTTCCTTAGGGTATCAATAGCGACGGTAGCACCACCAGGGTATGACATCATGGGCACCAATACCCGGTTATCAACCATGATAACAATTCAGGGTATCAATTTAGGGTTTTGGAATTCGGGTATCAATGGGGGATATCAACCTTTGCACCTTTGGTAGTTCTAGGAGGGGTGTGCGCCCGCACACCCCTGGTAGTACTTGTGAGCGAGGCTGTGAATATGAGAGTCTAGGGTTAGGAGGAGGTAGACAATGAGGTGTGGAAGAGAAGGGTTTGTGAGGGCGGAGAATGGGGAGAGAGGAGTTGTGAGGGAGGGGAATGGTGGGGAAGGTGTGAGGTAAGTTGTGAGAAGTGTGAGGATCACATGTTGTGGGCGGCTAGGGTTTGGGAGAGAGAAGGAGAAAAGTTTGTAAGGTGAGAGGAATTGTGTGATGTGAGGGTTTGTGAGGTGAAGGGCGGCCGAAAAATTTCTACCCGCAGGACCTGCTGAAAAACTCAAGGCCGTAGGGCCGACTGCAGCCCCTGGCCGCAGGGACGGCTCTCCCCTGCAGCGCCGGGCCTCCCCGCAGGACCTGGCCGCAG
>OZ020526.1:8315935-8418411 GCA_963971425.1 Bryoerythrophyllum caledonicum | reverse complement strand
ACTCCACTTCAGATGTTTCCTCTTCTTCGTGATTGCTTTCCTGCTCCGCTGAAAACTCACAGAGCTCCTTGCTTGGGTTTTTGGCCAGGTCGTTTTCGGATGGATTGAGGAGGAGCAGCAGTTAGGGGTGTGCGCCCGCACACCCCTAGACTACGGTTATTGCAGGAGGCCTCACGCGAACACATGTGAACGCGCGAACACCATGTGAACGCGGTGCAAGGGTTTGACTTTTTAGGGTTTGGGTTGTTGGTTTTGGCGGCTAGGGTTTAGGGCTCCTGATTGCGGCGCTAGGGTTTGGGTTTGTTGCGGCGGCTAGGATTTTAGTTTAGGGCTGATGGTATAGGTGCACTCAGCGATTCAGTGCCACAGCACTAGCTGTACTCACGACTTCAGATCTAATTTAGTAGTCACAGTCTGCATTCACTAGTGTTGACTCTCTCTTGTGTAAACTTCAACTTCTATTGAAATTGTAATTGTCAACTTACTGAAATGGTGTCTTCATTTGCGTGAAAAGAATGGTACTGGCTAAACCTACACTATCGACTATCCTTTGACGACCTTTGACAAACTGAACCTTTACTTCTCTCTTATTCAGCTTGAAACAGGGTAGAGAAGCTTACCAACTTCACAACTTCACAAAATTCCCTGGAAGTGCAGATTTCCTCCAGTCTGCACACCACATACAAAGCTAATAGAAATTAGTAACAGAAATAACAATTACAAATACAATGAGGTTGTGATTGCAAGAGAGCTGACCTTAGAGAGTGGGAAGAGAAGTGACCTCTAGGGTTTGTACCGAAACCTTATATTCATGTTGGAGACTTGTGCCTCAAGTTTATTAGTCCAAATTTAACTTTAAAACTTTGGACCTCTTGCTTTATTTCTTCTTATGTTAAGCTTTTTATATATTATATTAAATTTTTGGATATATGTAATACGAAGATACTTGGGAGTTTTTATCATATAGTTTTAACAAATGACCATATAAATTTTATGCATGGTTTGCAGGTTTCTTCTAAGACTTGAAAAACATGTCCAACAACAGTGACGGAATGGTGCTTTAATGTTGAATGCCATCAAATATCGTTGCGTGTACCGCTAACACCTGCAACGTATCTTGAGGTAAACAATTGTTTTTGTACAAGTTTAGGATTGATTCTTGATTGATCTTTTGTACTCTGTTGTTCGTAGAATGACCTTTCAATGTGCATGTACAAACCTTTTCTTTTAAGAGCGATTGTAACAAGTTCCAATGGTGTCAATAATAGCAAGTAGACAACATCATTCATTTTTTCCCTTAGGTTGACTAGTTTTCTTTCGTTTCAGTTCACTTGGATTCTAAAATTTGCATCACATATGATCTAGATTCAATATCATGTCAATAATGATATTGGTTCCAATGTACACCAATGTTTAGGGATGCAGAAGAAGTGTAGCATATTTAACCCCTACCGGATCTAGTGTGAAAAATGGGCTTTTTAAAAGTTCGGTTTGGTTCCTATTGTGTCAATTTCCAACATTTCTCTTTGAATATTTTACTATAGAAAGGCATTACCAACACGTTAGATGGAAAACAATTTTTTCTTTAAATTGGACATTTAATGAAAAAGTTATAGGGTTTTGAATTTCAATTTTGAGGAGACCGGACACTTTTAGTACCTCCAGAAACTTTTGCTAGAAAACTCTATTGAATGTGAGATTTTCAGTACTCGCAAGTAATATAATTTTCCTTCATATTGTCAAAATAAGTTCTTCAATTAAGTGAAAAACAGAATACCAACCCGAGTCAAACATTTTCACACATTGTCACTCATTGTTGGGCAAGGTAAAAAAAAAACTTCTTCTTTTCCACATAAAACTTAGATATCTTTTTATTTCTCAATTTTTATTTTTTCTACAACAATATGTGGTGTAAATCTTCTTACTGGCCATTTAATTTATCAATCTAAAACATATTAAGTTCACGTAAAATTAGAGTGTGAATTAACAAAATTCAAACCTCCACTCCATGCACAGTTGTTTTGAAAATGCTACACCCGTCCTCTACCTCTTAAAATTGGTGTACAAGGAACTAACATCATGCTTAACAAGATGGTAATGAATTTAGACCTTGTGTAGTGCAAAAATTTGACACCAAGTGAAGTCAAAGTGGACTGATCTACTACACCAGGGAGAAAATGAATCATATGCTTGACTTTAAACACTATTATCTTTTAATCTGTGCGGTCAAAGTTTATGAAATTTTGTTTAAATATTATGTAATAAGTCTTAATTGAGATCTTATGGTCAGAACTAGAAATTATCGTTGTTTGTTTCCTTCATTGTTCATTGCACTAGAATCCAACAATTTTGAAGTGTTTTTGGTATAAAACTGTCATTGTACCTTCAGGGCTAAAGACATTGTGCAAGGAGTTTGTGATCTATAAATTCTTAATTTTTTCATTTCAAAGCTATTTTATCAAAAGGTCCAATATCATCATCATATTTTGAACAGTAAATATGTGTTTAAAAACATATCTTTTATCAGATAAATGATGCTTTGAAGGTTAACAATTAGTATATGTATTTTGACTAATGTGCAACCATGATGTCCCTATTTTTTCAATAGTGATAATGGAGAGCCGCATGATTCAAACTCCTTCGATACGGCCACACATCCAAATGAATAATATGCACTCCAATAGCTCTGTGGGGGCTCGATTAGTACAAGCAGCACGTACAAGGCAAATTCAACAGAGATCTATTGGGATCATGCCATCTGAATTGGAAAGGGCAGTCGAATTGCTTTCGGAGAGAGGAGATGTGGTGGGCTTAGCAACTAGGGAGCATGCAATTAAAAGTGGCCAGAAATTGAATGGGTCGAAATTGTTCCCGTTCGAGGTGGCAGTGCGTATCACTAGGGTAGATGATGCATTGCATTGGACCGGAGAGATTGTAGGAGAACGCCTTGGCATGTGTGTGGGCTTGATCATTCGTTGGCATCGGTCTTTTTTACGTGTAGTGGCTGTAGAACCTGATATTACAACTGCCCATGATGACATTGGATCACAGATAGCGCCTACACAAGTGATGGCCCCAGAATTTGATTTTTCTGAGTTCATCAACACACCAGGATCCACCGAGAGGTCTCGACGCAGTAGTCAAGCTTCTAATGCCATAGATGAAAATTTGCCGTTTTCCCAGCCTACTTCCTCAAATATCCAAGATTTGCCCCATGTAGATGGATTTGCTTATGTGAGACCAGCACGTCGTCCCTATTCTATGCAAAATAGGAGAAGGAGAGATTCAAGAGAGACATCATTGACAGAAGCTGCACCATCTAAGGTATCCCTTAGAAGCGTACAAATTGCAATGGCACAAGGAGGATGCAAACGCAATTGTTTAAGGGACGTTCCAGCGAGGTATCTATTGGACATGCGATATAATGCATGGGGTACTCAGTTTTCAGTACGAAGTACGTGGATGAGACAAATGCTGGTTTCTTTTTACACTAGGACGGAAGGAACTCGTCGAGACAAGTTTGTAACAAAGTTAGATGGGAAACAAGTTTGCAATGCTTGCTATGCTCTTGGGGTTGGATATTCACAGAGGCGCTTTAAGCAATTGAAGAAGGACTGTTTAATATATGGAAGAGTGACATCGATTCACGGCAATACCCTTTCAGATCCGATCAGAGAGAGCACTAGAATGTCTGCGGCAGAGGCTTGCTTTAAACCGTTTGTCGATGAAGCTGGTTGTCCTCAACCTCATCGCTGTATTCGCCGTAAGAGTGACAACGAAGTGGTGCCTCTCATTCTCCTTCCTATGAATACTGCCAAATTTGATGTATTCAATTACGTGAACGAGGAGGTCAAGAGAATTTGTAATGGAGAAACCATTTCTATGAGTTCGTTCCGGAGGATGTGGCGCATCAAGTATCCCCACGTTCAAGTACCTCCATTCTCGAGATTCTCAAAGTGTTATCATTGTTGGGAGTATAAATGTGCTATGGAGGGAACCACCAATGCGGATGCAAGGATAAAGATAAAGGAGTTGTTTATGTTGCATCTGCGCAACCAGATGGAAGAACGTAGGCATTATTGGATATTCAAGAGGTCGTGTTATATTAGCCCTGAGTTGTACATGTGCATCATAGTGGATGGCATGGACCAAAACACGACCATGGTACCGAGGATGCGTCAGACTGTGAAGAACATTGAACACCGGTTTGTGAAGACTCATCTGTGTGGTGCTCTTGTACATGGGATTGGTTTATATTGCGACGTGTGGTTTGGGGCTCACCACAAACACGATAGCAACCAAGTCGTGAGTACATTGTTGTACGTGATAGGAGATGTGCTGCGGAGGAGGGGCTTTTTGCCACCAACATTGCGGATTCAGGCCGACAACTGCACGCGTGAAAACAAAAACATTTATATGTTTGCTCTATGTGCTACATTGGTGGGATTGGGGTTTTTTCAGGAGGTGGAGCTATCTTTTCTTATAGTGGGCCATACACACGAAGATATTGATCAACGCTTCAGTTGTATATCAAATACGTTGAAGAGGTCGGACGTGGATTCGTTGAAGGAAATGATGAGTCTTATAGAACGAGGAACATCCCCTACGGAAGCATTTGTTAGCGCCCGGCTGCTAGAGAATGTATGGGATTGGAAATTGTTCATAACTCCTCACTTACTGACAGGTCAAGATTCATTGGTCGGCATAACATTTCCGCACCACATGCGATTCTATTTGGACAATCGAGAAGGGACTCGTGAGGTTCGAGTACAACACAAGCATTATTGCAAGGATCCATGCGGACCGGAGGCAGGGACGAAAACTTTGAGGTCGTTCCCAAATAGGGATCAGCGACCAGCGTTTGCGGAAGTATTTGGAGCGGACGAACGGGAGTTGAAAGCATTGGATGACTTCATTGTATATAAAGAAAGGTGCATTCAAAGATTGCAGCATGAGGACAAGAATCGTGAGGCAAAAGTAGAGGCTGAAAGATTGAAACTCTATTTAGCTTAATTTCCACACAAAGACCGTAGTAATGAACATCGTTCCTCACCGTTTTGGCCTTCAGAGTTCTCCAATACCGGACCTACAGGGGGCGCATCTTTGGATGTAATAGATGGTACAAGTGAAGAAAATCGCGAGATAGATGTCATAGAGCAGGTAGTGGCCATGCTTCCAAATGCCGAGGCTCGAGGATACTTTGGTCCTCGTAGAGGAAGACCCTCTAATCAAGCAGTGCGTAGGGCACAACAAACAGAGCGCAACTATGTTGAGGAACAAGCCGAAGAAGGAGCAATGTATGAAGGTAATCACGACCCATTTCCACCATTTAATCCACAATCTGATATCCGTTGTGGACAGTTTGTAGCCTTGAGTGTTGATCGAGCAGAGATAGAAGGCGGTGTACCATTCTATGTGGGGAAAGTGATTGAGGAAGGAAAAAACCGATGGAGACTTAAGATTAAGGTTTGTTGGTATTGGCCCATCATCCAAAGGGGGGTTGCTGATGGACATGGATCTTCTGCACAACGGTATGCAAATTGCATGGATTCATTCTGGGAGCCATCTGGGGAGAGCCATAGTTGGGTAGAGAAAGATGCATGCATTTTTTCATGGGTAGACACATTGGAAAGAACCATGTCTGGGGCCAGCGGGTGGAGAAAGCGCAATGTATTTGGAGTGCAAGTTGAAAGCAGGATTCGCATTCTTCAATCGGCAAAGGCTCACATACTACAATATATTGCAATGCAAACCGAAGCTATCGATGACGACCGTTTGCAAGCAGCCCTAAATTCTGTGGAGTAGATAGTGTGTCTTTATGAGAGTATACTAGTTGTGTATGGTTATTGATATATAGTGTATGTGTAAAAGTAGTATATTCTAAGGGTGATGTAAGACGTTATGTCATTAATCCTATAGAGTAAAGGTAATTTTACTATTGGTGCTAAGTCCAGTTGTAGAAGAATCTATATTTAATTTCCACCATTGCATGTATTATGTAGTACGTAGAATATCTTTTAATCAACTGCCAACCCTTGCATAAAGTATGTTTAGTTGTGATTACGACGGTTTGTATACTACAATCCTTCAAATCTATCTTTGAAATATTGTGAAACTATATTAAATACAGATTTATCTAGTATTAACGAGGGGCCACCAAAAATTAGTTGAAAATGCCAAAAAACCGCTTCCAATATTAACAACCATGATTGTACGTAATATTGTTGTAGAAGCTCAATTTTTTTTCTTTGGAAATCATTTTTTTTCATTGATTTTTTTTTTTTTTTTTGCAATTTTGCCACTTTTGTTCGCAATCGCCGCCGTTGTACCCAAGTGCACTTTTATATGGCCAAGTGCATAATTGCTTAATTGCGTGTTAATCATGAATCAACAAAAATAATATCACATGGATCTGAAAAAAAGTACATATGTCAAACTATGGAGTCACTCATAGCATGTGGCATTGTATTTGTAGATATTCATTTTGACTACATGTAATTTTTGGCACATATTATGTATTAAAAGGTATTATAGTTTTAATTCTATAACTTCAAATCATGATCCCATTTTTGAAAAGTGTGTGCATACAATGTGTGTGCAAATATGAACTTTGGAGTTCACAATCTAGTATTCTTGAGGAATTCCATGCAAATTGAAATCTAGTACATCCAAAGACCAAAAAAAGGTTGTGCGGTCAATAAAAGGTTAAAGAAGAGGTAAAATTACTAAATAGAAAGCTACTACTCTTCAGCACTCTCACTTTTAACTCCTCATCTTTGATAATATCCTTCTTAACCCTTAAAGGTCTGAGAAGCTATATGAAATTTTCTATCTATTTGACTTACAAAGTGTAAGAAATGAAGAAGAAGAAGAACTCCGGTCTCAAAAAGGAGGCCGGCGTGAATAAAGTGTCTATTCATTCCACCACTAAGTTCATGTCCAACGGACATGTGTAAGAATTGATGTATACACTAGTTTCAAAAGTTTGTATTTGTGTTGAGCACAATTAAATGACACATGACATTTCAAATTAAGATCCTAATTGCACCTACTAGTACATGATTGAGAAGTTGCAAAATGATCATGTATTCTACATCTATGGTGTTGTATTTGAACATGATAAGGTTCATATATTCAAATGACCTCCAAATCAAGGATGCTAGTTGAAGAATCTTCAATCCAAAGGTGTAAGGTGCTTTTTAAACTTTAATATATTTTTTGTATTCTATAAAGTAAAATATGTGTATGTATATACGGTTCCTAATTGATGTTTAAGGATTATCCCTAAAGGTCTTCTAGAGACCATGTATACAGTCATGGATTTGACTCATAGAATACAAAAAAAATATTAAAGTCTACCAAGACATACACCTTTGAGTTGAAGATTCTCAACAAGTAACATCTATCATTTGGAAGTCATTTCAATATGTGAACCTTTATATCACATTCATATACAACACCATACACATAGAATACTATGGCCACGAGCAGGCCGTTAGGACGTCTAACTCTTCAAGGCCCATGAAGTGTTGGCTAGTGAGGATCTACAAGTCTTCTAAATCATGCAGAATGACATCTACGCATTAGCTACATCTCAGCACAAAAATATACAAAAGCACTTCACAAAAATCACTACAGCTCGCCGAAGCTTGCATCGATCGTCGTGGCCATGGTTCCAATGGATGCCCATCTTCCTCCACCTCAATGTCCATCTTTAAATTTTTCATGGAGGTGGCCAGTAGCGTTTGCTATCGTCCCAAAAATGGCCTGTAGGCCTGAAAGGGTTAAGAGTTGAGTTAGTGATGGTCATTTGAGGAAAAGAAATATGATCCAACCATACACATAATCATGCAACTCCAGAACATGAAAGCAAGCCCATAATGAGCTCATTACAAGCTCATAATTTCTCGTAATCAGCTCTACACATTACTAGTCCACCCAATCAGCACATAATCAGCTCATTCCAAGCTCATAACTACAAGCTCATAATTTCTCGTAATCAGCTCTACACATTACTAGTCCACCTGATCAGCACATAATGAGCTCACTCCAAGCTCATAATTTCTCGTAATCAGCTCTACACATTGCTAGTCCACCTAATCAGCACATAATCAGCAGCCCAGTGGATCCCGGTGGTCGGTAGGTAGTCCGGGGAAAAGCTCACCACAACTCAGTCCATCCACATGCAGAGCACTCACCACAACTTGCTACTTAGAATTCCATCTGTAACTTCACAACTTTATATTACATGAGTGAGCAGCCTGGCTGTCCATACTACGTGTGGTCGGTGATCTGCTTTCAGTTTGCAGGCACTGAGTCCTCCAGCTCCAACTCTAGTGCGACGTCTCATGCTCACAATAGAACATTGATATCCCCATCGAATCTTGGACAACGCCTTTGAAGCAGCTGCATTATTATTATGAATCTGAAAAGATGGTGATCGTCGCTTGCCTCTTTTTTTCCCTTTATTTGCCCCCGAGCTCATGCACTTTCATACTACGGTACATAGTAACTTGCATTCTTGGTTTCGTTCCCTGACTTTATTGCAGCATTCAATTCAATCCAAGAAGAAGAACCTTTCGTCATCACTGGTCCACGCAATCACTCAATCGAATTAGCTCATCACTTTGGTAAGGCTCTTTACTGTAAAAAATAATTCTAAATGAAGAGTTGTCCAAAATTTTGGAAAATATAAACTCTTTTCTGCCTAGGTGATTACCCAGGTAATGTCAAGGTGCTACCTGTATAATGCCTAGGTGATACCCATGTGATACTTAGGTGATACCCATGTTATATTTAGGTGATATTCATGTGATACTTGGGTGATATCCATTGCGTCCAAATCGTTGCGTTGAAGAAGAGTAATTCTATTGACAGAGGTGCAAAATGTGACCACTAGGTACGGTTACATATTATATAAAAAATACTACAGCCAACTTCCTTTACAAGAGCATTTGTTTTGATAGCCATTTCACTTATAACAGTGGGCTTGGGTTGTTGTAGAGGGAGTTGATTGTTGTAAAGGGAGGGTTGTTGTAGAAGTAGTTGAATGTACTTGCGGTAATCAGTACGCTTTAGTTTCTAGTCCAATGTAATACCTTCTTACTACACTAAAAGTTTCATTTAGTGTAGTGACACGAATAGTGTACTTACCATAGTACACTAATTGAAAACAAGTTGACAAATAGTGTAGTAATTGCAAACAAGTGTACTGTCTCAAAAAGATTATTTGATCAAAAATTTACTTTATCAAAGATTACTTTATCGGAGTACACTTTATGGAAATTTAATTTTTTTAAAGCTTACTTTTTCAAGAGATTACTTTTTCAAGTTTTACTTCTTAAAAAGTTTACTTTTTCAAATTTAACTTTTTCAAACGTTTACTTTTCAATGTTTCATAAATTTACTTTTTCAAAACAATATTTCTCCAAACATTTACTTTTTCAAAACTTTACAATTTCAAAACTTTACTTTTTTTTAAATTACTTTTTTCCAAGTTTACTTTTCAAAACTTCACGTTTTCAAAAGTAAACTTTTTCAAAAGTTTACTTTTTCAAATCTTTACTTTTTCAAATGTTTACATTTGGAAAAGCTTATTTATACAAAAGTTTACCTTTTCAAAAGGTAAATTGTCTTTTTTCCCCGAATTGATGTTTTTTTTCGAAATTGTTGTTTATTCCTAGTTGTTGTTTTTCCTAATTGTTGTTTTCGCAAAAGTGTTGTTTTATCCTATTTCTTGTTTTCCCAAATTGTTGTTTTTTCTTAATTGTTGTTTTCCCCAATTGTTGATTTTTCCAATTTTTTCTTTGTAAGTTTTATTTTTCTCTTCTTCACCTCTTTGTACACATAATTCTCTTCTACTTTCGGTACACTAAACATGCACGAGTAAAAAAGTTAATATTCCAATCTTTACAAAAGTTCACAAATAGTGAAGTAGTTCACATTTAATGTACTATTCTATCACTACACTAATTGCGTAGTTGACAATTAGTGTACTGGTTCGTATTTAGTGTCCACTACACTAAATGAAACTTTTAGTGTACCAACTTAGTATTGCAATTTTTATAGGATAGTGGAATAAATTGAATATGGTATCTTGAGAAATGGAATATTACTTGGATGGTGAATTTCTTGGAGCATGAGCAAATTATTATCATGAACCAATCTTCATATTCCACAACATTACCAGTTGTACCTAGGTCCAAAACCCCATAGTGGGAGCAAATAACAAAAGGGAGAAGAAAGATAAGGGTTTCCTACAAAAAGGAATGAACAGTGGAGTCCATCTTCTTGTATTCAACATTAACCAAAAAAAATTTATAAAAAGACTTAATCTTGGGAATGACTCAAGTTGCCGCCATCACAAAGGAGAAGGTATATCTACTAAAGTTTTAAACCTTCATAATGATTGGACGTATTAGCTTTATTGTAATAGTGGCGTTCTTCATGAGAATCTTGATCCATGCAAATTACATTATAGAATGTATGGAAAGGATCCTAGCAACTTGCACAAGGTGGACCTGAAGAAGATTTCAAAGCTCCCGGGTATTATTTAGCCACGCCCTCTATTTTCGCAAGTCATCTTTTAGGGTGCCCCTATGCGTTGGTCGGGTACATACATAATTAATTCAAAATGGAGGGTGTCCAAATTTTTTGGAAAATATTAAACATCTGTCTAGGGTGATACCCATGTAATGCCAAGGTCATATCCTTGTAATATCTAGGCAATTTTCATATAATACGTAGGTGATACCCATTGTGTCCAAACCAGTGAGTTAAAAAAAAATTGGCTTGTACTGGGGATGTCCAAATCAGAGCGATGCGTACTGTAATTGCAATATTTCATAACAAAGCAAGTAGCCTGAAGTTTGCTTTGATATTTTTACTTCTTATAGCATAAATGACTTTCTATCGGCTAATGATGTTGAAGAATATGTTTCTATCATATAGCAATAAAATTCTAATATTGCAAAATAATATTCTAAAGTTATATATGTATATTCTTTATACTAAGATATTGTTGTTGGGACCCTATGGTCTTATTGAATCAAGTAAAATTGATTCAAATTGATTTCAACCCTTTGGGTTAATCTATGACCATGGCATCAATCCCAATTTCCATACTACTATGTATTCATATTTTTCATTATATAGAAGTGGAATTTTTTTAACTTTATTTTTCAAAGATGAAGTCACATGTTTTGTTTAGGTTAGAAAAATCACGGATTTTTTTGTGAAAATCTAAATTTCACCAAAGTTGTACATTATAATTTATAGGGACAAAACTTGTGGTGTAAATAAAACTTTTGTGTTTAGCTAAAATTAGAAAATTGGTCAACCATGGTTATAGGCTCAAAGTTCAAACCACAATAACTTATTTCGTTTTATGTATTTTTTCAACGTTTCAAATTGGAATGGAAACTAGACTTCATTAACCTTGTTTTATTAGTTGGACTCAAGATCAAAAAATATCAATTTAATGACTCAAAATCAAATTTAGAGCTAAAGGAAGAAGTTTCTAAAATTCACTACATTGAGATCCATGTGACAAACATTTTCTTCTTTAGATATAACATGATTACTTGAATGAAGCAAGTTCCATCACCATCTAAGGTAGAGGCACCCAATTCCAATAAGTAGAGTATGTATGGCATGGTGCATGAAAATGACAAATGTTTGAAATGGTGCATGAAGTGACCCAAAATCGATAACTCAAAATCTGAAAACCCCAGTCATTATCTGCATTGGGCCAGGAAGTGTGCAATTTTGGGTTGCTCCACCTCAATTGAGCTCTCACACGTGGCCTTGCCTTGAGGCTGATCAACATTGGGTACCCTCCATGAGTTGGTTATCCATGGCATGTCTTCTCTCTTATACTCACTCTCACTTATTGGCATTGGATGAAGGAGGGCACCAAATCTCACCTTCTCTAGAGTTTGATTATGGGCTCCGGTGATTTTTGGGCTCTTAAATTCTATATCAATTCCAAATATTTGTGATTAAATTTGAAAAAATATTTGTTGAGTTTCATTCCTAATTCCGCATCTTTCTACATAAATATTTTTGACATACAATGTCATTTGAATCCTGAAGTGGCTTAAGTGATCGGAATTGGGTGCCTCTACCTTAATACTTACACATTCAATGAGCTCTCCACAAAAATATTTGGATGAAAAATGACCGTTTACAGTGACAATCATCCATCAATTGTCATCCAAAAAGCCATGTTTTGGTTACTTTGGCGTTAAAGAGTGTTATATGTCATCAATTGGAATATATATAATAAACCCCCTTGGTGATGGACAATTTTAAAATTAGAGTTTATCTAAACCACTTAATCCCATTACCACCCATTTAATACCAAATGGAGGTTTGTTATCAACCACAACCTCTTACTTCTAATTGGCTCTTTTGGAGGTACTTGTTGCAGCCACCTGCTAAACATGCCAGCACACTTTGATCATTCATAACTAATGCACACCCCGTCAAAAAAATGTGAATTGACTGGATTGAATTTGTAATTCTATTGGCTATCATTGCTAAATAAATGTATTAATATTTGGGATCTCATAATAACACATTGTTTAACTTGACGGTTATGGGGGATTTACGGGATGTAAAATCATGTTAGATATAAATTAGGCATTAAGAAGGTTGCATTGAAATTTGACTGCTATTATTCACATTGAGGTTTGGTGGTTACCACCACTCACTAAGAGGCGGTTTACACTGTAGACCAAGAGGCATGACCAAGGAAAATTGATTAATTCCATGGTCACACTTCATGGTCACACTTCCATGGTCACACTTCATGGTCACACTTCCATGGTCACACTTCATGGTCACACTTCCATGGTCACACTTTAGAAAAATGTAATTTTTGAAGCCCTTGGACCTCTCAGTAAGTGTAAACCGAACTTGGACCGGGAGGAATGACCATGTACTAAAAAGTGGGTGTGCTGATTTTTTTAATGAATGCCTAAAAAGGGCAGTATTGCCTAAAATAACAAAGAAAATAAAACAAGCCAAAAAGACAAAAAGGGTGGCCGCCATTGTCTCTACAATAACGTTAGGCCCCTCCAAAAAACCAACCAAAAAAATAAATCAATTTAAAAATAATAAAAGGCATTTCAGGCCCGTGGTCTCCTCGTTTCAGCAATGAGAGAACCCTTTTTGCCTCTCTTACCGCAAAATCCGGGGGACCCTTCAACATTATCCATTAGGCCTATTTCTAGGCCTTTTGAGGACCTCAAATCCTTTGGTCACTTTTCTTTTTTCCTCGTGGTGTAAACCCAAGTCATCCGGGACGAGTCGATGGAGCCAATCACAGATTTTAGAGGTGCATGGGACGAGTTCTTGGTCTGTAGTGTAAACCGCCTCTAATCTTCCCAAAAAATGTGTGTGTCTTTGCGCTAAAATGACACTTAGTATATCCACACTGAATGATTTGGAAGAGCTATAGTTTTCTACATTCTATGAAGATTTTCACAAAGGGGACAACCATCTATACTACTCAAATATCATTGTAGACATAGTTGGTAGAATATTCATCAATAATAAAAACCTATAGCATTTATAAATCAATTGTGGATACAGTAAATGTCATTGTTGGTATACTTGCCAAAGAACTCTTAGATTGTCTTTTATAACATCTTAAAATTAGTAAGAGCCTGAATTATACAAATCTTAGCCATTGATGTTAGTGGTACCATAGCACGATTGTAGTAGTACAATCCTTTGAGAAAACACATGTCACCCAAAAGCATTTCAACCCTTAAACATGAGTTGGGAATCAAAAATTGTACATACATGCACGTATTCTACTCTATAGGATTCAAAAAAATGTATTTAAGTTTAGCAAGACTTGCACCATTGGATTGAACATTCTTCAACTAACATCTTTCATTTGGAGGTCATTTTAGTATGTGAACCTTAGATGTTCAAATATGACACCATACTTGTAGAATATTGTGGCCACTAGTGGCACATTATGTCGTTTAAGGGTTGACCTCAAAGTCCAAATCTAAAGAAAATTAAGTATCAAGTTCATCAAATCAATTACTTTTCACGATAAAATTGCCTCCTTCACTGTAGCCCCCTCTATTAGAAATAATCAATTCAATTCTACTTTATATAACCATATATAAGTATAAGGATTCAATGTTCTACTTCTTTCATTTGTCGAACAAAAATAACAACCTTTGACCAATTGAGGATTAACTAGAAGAATGATGGTTTCTTAACCCTTAACCCCTAAAAATCCTTGGAAATATCACCTCAAAAACACTTCAAAACTGTTGATAACAGTCTCTAACTTCACAGTTTGACACCAAGTGAAGTTATGGTACCCTAAGGAGGGATTTGGCAAAAAATCAATTAAAAACTTCAAAGTTGAATTACTTCTTTAACTTGAAATTAAAAAATCCCACATAATAAGAAATAAACTTGAAAATTTTCTGGAATTCCTGTAAATGCTCTGTAATCCGCCAATTTAAAATCCCCCTTTAAATCTTCAATTTTGCAAAGTCTTGCTCAACACTCATCTTTCTTTCTTCTATGCTAATGATAGAGAAAATAGCATTTAATGTCCTTTGATTTTCCATCTTAATTAACTCCAATCCCGATGAACCTCCCAAATGCAAGAGATCTCTCACACGTTCAATGCAAAAATGGCCAATGGCTGGGGAAACTAGAAAATCTTGAAAGATGATGAATATAATTAGTTATAAGTATGGATGAGTATGAAACTATTGTCCCATTTTTTGTTATTACACAAGTTGGAATTATTAAAAAATAAAAATAAAAAATTTTACACTAATATAAAATTTGCCGGACCTAATTTTTGCAAAAACTATTTTGCAAGGTAAGTGCCGAATCTAACCCTAGGGTATGGTATTATTTAGGATGGCATGCCTTTTTTTCCATACGCTGGATGAGAATAAGAATCCATGTTTTCATTTACCTCTTGTCTTCTTGAATCCTGGTATAAAATTTCAAAATTTGTAAATAATGATTGCAACCATCATAACGTGCCCAAGATTTGCAAAAGCCCACCTTGGAACTTTTGTCATTTATTGGTCAATTGTTGATACCATATGGTTTTCTTGTTTTTCAAATACTTTGACCAATGATTCATAAAAATGAATAGATATTAGTAACCCCTAAAGGACCAGGACTATGTTTCACCAAAATTACTCCAAAATTGTCATTTTGAGATGTTATATTGAAAAGCCTAATTTAAACTTTTTTTAAAGTTTCAAATGTAGGATCTTAAATTTTATCACCACAAGAAAACACCCAAAACACTTTATATACTTTGACTGCGAGGATTGAAAAATACATGCCTTTGAACAATTCAATGTAAGTTTTTTCTTCTCTACGCAGACATGGTCAACATACTTTGACCCAAGAAAATGGCCTATTTTTCCACTACCCATTGCAAAATTATATGGAACTATGTTGTACCTTATGTTAAGTCATTGCACAACAAAAATCACAAGTAATGGGGGTGTTTGTTTAGGAAAGAGGTCTTGCAATGACTAGGGATATAGAACATACCTAGTTATTCAAGAAAATAATTTTATTTTTAAAAATATAATAAATAATAGTTGGATCTAAAATCCAACAGTGGATAGAATTGATATCCCTTCCTCTATTAGGAAAAAAATTGAAAAAAAATCCCCAATTTCTATGCATTTTTAGTAATCTCTCTCTCTCTCTCTAATATAATGGAGAACGGTCAGGGAGGTGATGCCATGTCGGCATTTTGGGGGGCCTGCTTGGTGACACATCATCTCATATAAGTTTAGAAGAAAATCCTACACGTACATCCTCAAATGGGGACGGGGAAAGGTCGGGGATGCAGACCGAGGGTTGGGAATAGAGACCGGGGGTTCGGGACAAGGACAGGGACGAGACGAGGACATGGCGGGGAAAGAAAGATAGTTGCTATGTTGCCAACTTGCCCCATTGGGTACAATAGGTCAATATACCAGTCATATATTTCTTGAATGTAAAATTTTTCCATGTCTACAAGTAGAACTAAAATATTCTCTGACTTCTGTATTTAAATTTGACATTTCTAGAGTGAACATAGACTAAATTGAGTCATCATTGACATGTGTGTATCGATTGATGAGGTGCATGATTTTCAAGACAAGGAGTGATGTAGTTGAACAAATAGAACGGACATACACTTTATTCACGCCCGCCCCGTTTCGAACAGGAGTTCTTCTTTTTTGAACAAATCTCGCTGTCTCAGGACTCATGCGCACCTTGTACAACAAGCACAGGCTGGAAACCTTGAATGATTCACTGTGGGAAACCCTCACTTATCATTGGCACAAGACCCAAGGATCCCCCGGTCGCATGTCCTCCATGTGAAGATGTTACAAGTTGGGGTCTTCCATCATCAAAATGTCCATATCTCAAAGATGTTAGATGAACTTTATCAATATATATTTGTGACCCACGAGTTCAATAAGGCCCGGGAGAATCTACGAGAGTACTAGATTATGCATGGATACATTTCATTGTGGCCCCACTCACGGCAATCACAATGGTTCGCCAATGTGTTCATCTTGCTCCACCAACAAGTCACAGTTCAAATTTTCTATGGAGGCTGCAAATCTAAGGGCATGCTTTGGACGTTATTTTATTTTATTTTATTTTATTGGTATGCTCAAAAGGTGACATGAAAAGAGGTCGAGAGTGTACGGCCATGGCATGCATCCATGAAAAGAGGTCGAGAGTGTACGACCATGGTATGCATCCATGAAAAGAGGTCGAGAGTGTACGGCCATGGCATGCATCCATGAAAAAGAGTAGGTCCCTGAGGACCTAAATGTCTTGACCCTTTAACTCCTAAATTGCGAAGCCATTTTCAAACTGAAAACACTCTAAAATTGCTCGTTTGGAAGATATGGAAGATAACCAAAACTTTTACTTCTAGTATTAACCATAGGATCCCGATTAAGACTTACAGAGTAACATCCTCGCAAAATTTCATAATCTTTGACCACACGGATTGTAAGATTATAGTGTTTGAAGTACAAAAAGGGTTCATTTTCTTCCCTGTGTTTAGTGGATCAATAGACCTTGACTTCACTCGGTGTCCGAATTTTTCACTACACAAGGTCTAAATTCATTACCACCATGTTAAGTATGATATAAGTTTCTTGTACACCAATTTTTAGAGGTTATCGAAGGGTGTAGCATATTCAAAATAATTGTGCAAGGAGTGGAGGTTCAATAGTTGTCGATTCATGTTTTATTTTTTTGTGAACTTGATATGTTTTAGAATGAAAATCCAAATGGTCAATGAAAAGGTTTAGACCACATAATGCCGTGGGGAAAATAAACAAATATGAAGATCTCTACGTTTTATGTGGAAAGGAAGAAGATTTTTTGGTACCTCGCCCGACAATGTGCGATAATGTGTGAAAATGTTTGACTTGGATTTATATGCTATATTTCAATAAGGACAAGATATTTTTCTTGACAATATGAAAGGAAATAATATTACTTGTTGCTAGTGAAAATCTCACATTCAATAGAGTGTCTTGGGAAAAGTTTTTGGAGTTGCCCAACATGCCCGGTCTCCCCATTTGAACTTCCAAACCCTATAACTTATTCATTTAATGTCGTATCTTCAAAACAAAATTGGACTCACACAAATCTTTTAGTAATGTTCATATTCAGTAAAAATTTCAAAAAACAATGTTATAAATCAATACATTAAGATCCTACTCGAACCTTTAAGAGTCCCTCAAGGGGACTCTTGGTAATTTAGGGGTTAAGGCCTACAACCTCACGAGGCCTGGGAAGAATCTCCGAGTATAATTGATCATGTAGAACATCATCTACTGAGAGGGTACATTTTATCGCAACCCCACTTTACGGAAATTAGGTTGACCATCAACTCCCAATGCCTATTTGTGCACCAATGGTCTCATTAGAATTGTCGTAACTTGCTACTTGTCCATTACAAATACTATTTTGTGCCACGTTTCCTCAATTCATTGCTACAATGTGCTTTCACCCCCCCCCCCCACCTCCAAGAGACCACGTATTAGCCTTCATGGCCTCAAAGGGATAATGAAATAACGCACCCTACAAGCTTTCCAAGTGAATGTTTACGCAATAAAATTTGTCTTCCTATCCACACATTAAAAGTGCCAAATGGCATGTCAAGAGAAGCTGCTGCCGCCCGCCCAATCAGGGGATTGTACCCAAACAACGGGCCTGTTGTTATCGCCATTAGCAACCAATTGAAGTAGTGACCTCACACCCATCAAGTAGACTATGCTTAATTATTAGTAATTATTAGTAAATGGGTCTCCACTGGCGGTATCACACTAAAATTCTAGAATGTGGTACCTTTGAAGTCGAGTTTTTGCATTTGATTTTTCCAACCAAATCTGTAGGTCACCCACTGTGACCTCCGCAACTTGATCTTGAACTGTCTGCAAATAATAAAAAACTAGTATCGTTTTCATGTCTGAGAAAACCGTTCTGCAAAAGTCTGGGACATCTATGGCACATGACAGATTGCCAGTCAAATTCCCTGGTCTCATGGTGGGCTAAAATGTGATATCCATTGACCGTCGTAACAGGCGACCTAATTTTGAAACTTGTCTGTAAAATAATACAATATTCCCGGATCAAATCTAGGAATGTGGGAAGGTAAACCATGACTAAAAATCACAAGGATCAACATGCCGAGGCCTATATTAAAGATAAGAAATCTCCACTTTATGAAAAAAATGAATCACTTCCCCATACAAGTTTCCATGCAATGTATAATTTTAATAAAATGCACAAGGGGGGCATGGCTTGGGGGGGCATGGCTTGGGGGGGGGCATGGCTTGGGGGGGGGGCATGGCTTGGGGGGGCATGGCTTGGGGGGGCATGGCTTGGGGGGGCATGGCTTGGGGGGGGGCATGGCTTGGGGGGGGGCATGGCTTGGGGGGGCATGGCTTGGGGGGGCATGGCTTGGGGGGGCATGGCTTGGGGGGGGGCATGGCTTGGGGGGGGGCATGGCTTGGGGGGGCATGGCTTGGGGGGGGGGCATGGCGATGGCCAACTCGGAAAACAAAGAGCCAAAGCCATCTCCCGCTTCGAAACCAATTGGGGTTGATTTGAAGAAATGTTGACAAATGGGATTGGGTTAGAGAGTTTCATCAAGGTCCTTTGTCCCCCAATGCACTTTTCTGGCGGCTTGGTGATTGTTGTTCTTCTGGTTCCTTTCTGCAAGTAAAGTTTGATTTTCTTGTGCCAAAAGTTAAAATTAAAAATGGAAAATAAAATTGTTAATCAGAAATGAAGCACAAATTATTATTATTATTATTATTATTATTATTATTATTATTATTATTATTGTTGTTGTTGTTGTTGTTATTATTATTATTATTTGTAAGAAACTCCAATACATGACTGCTTGGACATTTATAGGTTAAATTGAAAGGGAGTATGTTCAAAGTGCTGCAAAGAGTGGTGGTTGGAGTTGTTGGATGAAAAAATCATAGATTTTGATTGACGGCAAGTTGTTGCATGCTTTTGCCGTTTACGACCGGTTGAGGGATAGTGGATGAAAACCAACCAATGTTTTTTTTTAAATTTTCTCATCCTTTATATAGAGGAAGAACTCTAGTTCCCGAAGGGAGGCCGGAGTGAATAAAGTGTCTGTTTGTTCCACCACTAAACCCATGTCAACCAGATCTTTTCTACAAGTTATAGCTCAATATGGCGTCAGGTGATGGAGGTGGTAAATCTTAGTAGGGTTTGAAACTTAATAGAGGTTACATGTCAATGGAGGTCATGAGTTAGCGGCAATTAAAAATTAGCTAATTACAACTTATTTAACCCTTAAATGAAAAAAGTTGCGAGGTGGGCTTTTGCAAATCCTGGACAGGTTCCCATGGTTACAATTGCAATTCTTGATTTCTGTAAAGAGATGCAAGAAGACAAGAGTTACGTGGGGGAATAATTTTTATTTTCATTGGACTTTTAAAAAAAGAAGTCATGCCATCTTAAGGAAATAATTGTCAAGTGCGGGCATGTTGGGCAACTCCAATAACTTTTGCTAGGACACTCTACTATATGTGAGATTTTCAATAACATAAAGTAATATTATTTCCTTTCATACTATGAAAAAAAATTCTTGTCTTTATGTTAAGAATGAGAGAAAAAATGCATTTTGTCCCAAGTCAAAGATTTTCCCACATTGCCATACATTCTCGGGCAAGAAACCAAAAAACTTATTCTTTTCCACATAAAACTTAGAGATCTTCATATTTTTTACTTTAAATTTTCTCTACTGCAAGATGTGGTATAAAAATTCTTATTGACCATTTGGATGATCATTCTAAAATATATTGATTTAAGAAAAAAATTAAAACGTGAATTGGCACTTTTTGAACCTCATCTCCTTGCACAATTGTTTTGAATATGGTACACCTCTTCTTTACCTCTCAAATTTGGTGTACAAGGACCTAGTATCATGATAATCATGACACTAGTTAGGCCTTGTGTAGTGCAAAATTTTGACAACAAGTGAAGTCAAAGTCTACTTATCCCCTAAACGCAAGGAAGAAAATGAACTGCTCTCTCTACTTCAAACACTATAATCTTTCAATTCAACCGGTCGAAGTTGATGAAATCTTGTGAGTATGTTCTTTAGTAATTCTCAATAAATATCCTCCGGTTCAAAATAGAAATGAAAGGTTTTGTTTCCTTGTATACCCATTGCACTAAGAATTAACAATTTTGAAGTGTTTTTGGTGTGAAATTGTCAAGGAAATTTAGGGGTTAAGGGATAATAAATGTACCTCCAATATGCTAGGGCATCTCGAGGTTATTCACATGTTGATAAGTGGTATGTGCAATAGGCTCTTCGTCTTCCAGGTGGAGGAGAGAATGTGATTCTACCAACAATCCATGTATAAACGGGCACATTCTTTTGACTTTACCATTTTCCCGGTTGGTAACTCACCGCAACTAACTTCTTCACCCGTCATCTTCTGCATCAGCACCAAATTCCATGCTTTGATTTGCCAGACACACCATATACCATATTATGATGGCGTCATGTATCATATATCCATCCTCACCGATGTCGTTTCCTTTGATTGAACATGGTAATTTTCTCTGCAGTCAAATTATAGCACTTCTACCATATCTTGTGCCCAATTAGCGTGAGTGTAAATTACAATCAAGATTCCAATGTGCTATAACTTGTGAGAATATATTGTGGCAGCAAATTGTTGAACATTTATTTGACATTCTCAAAGTCTTTTTAAGGTTGTTAAAATAAATATTTAAGAGTAAATTTCGTTATTTTGAAAACAAAGGGATCAAACTACAATAATCAATAAAGAATGTGAATTATACATATATTACCTAGACAAATCAGAATCATTTTCATGATCTTACATATGAATTGTAATTTTTTTAAACTCAAAATTGAATGAAGTTGAACACAAGGACAAGGGATTTGATGCACCCCATAGTTATATTGTTTGAAGTATGGTCCTTATTATTTTCTCCCATGTTATACCTATTCTCCAATTATTTAAAACACGTGATAAATGTTATCTTCTTGTGGCTCCCTCGGGTAAGTGCCAACGAGGGGGTCAATTCGCCCTAGGCACGGAAAACAGACAAATGTTGTACTAAAATATATATAGATTTACAGACTGAATCAGATTTCATTGCACCAATAAACCCATATCTTGTAGATACAGGTTCGTTGGTGGAACAGATTGACACTTTACTCACGGAAGTATTGTTGGGAAATTGCAACTCTTCTTTCATTGTATAAAAGTCCTCTTGATGTTAAAAGGGTTTATTAATTCCAAATCCTTAGAAAAACGTGTTTTTTTTTATGTTACGTTTGTTCTTCTAAAATGACTTAGTTATTTCCAGTATGATGAGACCCTACAATGGTAGTAATAAAATAATTAAGTAGGACGAAGAATACCTGTCCACCGAAATTACATAGCACACCAAAGAAGCTTCATCCAAGAACACAACACATGAAAAATTCGCGGAAGGCAGCTGTCGGATTTGCTTCCACACCGGCCACGGTGACGGAAGCCTACGGCGACGCGCAATCCCACGTGGAGCCCATGGCCGTCACTCTAGGACCCACCAACGCAACAAACCGCTACTGTAATTCCACGCCGTCCGCAAAGCGGTTTCCATCCCCACAAGCAACAATCAAAAAGGTAAAGCATTCCAACTTACCCACATAAAGCCGCTGACTGGTTGCCTGGCCCGGGCCGCCTCAATAACTTCTCAGACAAATCAAACGTCCGTCGGTAATTCCTCGCACCCGACACGCCACCGTCGATTTCCCCCGCAACCACCCGATCGAGCATCGTCCAATAGTCGGTGCGCTACCAACGCGCAGAGTGACGGTACCACGAGTGGGCCCAGTAGGCCCCGCTCCTGAGGTGACCGCGTCCAACAGTCGGTATTGGGAGTCGCTTATAAAGCTGAGGCCGGCAGGGGATTCTTTGCAGCTCAGTGTTGGATCGTTGTCATCGCTTCGACGTTGTTTTTTGTGGGGGAGGGTGGTTGAAGCAGACGGTTGTTGCGCAGGCTAGGTAAACATGCCTGAGATGGTGGCGTCGTATTCTTCGCAGCGATTTTCCGCGATGCTGGACTTTCAGCGGGAGGTGGACTTGGTACACCCCTCGCACATAGGGAGTAAAAGCAGCGGTAGCGGCGTTGCTGGGATGGAGCTGTTGATGGGGGAGCGGAAGGCGCAGCGGCAGCAGCCGGGGCACCACCGCGCGCACCACGGTGGAGACTCGTGGCAGCGGAACTGGTCGGACTCGTTGAGCGCGTTTCTGGCGTCGACGCTCCGGAGGGAGGCATCACCACCACCACCGAGGTCGTCGTGCGCGGTGGAGGCCGCGTCGTCTTACGCGGTGACGCGCTCGCAGGGGCAATTTTCGCCGCAGAAGTTCATCCGCAGCGCGCTGAAGCGCGCGTTCGCGAGGGATGGCGACTCCTCCTCGGTGCTGAATGTGAAGAGATCGCGGTTCGAGTCCACTGCGGAGCCTATGGTCTGTGGATGAGCGCTTTGCTTCTCCTCGTTTCCTCTTTTGTACATACTTAGTTGTTAGAGCCACACCAAAATTATTTGATCGGTTCTCTCCAGTCGTAGAAGGTTTTTGATCGGCCGCGGCAGATATGTAACAAGGAGCCGGTTTAGCGTTGGCGCGAGAGAGAGTGAGATCCAGCAATTAATACAATTATGTAACCGGAAGTAGTAAACATCTTCGCGCACCTGCGAAGCAGGTGATTTCGAGCCACGCACTTGACTGTTGAGTTTTTTGTCCTTTCATCAAGATCCGTCCCTCTATGTTTGTTTAATGTTCGCACGAAATGGCTACTGACGTGTGTAGCAGCTCCCGACTGGTAGTTGTGCTCCAGTGAATTGATGAAGCCGGGCGTCTGGCCGCTCAACATCAGGAATTAATTAAATCATTGTACAAGAATAAAGAATTGGGGTGCCAGAATCTGCACCCCTTCTGTAACAACATGACAAAAACCATGTCTTGAGAAACTGTGCTATGACAAATGAAGTCGCTGTGACCATATGGCTCCTGGAAGTTCCATGCCTAATCCTGCCTTCTCAGAAAGTGGTGCATACCGACAATAAGTATCCAGCAGTAAAATTCAAGGATTGAAAAGATTAGATAAGTTGAGATCCAGCGCCACGACTAAAGCAACTCCCGTCAGAATGGCCAGCCATAATAAAGCTGAATCTGCACATGACCCAAACCCACTTCATCATCAGTCTTCGTAGAAAAGCAAGGACCTATCTATCTAGAAACAAGAGGAAAATCCTCTCGTAGTTTCTGGTTCGGGGTGGCCCATCAACTGCCTCATACGCTGAGTACCTTTCGGATACAGTGAATTTTACTTCCGTTTGTGTCACAAAGATTCTAGTGCATTAACGAAACACATTAAGACATAAGAAGCCACGTTGGTTTAGTTCTTCAGCGTTGACCACACTACACGCAGTATCTTCATCCAGTGTGGATTGGAGAAGATAGTGCGATCTACACTGGTTCACCAAAACAGAAAACATGTGTTTATAATAGAGCTTAAGAAAGAGATACTGAATACGGAAATAAGAAGGAAAAGGAGAGTTCCACTTACTCTCTTCTTTAAATCTACTGAAACGCGAGCTCCAGCTTTTTCCTTCTTTCTTCTCCTGTTCTTCTAGAGCCGGATTACTCAGAGTTGCTGGTGTTTCAGGTTCACTTGCCGCAAAGGAACTCAAATTTAGAGGTTCTTTTGATACAATGCTAGGATCAGCAAGACCGGCAGCAGGGGGTGCTTTAGTTACAGTGCTCGGATCGACGAGTCCTGTGGAAGAAGGTTCCCTTGTCATAGAGCCAAGTTTAGTAACAGCTTGAGAAATTTGGGTGATCAAAGGGTTCTGGAATTGGAGCCCTTTCTCGCCCCTTTTAGCATCGATCGACGTGATAACAGCGTCCCGTAGCTGCCGCTTCCCCGGACTGACTTCCCGCTCCTCCATTTCCTTGCTAATAAAATTTCCAATTTCATTCCAAACCTTGTTCGTTACAGGCCTGTCCCCAACACCAGCCACCTCCTCTTCCTCCGCAACATACGCTTTGTATGTCAGACGGACAACAAGCTCCCCAGCATTCCGTCCAAGGAAAAACCATCGATCATTTCTCAAAGTAATCACTTTGTCAACAGGGACCGTGTCTTGAAGATCCTCGAGCGGAATCTACTCAATGGACACCAGATCAAACCCAGGAATATTTTGTAAGACAAACAGGATATAAGACTACATGTCTCTAAACTCGAAACATTAACACTTTAGGAATCTCTCTCAAAGATGAGCTCTATGACAAAGACTAAGATACTAAATAAGAGGAGTACAGGAGATAAGGATGGTAGTTTGGATAATAGACATAATATTCTCCGAAACATCATCTGCACTGTAATTGACAAATGTCAAAGGGGACGACTCAAAACCAATTTTCACAAGATTAGCAAAGATGAGAGACATGTACCTCAACATAACCGACTGTGATAGTAGTCAAACCAAAATAACCGACGAAATCTCGAACTCTTATTTTGAGTTTCTGTGTCTTCGGGTCGACGACAAGCATACGGAAGTCCTGATTATCAACAGCATTCAAGATGAGTACTCGAAATTTCTAAGCAAACGCTGGATGCCTTGACAAACAATGTGAGTAATCTGAAAGCACGTGAAGCATGTACCAGCGCAAAGGTACCTGGTTCCAAACTGGCGCCCCTGGAGGCCCAAGAGTTGATGTTTTACTATTTCGTTTACTCCGAAATGCTTGCTCTCCTAATAGAAAAACCACATATGGATCTGTCTTACCTGCTCACATCAACAGCGAAAACCAAGCATTACTTTGAATTCATATAATTGAACCAGGCGAGTTGAAAAAGACACCAATACAAAATAGCCAACGAGGCTTATTCCCATGGAAACAGGTCTTGCATGCTAGAAAGACAAGGAAATTAATCTCGGTGCGACGTCTTCATCCCAGTACATATAAAGACAACTTATAAGGTCTCTGCTCAGCATATGAATTGATTCTCGTCACGACATTTTGAACTAAACTTACCTATAGGAAAGTAATTAAGCTTCCTTGCTTCAAATACTGTTATCGACAGCTCCCCAGCAAAGCCATTTAAGCCTACTCCGTCCTTGAAATCTTTTGCAAGAGGACCAGCAGTTCTCCCTTCGAGATAATTGATTATCTGTTTATTGGGGCGGACAAAGAGTAGCGGGAGCTCTTTAGTGATCAAGTTCGTCAAAAATCTGCAATCACAATAACGGCCAACACGTCAAGCATCAATGGAAGCACAATCTTTTGAAGAATTTCACTCGTTCTTCAAGCAAGAGCGAAATTGACAACTCTCACTAAGAAGAACTTAAGAAAACGCGTGTCAGCAGCACGTGGTATACTTTATTAACATTTTAACACTTCTGCCACTACATCATCTACTTGCAGTTAAGAGAGTCACTGTCATCCATGATCTTCAACGAACAATCTTCAGAGGTAGTACTGATTTTAGAAATATCTGAAGGAGAACTATAATTTACAGGGAAGAAGGCTTTAAATTAAATTTTTATAAACTTGAAATCGGTTAAATGCACATGAAAAAAAAAACACTTACATGTTCAGAACTGGTACAGCTGTTCAATGAAGAGCACAGCCAAACATTAGTGGAAAAATTCAACTGATATTAGAATCAGAAATTCACCTTACAAAATAAGAGTTCGAAAGTCCTCTAGGTCGTGCCCCCAAGATCAGAATATTGCAACACACAATACACAATACACAATAATTTGTTCAATGTACAGCTATTAAAGGAAGAATCTTACTATCCCGAAAATTCTTTATTTGAACTCTATTTGTAATCTTTAAACCTTATGATTTAAATACATATGCAACAAGACAACTTTTTGGTACATACCCATGAGATTAAAGAGCCGGAATGGAGCCAAAGCCAAATCGACTTTAGGTGGAGCAATAAAAGCCCAAGTTGCAGTCCCTACCCAGGGTTCTGTGGGAATTAGTCGAAGCTTCACCCAGACTTCTCCATCTAGATCCAAACCCCGAACGACAAGCGGAATTTTGATCGGCAAGAAACCAATCTTTAGTGTTAAAGAGAACACCATGCGAGAGTTGCCTGTGTATCGTAATCCTACATGGTATCTGAAGATTCAAAGGATTTCATGTTAAGCAACAGGTACGATCATCGACGTAGTTAAACATTTGAACACCAGCCGATTTCAAGATCAGTAGCAAATCCAGAAATACTAGCACTAAACCTCTCCTGCAGCTATTATATTTTTTACCTTCTCAATGTAGAGAAATTTTAACTCTATTACAAGACTATTCTCAGGAGTAAGGGTTGAGGAGAATCACGTACTGAAGGTCATTAGCACGTCGGGACGTACGACGTTCAATAGTTCGCAGAGTTACCGGTTCATCACCCAAAAAGAACTGCTTGAGCACCACTCGATCCACATAAGGTGGCTTCTCTGGAATTTCATCAATAACAGGCTGTATTGCCTCAATCACTGCTTCTTCCAGCGTCCGGCGATACAAGTTCCAAACCTTTCCTAATACCATGTTCAGCCATTCTGCACTCTCTTTCTTCTTCATTTCACCTTGCAGCAACGTTGCCAGTGCAATAGGAGCGGCCACTGCAGCCTGAGCACTAAGAATAGCTTTAGTGCCGGGTGCACTTCTTGATCCTGGCCCCTCAGTACTTTTCAGAATCTTCTTCCCCAGCTGCAGTCTCCTCCACCAACTAGCTAACAGTACAGCAACTAGTACAAGGCTCCCCAGTCCTAGAAAGCTATCACCTAGGAAGGGAAGAAGTGGAGTACCAGGTGAAGCATCTACACTTGTAAAATAATCCGTCCAAGCCGTATTGGTGGCAAGCCTCTTTGCCTCATTTACTTTCTTCAGTGTAGCCTCCAACAGCCGGTCTTTCATCGATGTTGTAGACTTTACAATTTCCAGTGGCTTTACAGGTGGTTCAATGCCCTCCTCAAGAATTTCAAATTTTGGTTTGATATGCTTAAATCGGTCTCTAAATCTGATATTCTGTGGCCGCTGCCTGATTGCAGCGGAATCATCCACATTCTCTTCTGAACCATCGCTCACACTTATCCCTGAATTACTTCTCTTCAAAAACCGGCCAAGAAACAGTCTGCTCCCGCGTCCTACGTCTTGATTGCTCTTAAAATCATCATCTAATCCGGCTAGTAAACGCCACTTTCTCTCTTCACGAAAAGATCTAGACCTAATTCTAAACTTGTGACTAGAATTTTTGGCACCACCAAATCGATTAGGCAAACAGGTGCTTGGTGGATGAAAATGCAACTTTCTTACGATGCAAGAACTTATTGAAGATTGCGAATTGAGTGCAGAGGCCGGCAAGGCCTTCGCAGATGTAACTACGAGTATTACCATTTTGGTATCCACCAGCCACAATTGCTGCATACAAAGAGATGTTTCTGTTCAGTATAGATAAACCCCTGGAGAATTCCGAGAATACTAATCATCCATTTAAAATCTGCTTTCAAGCGAATTGCACAAGGTTCGACGGTAACCGAGGAAAAACTAAGGCTAGGAAACAGTACCAGTACTCATGTGTGCGTTTGCAGCACACACAACGCTCTCAAGTTGTCGACATTTGTCTCAACAACCAGCTGATCCCTTCCTCTACAAAAAATAATAATCATAACACTCCAATGAGCCAACCTCAGCCGCCGAGCTCAACAACTTAAATCTGAAGTTCGTTCGAATTTTTCTCTCTAAAATCCTTTATGAATATTTAGTTCAGCATCTCTCTCGCTGCATAAAGAACACGGAAGAAATTGGAACAAAAAACATTGACGTAAAGTGCACTTAAAAGCCGCAATCCACGACAATACAAGAATTAACACATGAAGATGATCTCATCTTTAAAATTGAAAATTCTCGCAATCAACGATGATTGCTTATTGACATTTATTCACAGAAGTTGATCACAGCACTAAAAACCTCCTGGTTGCTGAAATTGCAATTCAAAGCACAAATTTCATGAAACGGTCTCTCAAACGACGAATTCCTTACAACCACTCAGTCTCAGAGGTTGATCATCGCGAAAACACTCCTGAATCTTGAAATTTAGCTATAGAAAGGAAACAAATCCCGTGCAATGTTCTCACGAACGGCAAAAATTTCCTCATAAAATTCAATCACGGAGACACCGCTTGCGACTGAATCCAAAGAAAGCGCTCTCGTAAAAACCTAACCAGCACCAAAACAAAAGTCGCCACGCACCGAATTCTAGCAGTGAAGACGTCTCCGCTTCCCAGCAGCTGCCACATCCATAGCACTCCATCCCTGAGCCGCAACCACGCCAGAAAACGAAACGCAATCGTCCCGCCCTGCAATGAATCAATCAATCACCACAACCGCGCTGTGAACCTTCTCTCCAAAGGCCAATCCAAGCTACACTATGATATGCGGTGCTCTCCGAGCTCAGGAAGCGGCGCATCGGCTCTCAACAATACAGTCGATTCGCGAGCTCGCAACCTCTCTCTCCCTCCACGATCGCCATCGCCAAAGCGTGAGCTCTGGCTGAGCCTTTCTTCTGACCAGTTGACCCAGAAACCGTTACCAAACCACCAAACATCTACAATATCCTTGAATAAAATCGATAGTATGTACAAAGACTGTAGATGACAACGTTCTTAGGTGCTACGGTGTTTGATGTTTGAAGTCCCATTCAGAAGATGTGAGCTCGATCTATGGAACTCTTAATTTTAAACATTTGAATTGGATAATTGGCTGGTTCTGGATGCCATGACGGTTTAGGGCATAGGAATTGTCTCGAGATCATCTAATTTTAAGAGAGATGTACGCATGTCGTGGATACTTGGTTAATCGAATGACGGTTTTGAATGAGAAGCTCGCTGATTTTGTTCTTTGAGGTCAAGTTCTATAATTCCGTTGCTGTACCCTAGACCGACATTATGTTGCTAAAGTATAGATTTTCTTGCCAACATCCACCGAAAGATCCTGTCGGTTGAGGGTGCTGTGACAGGTTTGGGCATGAGTGAACAGTGAACTGTGAAGGATGGGCCAGTATGAGGTCGCCACGTGTCAGAGACATGCCACGTGGTGGACACCAGGAGAGGTCTTTTAATACATGAATTTTATGGGTTCATATCTGGAATGCTTTGCCGTCCTTTTAGATGACTTTATAAACAACTCTAATACCTTGATGATACCTTAGAACTTAAAAAGTAATATTTTCCATAAATTAACATGTATTAGCTTTTTGTCCTTATTAAAGAGCCTTGGACACGTTATGATAGTTTTAAGGGGATTGCTTTTAGTTTCCTACGCTTGTCTTTCAAAGATTATTGTGTACTTTGAATATCCCTAATATACAAGTCGACTCATTAATTTTAAAAAAAGCATTTTGTGATACAAAACCTTTTTTAAGAAATTACTACTTTTATAAATAGAAAAGTCTGTACTTTCCAACATGAGAGAATTACCTCTACTTTTCTAATTCGTAGTTGGTGGTCATGGATCATAGAACAAAGGGAAATTGATCTTCATTTGTAAAAGTTTCTAGTTTGCTTTCCCTGTAATAAATAGTCGCACTTATAAAAATCTGTCAAGAATATCATTGGAGATTAAAATTTCCCTTGGCAATTCTTTCTTGAAAGGACATAGCTGATTTTATGAAATCTCTACATCTTCAATCTCCAACTCAAAGGTGAGATATATGACAAATGATATGTTTGGGGGTGGTATTGGGCTTCCTCTTCATTCTCAAACTTTAACCCCTAAAGGAGTGGGCCTTGTGCTTCACCAAAACCACCCCAAAAGTGCCACTTTGACATGAGTTATTGTTAGACTTATTCAAAACAACCATTTTACTATTTTCAACCGTTGGACATTCAAGCTAATTACTACAAACAACACCCTCAAAATTTCATAAACTTTGACCGTACGGATTGCATTTGAAGAGTGTAAAATTGTTTTTCCCACTGTGCCCATACGGGGCCAACGTACTTTGACTCAAGATAATGGCATATATTTTTCTACTACACATAGCATAGACTCAATGGATCTATATTTTGCTTTGTGTAAGGTCATTGCATGCCAAAAATCATAAGTAATGGAGCTGATTACGATAAGAAAAATAGACCTGCAACGACTAGGGATATAGAAAGAAATTTTATTTTTTTAATAGAGAAATATATGTTGGATTTAAAATCTAAATGGTGAATAGAATTATCATAACTTATTCCAACAATAGAAAAACATATTTTTCAAAAAAACCATAAGCCTCAATTTCTATGCGTTTTTAAGTGAAAACAATGAAGGTTGCCAATAACTTCTTTCACAAAAGAATGCAATTGTCAAGTCTACAGTAGCATTGTCTATCTTTATAGTACCTAGCCTAGCTGCCAAAGAGTCAAGCTTTTTATGTTTGACGCACCATAACTTTTTTCGTGTAAGTCCAAAAAAAAAGGAAAATTCCCTACAACGGTTACCCGTTTTCTTATTCCCACTAAAAATATGAAGAAGTTATCTTCAAAAATGTATTTTTAAGAACCTGCTCAAAATCGATTTGTACCCCACAGGTACAAATGGTACTTTAGCGGTTGAAGAATGGATAATGTAGTCCCCTTTCCCCATTCAATGAAAATTAAGAATGGGAATTCTTCTCCTCCGTAACTGACAACTACCATAACACTAAAAATAACATTTAGTATATCCACACTAGTAACATGATTTCAAAGTCCAATTAAATTACTTTTGACAAGATTTTTACCGAGTTTACATCTATCCGTATTACTAAAAATAGAATGATCATTGTAGACATAGTTGGTAAATATATTCATCAAGAGTAAGAACTTACAACATTTATAAATCAATTCGAGTGAGCATCCACGAACGAGAACCATCGAACGACTGAAGAAGTTGATCCCAGCGTCTGTGACCGTCAAGACGACGGACGAAGTTCACCTGCAAGACGAAGACCGACGGACGACGCGCGCCGCCATCGAAGGCTAAGCTTCGCATTGACGAGCTGTGCATGTTGTTTTGTCGAAGAGAGAGAGAGAGAGAGAGAGACGGGGATCGTTGTCGCCGTTGTTGCATCGAGAGAGACGGAAGCCATGGCCATGGCCGCCACCACCGCGCGCAGCGGCCTGCGAGGCGTGAGCCGCTTCCTGTTCTCGCAGGTGCGCAGCGCGGGTTCCGTGGCCGCGCAGTCCGAGAGCTCCGTGGCGCGCCACGGCTCCGCCAAGGTGTCCGATCGCGTCGTGGAGATGACTGCCATCGACGAGGACGGCCAGCGCCACCATATCAAGGGGCTCACAGGCCACACGCTGCTGCACACCTTGGTCGAGAGGGGGCTGTTCGATCCCGAGCGCCACCGGCTGGAGGATATCAACGCCTGTGGCGCTGAATGCGAGGTGTGGCGCATTTTTTAGGGTTTGGCAATTTTCAGCATTTGGAGCTTCTCTCTCATTGGTTTGCGATGGAATTGAGTTCAAATTGGGGGAAGATTCGGTGTTTTAGGGTTTTGTGAATCCGAAGATTGGGACAGTTGGAGTTCTTTTCTATTTAGGTTTGTTATGAAATTGAGCGCACTTAGGAGTTGCGTTTTGATCGTGTGAAGGATTTGAACATAGATTTTTAGGTGTTGAACGAATCCTGCAGTGTCAATGGGATGTTAATGCAAAGTCAGTAGAAATGGTTCCTGTGACATTATTTGCAGACACCTTCTAGTTTGTAATTGAGGGTTCTGTGGACAGTAGTACTGAGCATCCATAGTCTGTATAAGAAATGTGTAGGAGATCTTTTTTTTCGGGAACTCTTGATGATGTTTTTATTGTGGACATTCACAATTCGCTCTTTACATGCGTCTTCTTCGCTAGATAGTTCAGAAATCACGGCAAGGCAGAGAGCTTTTTCTTGGTGTTTCCTGTAGTGTTCTGCCGTAGGAAGCAGCTCAATTTGGAGGAGATGCCACAGTGTTTGGACCTGAGACTGATTCCAATGTGCTTTTCTTTGGTTGCAGGTCAGCATTGCCAATGAATGGCTAGACAAGCTGCCTCCCAGAACTGAAGACGAGCTTGAGGTATTGAAAGACAGGACGCACTCCAAGAATGCCGATCCACATGCAAGGTTGGGTTGCCAAATCATTCTGGAGCCCGAGCTGGACGGCATGGTGATCTCCATCGCCGAAGAGAAGCCCTGGAGAACCTTGTAATTGGCTTGCTAGGCGACACTCACACACACACTCAGTCATTGCTATCCAGGAGAGGTCAGAATACACATCTATGATACTTGAGTTAGCTTTGTCCGTATTGAGGAACTGATAATAAATAAGGCTTATGACGCTCCCTCTCTCTCTTTGTAGTCTGACGTTGAATCAGAAATGTGTAGTTATAAGAATCATCATTCACAGGAACTTGTGACTTTTTCCTATTCCAAGTTGTTTTGGTAGATTGGGTTCTGACACTTTGTCTGCAACTCGGTGGATGTCAAGTTCAGGTACTACGAAATTATGAGCTAACAGTTGAGTTTCTATTGAAACTCTGGTTGTAGACCAATCAGCCACAGAGGTCGATCAATCAATCCAGATTTCCAGTGATACAGAATTTACATGTGATCAGATCAAACACTAAACTAGTCATCGCTGTGGAGAGCTGGTGTCTTCGTCCCCCCGATCTCCGAACTCGTCATGCCTCTTCCTCTCTTCATGATAGCTTCTCAATCAGACACAGCGTCCAGATTACCAGTGATACAAAATTTACATATGATCAAACGAATCACCAACTAATCATCGCTGTGCCTGCTTCGCTTCTGATCCCTTCCGCGGTAATCACCGCCACCACTTCGATGTCGGGAGCTAGTATCTTTTTCCCTCCGATCTCCGACCTCGTCATGCCTCTTCCTCTCGTCGTGATAGCTTCTCTCCTTGTCTCTACTCCTTGGTGACCTGGCTTGCGTCCTGTAATCTCTGGGCTCTTGTAAATGCTCACTACGTGACCCCTTCCTTCTCTCCACATCAGAGTTTTCGGTCTCTCTACCTGGCCTACTACTTGTATCCCTGTCTCTGCTTCTGCCTGTGTCCCGAGACCTCTCACTTCTACCATCTCTGTATGACCTATCATGCTCTCTGTGTCGTCCTGACCTGTCCGCGCTTCTGTCTCTGGCTCTGTCTCTGTCTCTTCGACTGTGATGCACATCTCCGTCTTTGTCGTGTCGTCTCTCTTGTTGAGACCGCTCCGTTTCTCCACCTTGGCTTCTGCTCCCATGTTTTTGGCTCTGTGGAGCCTCCTCACCATCGTCGAAGACCATCTCGTACCTGAATGGAGAACAGACAAGTTGGTGAAATCAGCGTTGAAATATACTATGGCGCCCAAGCGATTCTCTTACCGTTTGTTGGCATTCCCTCGTTGCCCACCAGTGTCCTTGATTGTGTACTTGGGCTTCTCAGTAGGGCTTCCGTTTCGATCCGCTCCATCGTTAGGGCATTCCTTTGCGAAGTGGCCCACCTCTCCACACTTGAAACAACCCTTTCCGTGATTGCCAGCTGCAGCACAACGACAGAAATGAGCTCTCATATAAGCTGTACCAGACCATCAAAACAACAGGTCGTCAAGATGGTCTAGTAATTCACTTGAATCGCGTAGAAAATACTCACGTTGATCATCTCCGCCTGTTTTGCCAACCTTACGGTATCGGTTCCACAAGTGTGAGACACTTTGGCTGAAATCCACATGTATTCTTCGATCATCAATCAACACATTGTCCATCTGGAAGGTCAAAGAGAGAGAGAGATAGATCAGCGAACTGATCAAGAAAAACGCCATTATAATTCACATGACAGAGAAAAGTAAACCATCCCTAACAAAAAGGAGCGTCAAGAAACCAACCTTGAAGTAGGCGGCTTCGCATGACTCCTGGTTCTCAAATTCTGCAACCAGGAAGGACGCCACAAGACTTGTAAGTACAACCTCTCCAAAACAAACACCCACATTAATCCAAAATGGCACCAAACCCAGGTTGGCTTCAAGACCAATTGAACCAGATAAGCGCATCAGGGATTACCAATAAAAGCATAGCACAAACTATCCCCAGTCTTAAAATCTCGGATGATGTCCGCCCTGTGGATGTACACAGCAAAGACGTCAGTAAATCGAACAGTATCCAAAAGAAAACTACCAAGACGGCATTGAAACCAGAAAAACAAAAAAAACTTCAAGAAAAACAGAGTTCGAGTGACTTACGACTTGACTTTGCCGAACCGCCCGAAGATTAGTTCAAGATCACCTTCCTGTAGATATGCCCATCACCATGCAAGTTTTAACATATCAGTAACCATTAAAGTAGTAAGGAAAAAGGGAGCTCTTTTCTATTTCCTGGTAATCATGCACGCTTACCTCAGTAACGGGGTTAAGCTTGCAAACAAACAACACGTTCTCTGGAGGCTTCATATCTGCTTCTGGAAGATCCCCAATCTGCGAAAGTGCAAACAGCTATGAGTACATGTCCACCAAGCATATCTAAGCCACTTCTGCAGAGATATACAGCAAGATCAAATAAAATGGTAGAAGAAAACCGGTCATAATAGAATTCCCAAACAGAGAGACAGAGTATCCACACAATCGGCACTAATATCATTGAAGATGTGATAAATGTATGTTAGGGTCAGATTCAAACACTCCCCTGATCCAACACTCACCTGCGAGCTTAGTTCTTATTACAGTAGAAGAATCTAGCAACGAGTTAATCGACTCACCATTTCTAGAACAACTGCTCGTGACTGGGCTTCCTTCTTGCGAAGGGACTTTTCAATCTCCTCGGGGTCCATTGTATCATCCATCGGAACCCAATCGTCTTCCAACCGGACCTCCTCTCCCTGCAAATATACTCATAATGTTCAGCAACATGCAGAGACACATAAGAGAGCTTAAAGCGAACCAGAAGCTGAAGTAATGACCATCAAAGGAAAGAAATAAATGTGTGAGTGAAGGAATGAGAAAAAACAAGTTCAGTGCCGCCCTGGCATTGGGTTCTAGAGTGCTAGAAAGAAGCGAATCTCCTGAACTTGAGAAAGTGACAAGTTATTACCTCAGCCGAAGGCTTCAGCTCGGGAGATTTATCTGGTATCAGCTCTGCAAGGCCAGCCGGATCATCGAATGGGTCGTCCAGTATGATGGCGTGCTTTATCCTGCCACAAAACTCGCTTGTTACACAAACGCCTCCTCCGCTACCATGCCTTCAATCCACGAACTGATTGATATATATATAACAAAAGGAGAAGTACACTTACCGGATATTCTTATACGGCCTGAAGTTATCATCCACAAAAGCCTCATTTATTCGTATCAATGTATCCAGGCCTTCTCCAACCTCTCCAAATACCTGAAACAGGACATAAACTAGGTAAGCCACAAATCAATAAACAAACAGCAAGGCCGCGTTGGATTAGAGGGCGCAAGGGAAAGATTACATACTGTATGCTTCTCATCAAGGTAGTCCAGCTCAGCCCTGGTTGTTATGTAGAACTGCAAAAGAAGACATAGATTCACCTTGATTAGCCTTGATTTTTGTGTATAGTAGCCTTGATTTTATGTCTTGATTCAGCCTTGATTGGCCTTGGTTTTTTGTCTATTTTCAATTGCATTGTCTGTTCAGACTTCAGAAGTTGATGATTACTGGAAATAGTGAAGGGCTAGATAAAACCCTAAAACCGTAAAATGATAGAAATACCCTGAATCATGGAGGAACTTCTCACCTGCGATGCATTCGCATTTTCACCGGCGCTAGCCATGGCCACAACGCCCACTTTATCATGCTTAAGAGTAGGGTGAATCTCATCATCGAAAAACCTTGCCTGATCCCCATACAATAATCTGCATCCGATGCAATCATCCAACACAAGTAAAAATCCGACTGATCATGAGCATATCAAACCCTAAACCCTTGCCTGATCCCCACATAATAAGCTCCATCCGATGCAATCAACCAACACAAGTGAATATCCGACTGATGTGTGGATATCAAACCCTAAACCCTTGTAAACAGAAACGTACTTGTAAACGGAATCGCCGCCCTTTCCTGTGCCTGTAGGATCGCCAGTCTGCACGATGAAGTCCTTCTGAACCGAGTGAAACAAGCAGTTATTATAATACTTAATCCTGCGCCACCCAAAAAAAAAAAAAAGCCATATCAGCTCCAATCCAAAACCCTAAAAAAAACACCTCGACCGTCATGATTTTTTTTTTAAGAATCAGCTCCAATCCAAACCTCTAAAACCCTAAAACAAAACACCTCATCCCTCATAGGAAAAAAAACCAAAAAAGAAAAATATCAGCTCCAATCCAAACCTCTTCGACCCTAAGAAATCGAAAAAACACTAAATCCGTCATAAGAAAACCCAAGAAAAAAAGCCAGCTCCAATCCAAACCTCTAAAACCCTAAAAACCCAGCGATTCTAGAGACTGCAGAGATGATTTGCATGACATACTTGCAAAGTTTGAGGAAGTTTTTGGTGGCCAGAGGGCACTGGTCAGTGAAGAGGTCAATGACGAGCTCTCCGACGCTTGTGACCAGCATTACAGCCATGGTTTGACGTCGAATGAGTGCGCAACTGAAAACCCAAATGAGATTATGTGAAGAGGAACTTGAAGATGGACGATGGCGAGGTCGGAGAGCACGCTCGGCACAGATCCTCTGTCGCTCACCCTCGTCGCCAAGAGCTCGCCGGAAGATGGATTCCGCCAGAGCTGCCTCGGCCTGTTCATCCAACGGCACAGGCACAGGCACAGGCACGCTACCCGGTGCATATACCCTCGGGTATCGTGTGTGGTAGCCGGGTGTCTCGTGGGCCAAGCCACCCTCTCCCGGTTTCTTTTCTCTAGAGCTCTTGTGCCTTTCTCTTGCTGAGCGATGCTATCTTGTGAGCGGTGAACAATGAGCCCTGAGCGGTGAGTACAAACAAAGCAGGAGAAAAATAATTATTTTGAATTCTTGCTTACAAATTATGAAAATGTCACCTATTATTAAACCATAAACCCCAAACCCTTAATCCTAAACCCGAAATTTGATTGCTCAACGCTCACCATTTGCCGTTCACAAGATAGCAATTCTCCTCTCCTGCCCCTCTCAAATCTACATGTCGTGTCTTAGTCCTCGCCCCTCCATCTACATGTTCGTCTTCATCTTGCCATATAATTCTCTCCGGTACAAGTTTTACAAAGTCTCTGCATCTTGCAATTTGTTCTAGGTTCAATGGATTTCTAGTCATTCCCGCATTTCTTCTTGACTTTGTGGATTTCAAGTCATTTGTAGGTGTTGTGGTTGTTTGAAAACCAGAGACCTTGAGGGAGCGATGGCAAAGCCTTGGTTATCCTTGACTAATTGAAACCCTAAGCCGAGAACCCTGGGTTCATAACAAGGCGCAGCCGCGACACCGACCCAACCGGTAACCGCGGAGCCACAGAGTACACACAAGCCACATACAACGCTAAGCCGGCATCATCAGCAATTTGATCATTTTGGATCACTCGTACGTATACATATTAAGAAACTGATGGTTTTGTGTCATGAAGCATGAAGAAGCATGAAGAAGGTGAGGTCATGTAATACTTCGAATCTTAGGTAGTTTTTTTTGTCTTTAAACCAATTACAAAAAGTTTTAACCGATTAGGTCTCATGTTAAGAACTTAAATTGAAAAAAGAGGTCAAAATTTTCAATATTTATGCTTCACTTTACCAATAACTCTACTATGATAATAAGATTGTCCATATATTCACCTATAATTTCAGTAAGGTACCGTTGTTTCGATTTTGTATTGCTATTTATTACTTTTAATATAACTATCAAATATGAGGGAGCTCAGTGGTCTATCCCTATGAAACAGGAAAGAGCATTGGTGGTCTCCGAACTCAAGCTAATCCTTAAAACGTCAATCGGGAACCATACCTTCAGGGATGTATTTTACTTTGTGGAATATAAAAAATATATTAAATATTAGCAAGACTTATACCTACAGATTGAAAATTCTTCAACTAACATCTTTCATTTGGAGGTCATTTCAATATCTCAACCTTATCATGTTCAAATACAACATTATACATGTAGAATACTATGGCCACGAGCGGGACCTAAGGGTAAAAAGTGGTTTTGGCACCCTTTGAGAAGAAAAACGGAGTTTGCACATTGTACCAAGGAACTTTGTTGCCTTTCTTTGCATCGAGCTTATAATAATCATTTAGAGCTTCGTAGGGTATAGTTAATTAAAAAAAAACGAGGTCAAAACTCATGGTCTCTTTACACGAGCTTTTGAACAAGTCAACAACTTGAAATGAAATATCTGGGGTGGATAGAGACAATTCATTACCGCCAACTTCCAAAAAGCTTCCTCTGCAAAAAGACGTGGATAGCCAACATTTATTTTAATGATTCATTGCTGCTATTGCGTACTATATCTCACACCGCCCAGAAGCGTCACTGCACTCAAAACAAATACCCAACAAACAATTCTTGCTTAGTTTTAACAGGTTCCAACATGAAATCTACAAAAATGCACGGATTATGAAGGATTTTCAAGCAGCGTTGCATTTGACAACACTCCCTTTCCCGGGCTGATACCCGAAATTCGTTCCTGTGACGACATAAGGGTAGAGGCACCCAATTCCGATCGGCCACCCAATTCCAATTAGTAGAGTGTGCATGAAATGGTGCATGAAAATGGTAAATGCATGAGATGGTGCATGGAGCAACCCTAAAATCGATAACTCAAAATCCGAAAACCCGAGTCGTTATCGCCATTGGGTCACAAAGTGTGCAATTTTGGGTTGCTCCACCTCAATTGAGCTCTCATAGGTGGCCTTGCCTCAAGGCCGATCACCAATGAGTACCCTCCATGAGTTGGTTATCCATGGCATGTCTTCTCTCTTTTACTCACTCTCACTTGTTGGCATTGGGTGAAGGAGGGCACCAAATCTCACCTACTCTACAGTTTGATTACGCGCTTCGATGGTTTCTGGGCTTTTAAATTCTATATCAATTCCAAATCTTTGTGATTAAATTTGAAAAAATATTTGTTGAGTTTCATTCCCAGTTCCGCATCTTTCTACATAAATGTTTTTGACATACAATGTCATTTGAGTCCCGAACCGGCTTAAGTGATCGGAATTGGGTGCCTCTACCTTAAATCTATGACCGGCTTAGGTGCTCACTGCTAACGGATTTGCATGCAGAGTTGAATTTGCATTCACCATACAAGTCAAAAAAACACGGCCTCGTGCTCCCACCTAACAACCGATGATTCCAAAGTCCGTGTCTATTTTTTCCAAAGTCTTCAACCTTACAATCAGATGCCTGCCAGTTTTGTACCTTGTCCAAATTACCACTCACACTTGCGCCCAAAGCTGTCACTCCCCTTCCATGGAAATCACTTCAGAAGGTGCCGGATTTACATACAGGATTTTGATGTTTAGTGTAGTGGTACTTTATGGTTTAAAAGCGCTATAACTTTTTACTCTCGATGAAGATTTTTACTGAGAGTACAAGTATCTGTACTATTCAAAGAGGGTGACCATTGTCAAGATGGGTTGGTAAGAATATTCATCAAGAGTAGAAACATGTAAGGTAAGCCCCCCTAAAACCGACAAGTTAAGGAATGTGCATTCATGGAGAGAGAAGATAATTGTACTATTATTTTTCAGTGATAGCCAATAGAATTACAATTCCAACCCAAGTGATTTCATATTTTCTCGATGAAAACTGGATTAGTTATGAATTTTTAAACTGTTTAGCAGCCATGTTTAGTGGGTGGCCAGCAATAGGTACCCCCCATATCCAACGACCAAAAGTAAGGGTCTTGACTAAAAGCAAACCTCCATTTGGAACTGAATTTGTGGTAATGGGATGAAAGAGGGTTGCATATACCCCAATTTTATAGGCGTTGGCTATGGGTTTTTGTTGGTTTATGGGGGGCTTACCTTATCTATACTACTCAAAGAGGGTGATCATTGTCCGGATGGTTGGTAAGAATATTCATCAAGAGTAAAAAATTATAAATCATGCCTACACTAAATTGAGAGTACTGGATTCTCTTTCCCAAACTGCGGGAAGGAACGCATACCCGAAAACCGTCACTACGAAGCAGCTGGAGTTCGTTTTTGATGCAGTGATGGAGTTGTATCCCCGCATCGGGAAGAGAACCGTACCAAAATTGCGTCAGTTCACGTTCAATGACAGTTCAGAGTCTAGAAAACTGTTATTGTATTTGTATGTAATAACTACTACATTATAATAATTACCATGATTTTAAAAAAAAATCCATAAAATATTAGCTTTTTGATTTTGTCGTATGGTGTTGCATTTGTGGCCCACAGAGAGAGAGTGAGAGAGAGAGAGCGCAGCTTCGTCACTCTCCCAGCTGCTGGAGCAGCTAGCGACGCGCATCGCCGCAACGCAGACACTGATCGTCGCCTTGTGAAACTCGCCTTCACAGAATCGATTACGGAACGAGCTTCTAGCCCGAGATGACTTACCGAAGGCTGCGCTCTCGCCGTTTTGCTCCAACGAATTTGTCACTCAGGTGCGTGAATTTTGTTGTTGGTGCAGTAGTGGGTCTGAATCACACCTGTTTGTTAGGTTCATGGTGTGGTGGAGCGGCTTGTGGCTTGGATTTATGGCGGTAGAGAGATCGAGGCTTTGGACTTGATGAGGGACGGGGAGTTTCTTCTGATGTTCGAGAGAATTCGTGTTCTGGGTGATTGTTGTCATTTCTCTGGAGGTTGGATCGAGGTGGATGTTTTTCACCGGAAGGGTTGATTCGCATTTTGGAGATAGTTAGAGATTACCTTGGTACTGGTTAGGGTTAAGATTGTTTGGTTGAAGTTAGGGGATTTGGTGAAGTTTTGTAATGATAAGAGAAGAAAACCCGGAGTGAGCTGGTTTGGATTTTGTTTGAAGTTTTAGTGCAGTTGTGCTTCTGGTTTTTTGAGTTTGGAGTTATGGTTCCGAGGCTGCTAGAATTTCGTGTCCGAGCTGTGACTTGGGTTTCCGTTGATCCACTCATTTTGGGTGCTGTTGCTAGGATTTTACGGGTGTTTGATAATGAGAAGCTAGGGATTTGAGTCGCTACTGACTAAAACCTTAATGTATGGTTCACATGCAGGTGGCGTTTTATGTGACCCAAAGAGAAGACACATGTTGTTGACGATTGGGTGATATGAGAACACTGATGAAGATGGGGTCTCGTCGCCTCACAATTCCACTACTCCTGTTCTGTCTCGGACTGATCCAGACAGCCAGTGCGCAAAACCAACACAACAACGTGAGTGGATACGCTTGCACAGATGCGAGTACATGTCAGTCGTACGCTCTTTACCGGACGCAGGACAGCAACTCAACGCTGGATTCTGTGGGCGCGCTTTTTAACACGAGCGCTGCACGAATCGCCAACGCGAGCAACGTGGTATTTGCAAGCGCGGCAAGCCCTCTACCCAACTCGACTGCGCTCTACATCCCTCTCTCATGCAGCTGCGCGAGTGACCGCGGCGTGTACGAAGCGCCGACGTCTCACAAAATTGTGGCCGACGACACGATGTACAACATCGCCACCGAAAATTTCCAGAGCCTCACCACGTACGAAGCCATCCAAGCCGCCAACCCGACCATCGTGGCGACCGACCTACCGATCGGCCAGGTGCTCAAGGTGCCTGTGCGCTGCGCCTGCCCCTCCACCGCGCAACGCCAAAACGGCTCCAGGATCCTGCTCACGTATGTCATCCGTAAGGAGGAAACGCTGTCCATCATCGGCACCAGGTTCAACGTCTCGGTCGCGGAGCTGGAAGCTGCCAACACCGGGGTGGATTATCTGAACTTGTGGGAGGATACGACGTTGCTGATTCCGCTTCCGGCTCTCACGCCCTCCGCTCTCGCGCCTCCTCCAGCTCCGGAGCCCGTCGCTCCTGCTGCTCCGGAACCCTTCGCTCCTGTACCACTCCCGTCCAGCTCTCCCTCCAAGTGGCCGCTCTACGTCGGCATCGCCGTGGGCGCCTTCGGGCTCGCGATGGCCGCGCTGCTCGCGTGCATGCTGTGCATGACGGTTCGCCATTACCGGAAGATTCTCAACGACTACGACAACGATCCCAGCCGGAGCCTGATGAGGCCTTCGGTCAATGACATCGACTCCACCGCTGCCAATGGCACGGCCACCAACTCCTCCGGGTTCATCGTCGGCATGTCCGAGGTCATGGGCTCCGACAAGCCCACCAAATTCTCGTACCAAGAGCTCCTCAGCGCCACCAACCACTTCAGCGACGCCAACCGCATCCAGGGCTCCGTCTTCATGGGCAAGCTGAACGGATCCTTTGTGGCCATCAAGCAGATGAAGGGCAACATGTCCAACGAGCTCAAGATTCTCTCCCAGGTCCATCACGGCAATGTGGTAAGCTCACATCATCCGTCTAGCTTCAATGTTGCAATCCGGGCTCTGTCTCTGACCACTGCATCTTCCAGGTGGGACTGGTGGGGATGTGCGCCAACGGCACCGAGAGCTTGTACCTAGTGTTCGAGTACGCCGAGAACGGGTCGCTGAGCGACTGCCTGCACTACCAGATGGCGTACCCGAGCTCCGGCTTCTCGCGCAGCGTGGGCCTGCTGTCGTGGACGCTGCGCGTGCAGGTGGCGCTAGACGTGGCGACAGGGCTGGAGTATCTGCACAACTACACGAACCCGAGCCTGGTGCACAAGGACGTGAAGAGCAGCAACATCCTTCTCGACCGAGCCTTCCGCGCGAAAGTGGCCAACTTCGGGATGGCCAAGACGTCGGCCGCGCCGGGCCCCATCATGACGGAGCACATCGTCGGCACCCACGGGTACATGGCGCCGGAGTATCTGGAGCACGGCCTGGTCACCACCAAGGCCGACGTCTTCTCCTTCGGCGTGGTGCTCCTGGAGCTGCTGTCCGGCAAGGAGGCCATGTCGGTGGACGCCGCCACCGGGCAGATCACGCCGCTGTCGGCCACCATCTTCCAGGTTCTGAGCACCGGGGACGACCACATGCCTAAGGTGCAGGCTTTCGTGGACTCTCGCCTCCTGAACGCCTACCCTCGCGACATCGCCTACAGCGTGGCCTGCCTCGCCAAGAGCTGCGTGGAGACGGACCCCGCGGCGCGCCCCGACATGAAGGAATGCACCTTCGCGCTCTCCAAGATGTGCCAGTCGTCGCAGGACTGGAAATCCTCCCGCTTAAGCACCACCGCCGACATCGATCCTCGCTGATCATGCCCCATCGTTCTCATCTCATCTCTTCTGATGTCTTCCCCGCAAAGAGATGAATCCTGTACATTTCTCAGGGAATCAGGTTCGAGTTTCGTTTCTGCGTGACTTGAACATCACGTGAAACTAGGTTTTTCTATTCGTTTCGCCGTTTCTTGTCATGATCTTTTCCAAGGAAATCTGACCTGAATGCTGTCCATACCTTGGAATTTCGTTCATGTTTGTCGGTTTCATTGTTTAGAATCACGTGAGAAGAGGTTCTTCACTTGTAGCAGACTTATTCCTTTGTATAAATTCAATGATTTTATGGAAGCTAGACTTGGGACATTTTGTTTGTGAATCAGTATCTGAGCCGTATTTTCCAACCAAGAAATGGTTTGGAATTTTCTTCTGAGAAGTTGCGTCCCTCTTTTGCCGGTTACAATCTCAAATAGCTTTGCACTTTTAAATAATAAAGAGAAGTTTCCATAACAAGATGTTGTGTTTGCAACTTCGGGCTTCCTATTCTGCTAGAGACTTTGCCATGATACAAGCTAGAATTTCTTGCAATTAAAAACAAATGAGTCTGGCTTTGTTTTTATTGCCCCGAAAAGGTGACAACTTTGACTTGTCTTTGAGTGAAGATTTTACACTATGAAAGGTTATGTTTGATGACAAACTAAAAACAATAATGTCACCTACTTATATTTAAAATCTCATATTTTTATAGAGGGTTGTAGCAAAAGTTTTATATAAGTTGCCTAAAGTGCCTGCCTTCAATTAATTTAAGATGAGTAACTTTTTCCCAATATGATCAATGAGGATAAAACATATAATCTTATGTAGCTCATATCATCTTGCATCTTCATCCAAACTTTTGGGAATTGGAAATATATATTGCAATGATGGGAAGGTGCTTGTGCCTTTGGTCTTTAGAGATTAGCATTTTGCAAAGAATTGTGAAAGAAGGATTGTTATAATTTCCAACCAAATTGTATAATAACACGTAGTACCATACCTAAGGGTCGAATTCAACACCATATATTGATTTACTTCTAAAAATATATTATTCAACAAACATATATCCTCGTAAATTTGTTTCTCACCAGAAAAATAACGAATTTCTTTGAAAACAATCTCCAAAAAGAATCAAAATATTTTTGCCAAACCCAACCCTCAAGTATGGTAGCTTGATAACACCAACACCAAGGTCACTAACCTAGGCCAATTGCTTCTGAGATCCAATTCCTAACACATGCCATGTTCAGTGAAGTTGAGCACAAGAGGAAGATTTAATCTGATAAAAATTAACCCTTAAACGTGACTAAGTATAAGGGTCAGCATAGCAAATGGCTTGCAAATGCTATAACTCTTTACTTTTGATGCCGATTTTTACTAGGAGCATAACATTCTATACTATCTAGAGAGGAGAATCATAGTATACATAGGTGGTAAAAATACTCATCAAGAGTAAAAAGTTACAACATTTTCAAACCATTTCTTGTGCTTAACACCAAATACCAACTTTAGTGTAGTGGCGATAGTATTCTACAGCCGTATTTGAACATGATAAGGTTCAAATTGATTGAAATGGCCTCCAATTGAAAGATGTTAGTTGAAGAATCTTCAATCCTAAGGTGAAAGGTTATTACATTTGTGTATTCTACAGGTGCCTGTATATACGGTTCCCGGGCTGACGTCGAAGGATGTATCCACAATTTTTCTTTCCGGGTAGGACTCGTTCTTTCTTCTTTCTTTCCCAAACTTGATAACGTGAACAACGTGCCGTGGACACAAGACTATTGCGGAGCATCCACACTACTTCTGAAGGAAACGAACGCGACGAATTGCGTCACGGGGCGAGTTCAGGAATCCGCGGCGGCCAAAACGAACTCTCGCAACACCAGCACCGAGATTCGCAAGCAGCACTGACGTCACTGGCGCGATTCAGACACAACGGGCTCCACAAAACTCCCACTGACTGACTGCCACGACAATTCACGCAACCAACCAGAACAAAACGCGACAAATCAAGCAACCAACCACAGCAAAACGCGCTTGAATCTCACCTCCACATCATCTCATCTCGTCAAGTCCCGGGAGATTCACATTCTGGTCGCATGCACAGCTCACGCGCCAGAATTTCGTTCCGGGGAAGAGGTTTTGGTTTATGAGAGAGAATCCGTGGAGTGCACAGGAAGTAGTCCGTGGAGTGCACAGGAAGTTGTCCGTGGAGTGTGCGGAGTTTCTGGTGCTCATCCGTGGTTTGATGCTTGGAGTTCGCGACTGGCTCGTAGTGGTGTTGGTTTGGTTCACGAAGCAGGTTAGGGTTCGTCGCATTGCGTTTGTTAGTTTGTTGGATGGGTTGGATTCTCAGTGATTTCTGTTGGGTGGCAGGTTTTTCTGGCAATTGCTATGTCCAGTTTCCAAGATGACGATGTGGGTTTGATGGAGTCGTCGTCTTCGGCGTCGTCGTCTGAGGAGGAGGAGGAGGAGATGGAGTTCGCGATGGGGAAGGAGGACAGGTTGTCGGATGGGAGCCGCGCGTATGGGTAATGTTTTGGTGATGTGTTTTCGGTCTCTAATTCTTTCTCCTCTTTGTATACATATGTGTTTTGTGATCTCTACTTCGTTTCTAATCTTTAGGGTTTGTTTCTGGTGCAGTTGCAAGCATTACAGAAGAAGGTGTCGGATTCGAGCTCCATGCTGCAACGAGATCTTCGATTGTCGTCACTGTCACAATGAAGCAAAGGTTTCAACACGATCCTCTCTGTCTTCGGTGATGTGTTGTGTGGGTGATTCGGTTTCTGTTGTTTGATTTCGCTAATCTGCCCTAATCTGTGGAGTTTGGTTTTGCTAACATCTAGTTCCAGATTTAGGCTCATTGAACTTGGATTGTTTCTTTTGTGCAGAACTCCAACGAGGTTGACGATTCTAACCGGCACGAGATTCCGCGGCACCGTGTTGAGAAGGTATGTTTTTAGGGCTTTTCAACCAATATCAACGGTTTAGGGTTTGGTGAATCTGAGAATCTGGAAGGAATTGCGCATAAGCATGCCTTTGGTGATGGTGTGCTCTGGTGTTCTTCCAGGTTATCTGTTCGCTGTGTGATCATGAGCAAGATGTGAAGCAGGTGTGCGAGCGTTGTGGTGTTTGCATGGGTGGCTATTACTGTGCCAAGTGCAAATTCTTTGATGATGAGGTTAGTGTGTTTCAAAATCTAAAACGCTTGATAGATAGCTGCAACTTTTTGTCACTCCCAAGCTCTGATCATTGATGTAGTATCACAGGTGCATTTGTATGACACTGATTTGTACTCAGAGACTTCCTAAGTCTACCAATAATGCTGTGTCCTCACTTGATTTTTGCAGACAGAAAAGGAGCAATATCATTGTGATGCTTGTGGTATTTGCAGAATCGGTGGCCGAGACAACTATTTTCATTGTGATCGTTGTGGTAATAACCTCCCTCCTCGCACTTTTTCCTATCGCCATTCTTACTACTACCGCTCTTAGTTTGTGTTGGGCAGAGTTGATGTATTGGCTGCTCAAAGATTGGATTGGAGAACTTCACTTTTATTCTATGGCAAATTGATATTGAATCTGATTTGTTTGGACAGGTTCATGTTACAGCAACGCTCTCAAGAACGGACATCCTTGTGTTGAGAATGCCATGCACCAGAATTGCCCTGTATGTATTGAGGTAAGTAGAACACTTTAATCATACCTTTTCTTCTCCCATGAGTTCCATTCTGGGCAATATTCTTCATCAAACTCACAGACTGCTCCGGAAAATTGGCCCTTCTAAAACAACAGTTCCAAGCGCTAACCTTGATCCCTTGCTTATTTATTTTGGCAGTACCTATTTGACTCGGTGATGGACATTGCCGTGTTGCCGTGCGGTCACACGATGCACCAAGGGTGCCTCGAAGAAATGAATATGCACTCACAGTACGCTCTTAACCTGGACCATGTCATGTTGTGAAGTTAGACCAAAGATCTCTAGTAAACTTAGGAGAGTTCGTCTTCTCAACAGGAACAAGAGTTCAAGCACGAATGAGAATTTTCTACTCTTAAGCTATATTCAATGCTATAGTGATCTTTGAGTATCATCATAGGGTTTTTGAGATCTGGTGCCCCATGATAATTGCTACAGATTCTGCTGTCCCATCTGCTCAAAATCAACTCAAAACATGTCGAGGTATTGGGATCGGCTGGACCAGGAAGTATACTTAACTCCAATGCCTGAGGAGTACCGTCTAAGGAAGGTACAACTTCTTACAGCCTTCTCTATAGTGATTATGGTGGCTAATTCTTATCAAGGCTTCTTAAGGAATCTATGGAAAAATTGCCAACATATCAAGGTATCACCTGGATGTCAACAAGCCATCGCTGAAGTATCACCTTGACATGAATATCTTGAATGAAACGAAAAATAATCACTGCTTCTCTCTTATTGATATTAGAGGTTTTGTTTTTTGTTTTTTGGGTGAACTGATGAGTTTTGACCTCTTTTCTGTTGGATGTTAGATTTGTACTGATGATTTTCTTGTTTTGTGCAGGTGTGGATTCTGTGTAACGACTGTGGAGCCACTAGTGATGTGTGTTATCACATTGTAGGACACAAATGCTCAGGATGTGGGTCATACAACACGCGGTTAACGTGCCCTCCGTCGCAATCCAGACGTGCTGCTGCAGAGGCCAGGCCTTCGTCTATAGGAATGTCTGCAGAGTAATAATGGGTCATATTGTTGTGTCTGTGCGTGGCTTAATTTACCAGATTAATTAGTGTCTGCAACATTAATTATTGTTTTCTCTCTGGGTTTTAAGAGGAGAGAGCGCATTTGTTTGTAGGATTAAGGGACAGAAAATGGAAATAGATTTTTTTTTATCAATGATCTTGTTTTCTAGCTCTTGTGGTGCTCATTTGTACATAGAATTTAGGGATGTTTTCTTCTTTTCTTCACAAGTCTTGTTTTAGGTAGTGAAATCTTGAGAGAATAGTTGATCCATTCAAGCTTAGGATAAGTGACACTCTTATCAATGGAGATATGAGCAGGCAGATAAGTTTGAGTGCTCCAATGTCTTAACTGTATGTACTGTTTGTACTAGATGGTTGTACTAGATGGCTTTCTCAATGTTTGGAATCTTACTTTTGGCTCTATTTTGTTGGATTTTTATTTTTATTTTTATTTTTATTTTTATTTTTCCAACTTTCATTTTTAGGATGGATGTGTATGAATGAAACATATGAATTTGGATGAACGAGGTGACATTTTTGCACAAAACGTGGTATCTATCCAATATTTGGCTATGTAGTGCATGAAAGTGAGGCTAATTGGCACTAAGCCCAACTAGTTATATTGAATTAGTATCATTTTTAGTTCTGTAGAAGAGCTTTAGTTTGCCTTGGGTAGGGTCCAAGAATATTAATGGCCATTTCTACCCATGCATTTTATTGGTGCAAAATTCCACAATTTATTAGAAGTTAAGCAGTTATTGATGGTTGTAACTTGTATTAAAAAACGCGGAATATAAAGGTTTGACGGTTGTAATGTGTGAAAAAGAAATGCAAAAAATTAAGGTCTACATATTGTCTTTAGTATTTCATTAACTTGATTTGTTCTAGATGAGAATCTAGATAGTCAAAACAAAAGTTTATATTAAATTGTGAAGTAGGAAAAACATTAAAAAAAAAACCATAATCTCTGAGCTTTAAATATAAAGAATTCATTTTTCTATAACTATCAACAAGAAGAAGAAGAACTCCGATCCTCAGAGGGGAACGTCCCAAAAAATGCAGTGAAAAATCGCCACGTCAAACGAGTGCATCATAACCTCCCTGTTAACAAACTTGATCTTGATCTGTTTGTTAGTTAGTTAGGTTGTTGTGATTCCCTGGATAAACCATTTTAGGAAAGTAGGACGAAGTGATCGGATCACCGGAGTAGGATGCGAGTAAGTACACTATAGCAGTGAATAGCAACGTCACTATGCACTATGCAGTGCATGCATGAACAGTTTGAGTTTGTATTCACGTGAAGGTGTTTTTCATTTAATTAAATTGACATTTGAGTGGCATAACTGACGTGAGCACATAGTACGAGTGTCTTCTTGACTACCAGTTAACGTTGTCATCTCGTTTGCATTTTCAAAAGGTTATGGGCATAGATAGCAAACATGAGTTCAACAAACTGAGCACTGAAAGCATTTAGATAGAGCCTATCCACGTAAGTTGAGAGAGTGTTTTACTCCACTGGCGAGTGTCATGGACGTACGAAGCACCACAACCGGCGCAGAAGCTGGTCATGCTCACACGCCGATTTTTGAAGAAGTGGTTGACGACCACAGAAGCCAAAACTCGGTCCTTGTTCAAGTCCCGGCAAGACATGAGGCTGTAAGCCTCACTACGCACGTAGATAAACTAACTCGTGACATGGAAGTTCCAAATGAATGTTGTATTTAGAGCCAGAAAGTTGATGAAAATTGTAGATGGTACACTTTCGAGAGAGATGTTTGAGGATGAGGAAGAGTGGTATGACAAAGATGCAGTATGCCAGTCTATTATCATCTCAGCTGTGGATCCTAAACTCATACGTAGGTTGATGGCTTGCAAGACTGCAAAAGAAATGTGGCGTAGATTAAGCGTAGTGCACGAGCAAAACGCTACAGAAAATATACAGCTATTGCAACAACAGTTTTTTGAACTTGAAATGAAACCTAACGGAGCAATAGCCGACCACATTGGTGCGGTAGAGCATTTGACGAACCAGTTGTCAGATCTAGGAGAACCTGTAGGTGAAAGGGCAATGATGACCAAGATCATATGCTCTTTACCAACCAACTTCAGGTACTTAGTAGGTGCATGGGACAACGTTCCACTTGAGCAACAGAGTCTTGAGTCTTTGACCCTGCGACTTCTAAGAGAAGAAACAAGAAACCGCATCGTGAGTGAGATTGATGGCGAAGGAGAGAAGGCATTTTTTAGCCGTGGAAGCACATGTGGAGCTGGCCAGAAACAAGTGACGGCTAAAGAGAGAAAGAAACGTGCAACAAAGGTAGCTGAGTTGAAGAAGAAGACAAGCTGCAACCGATGTGGCAAGAAAGGCCATTGGGAGCGCGACCTAGAGTGCCTGGAGGGAAAGAAAGAAAACAATGAAGCAAAGGCCGATAAACCATGTGGAGGAAAGACTCAGGAGTCAAAGAATGCAGCACAGGTTGTGACAAGTGAAGATACTGATGAAGAAGAAGACATCACTGCATTTATGGTGCATGCAGGCGAATGTGAAAAAGACGATTCTTGGTACATGGATGGCGGGGCGACGAAGCATATGTCTGATCGCATCGATTGGTTCTCTACTTTTGAAGAAGTTGCTGAAGGCCGTTGGCCTATAATGATTGCTAATAATTGCCGCCTATGGGTTCGAGATATTGGAGCCATACAAATAAAGTGCATCATTGTCAAAAAGTGGCTCAGACGAAGAATGGAGAGAGTACTATTTGTGCCAGAGTTATGAAAGAATCTCTTTTCGGTGGGCCAGGCAGCTGATCGTGGATATGTTTATAATATATACAAAGGAGGCTTGTTATCTTGCTACTGCAAACGGAAGTGTGGTGATGACTGGGACACGTAGTACAAAGTTGTACCAACTGCAGATAAAGGTACTTTTACCAGTGAGCCTTGTAAACTTTGTAGAAGCTGAAAGAGGTTCAGCCTAGCAAGGAGATGAAGATTCTGCTGCAGTGGAAAAGGAATCTTGATTGTCAAGAAAGTTAACTCTTTGGCATCAGCAATTTGGCCACGTAAATACTGCTACCATCGTGAACATGCACACTCAGTAATCTGTCAACGGTTTGGAGCTTCCAAATCATGTGTTACCGCAAACACCATGCGCTGAATGTGCCATGGAAAAGAACAAGTGACGCCCGTTTCCAAGAGCCAGTACAACCCTTTGAGTAGATAAACCTGACAATTTCTTCCATACGGTGTCGTGTAGAGAGTCTTTGCTTCAGGAAAACGCAAGGTTCTTGGCTGCACCTAGTTTAGAGAGGTAAAAGGAGAATATGGAACATATAATTTTGTGTCCAAGTCCATATTAACTCATAAGTCTTCATTCAGCATACGAGAAAGGCCTCCAATCTTCAACTTGTATAATAAAACTCGATGTACATATAATAAGACATGATGCAGATGTCTTGTAGAACTTGTCTCTCAAAAACTTAACTCAAAACATTAATTATCCTTAACCTAAATCAAGCCTTAATCAAACTCTGATTAAATTAACTAATTTCACTTAATAATAATTAATTAATAGTTAAGATAATTATATTTAACTAAAATGATTAACCTTAATTAATCCACTTAATTTTAGTTAAGCTAATTGATTACAATTAGACTAGTTAATCTTACTTAACACAATTAACCTTGATTAAGATAATTAATTCCCTAATTAACCTCAATCCCACATACCCTTATCCTTACATACCCTAACCACTTCATACCCTTCTCCTATATACCTTTACTCCCTTTGAAACCATTTATTTAACCTCTCATTAAGTATAAACCGAACTCAAACTCTCTTTTAAACTCTTGATTAACTCAATTCAATTCTAATTCAAAATACCACTACGGTTTTATACAAACTCGGAATGAGACGTGCTATGGCTACTTGAAAAGCCACTAAAACACACCATATGCACACCAAATTTCACCTCCAAAAACTCATCTGGCCAGCCGCTATGTGTAATCAAAGTTACGTCTAATAAAACTCAAGTCAGCTGACCCCTCTTCTTTCAAACTACTGTTATGGCTTCACGAAAGCTCTAAATAGAGCATAAGATAGCTCTTTGGAAAGCTATTTACAGTGTACAAACACTCATCAAATATTTCATTTAGATATACTTCGTACAGCTTGCTACAAGGCTTCAAACCTACTGCTCATGAAAACATGGGGCAGCAGATCCCCTTGTGTTCGACAAGGCGTCGTTCACTCATACTTTTTGCTCTAAGACCGAGTGATAGCTTCATAGAGAGCTAACAACAAGGGCTACAACATGCTCAAAAACCAAAACAATCTAATCCAAAAACAACCAGAGAGAGCCCCCGCAGTCCAGTCCCTCCTTGGTAAGGAAGAACTCAACCTCCAAAACGGGGAAAGGAGCCAATCACAACTAACCTCAGCCCATTCAAAGGCCACATGGGCATCTTAAACCCCATTGGTTGCTCAAATTCTCCCCCTTATCAACTCTTATCATCCCTATATCCCTTCTATTCTTTGCATTTTTAAACACTAACTACCTGGTCATCAATCTAAAGACCGAGTTTCTTCAACAACAACAACTAACTACAAATATATTAAGAAAAATAACAACAAATGGTCTCAACTTCAGCCCCTAGATGGATTAAACATGTAAAAAATCAAGAATCTCACGAAGAACAGCAGCAATGTAACTTGCTCGCCTTTCACTACCCAAGTGTCTGAGCGGGCCTTGAAGCCAAAGACAGTGACCAAGGTCATTGGACAAGCGGGTTACCATTTGGCCTTCGTTAGTGTTTTGAAAACACCCTTCAAACACCACTTGATGGCCTTCGATAAGCACATCTCCAGCCTCCAAGACGATTACTAAAGTTCTTGCTTCCGGTTGCAAACTTCTTAAACTTGTCAAAGGAACTTGTTGAGGATCAAAAGCGGTACGTGGTTGAACACGACGCTCAGAAGGCCCTGCTTCCTCTCGCTTACGCCGCCTTGATGTCGATGGTTGAGAAAGTTGAATTAGATCATCCGGTGAGTGAGCTAAAGGAAACTCCCAATCATCAGGGTCTTGAGAAGCCATACTATCAACCTATAGAAACTAAGAAGAAACAATCCAAATTAATAATGACCTGAAGTAATGCATAAGGCACGGCAACCATCTACCCTTTATATGTTTTTCGATAACTTCATCTAGAAGCTTGCCTTCTCTAACATTAACTCAATGACATTTCTTTAATAATAAACGGCTAAGCAAATTTAAGTAGCCATAGATGCCTTTCCATCTAAAAGATGGTCCACAGTAAAATCTGATTATGAAACAAACGACTTATCTGTAATAGTATAAGACTATTGCGGGCTCGATGATAATCGCCAAGTTGCAGACTTGGTTGGCTGTTAGAGCTCGTTTGTTATCCGCCGACTGATTCCGAGTTCAAGTCTCATTGAACTCGTTGAACTGTTCGGGCGGCTGCGGCTTGGCACTTGCTAGTGAGAGCAGGAACATAAGCAGACAACTGGCCACCTACCTACCCCTGAGCTAGAGTGACAGATGTAGTACATCCAAGCTAGGCTAACAAGCTCCAATTGTTCCCACATTGAATTAAATTGTAGGTCACTCTACGACCATACTTTTTGCATCTACATTATTTTTTTACACACTGTAGTAATTTACATCACGACAACGGATGTGTACGGGCCAATGAACCAGGCATCAACTAGAGGAGCCAGGTATTTTGTTTTGTTTAAAGACGATTGCACTGGTTATCATTTCATCTATTGTGTGAAAAATAAATCTGACGTGTTGGAGTGTTTCAAAGACCTGTATTCCCACGTTCTTCAGCAGACAGGAAACCAAGTGCATTAGATTTGTAGTGATAGAGGCGATGAATACGTCAATAGTGAGTTTAAAGCTTATCTGCAAAGCTTCCATATCCGCCATGAACTCACAACCCCGCACACATCCGAGCAAAATGGAGTGGCTAAACGAGACAATCGTACGATTATGGAGTGTGTGCGGACAATGTTGCAAGCAAAAAATCTCAGCTTGCGCTGGTGGGGGGAGGCAATCCAGACCGCGACATACTTGCTGAACCATTCGAGTTCAAGATCAAGAGAATATCGTACGCCATATGAACTGTGGTGGCGAAGACGACCAACTGTTGATCATCTCAGGGTCTTTGAAAGCGTAGCCTTTGTCCGCGTGCCCAAAGCTCTCACGCGAAAGCTCGACCGAAAAAGCGTAAAAACCATTTTTGTGGGATATTGTGCTACTACAAAAACTTATCAATTGTGGGACCTGAAGAATCGTCGTATTATCGTCAACCGTGATGTCATATTTGACGAGTTCTCTCTACCTGATGAGGCGCCGAGCGACACCATGTCAGGTGTATTTATACTACATGTTGATGAGACTGTACAACCAAGAAGCATGTCAGTGGTGCACCCTCCAACAGCCAACCAAACCCTGGACGAAGAGACAAACGTGTCACCTGCGGACGCTGATGACGTGGATAGCGACATTGAAGGCGGTCAAGGCTCAAGCTCCCAGGCACCAAATTCGGAGAACGAAAGACGCAAAAATCTCCATGAAGACCACCGCTCTCCCCGCCCACATCGTGTGCGAGGCGCACCAACACGTTTGGCCGACTACTACGTTCCCAAATCCTTTGCAGGTATAGCAAACACCTCTATGTGCATTCCCAATGACCCAGAAAGTTGTCACGACGCCATGCGGAGTCCTCATGTGCACAAATAGAGGGCAACAATGCAGGCTAAATATGATTCGTTGATCAAAGCTCAAACTTGGAAGTTGGTATCGCTTCCAAAAGGCAGAAAGGCAGTCAGGTGCAAATGGACTTCTGTATCAAGACTAATGCGGATGGATCAATTTCCAAATATAAAGCGCGGTTGGTGGCCCAAGGATGTTTACAAACTCATGGAATTGACTACGACCAGACTTTTAGTCCGGTCGTCAAATATGATTTGTTCGTGCCGTATTAGGGATTGCCGGACAACAAGCTATGTATATGACTCAGTTTGATGTCCAAACTACTTTTCTGAACGGTCTGATGGATACAATTTTCTAGATGTTCTAGCCGCACGGGTTTGAGGTAAAGGATCCAGAGGGCACCATACTCGTATACCTGGTACTATGCAGTCTTTATGGTTTTAAACAATCCAGTAGAATCTGGAACAAGACTTTCAACGATTTTTTGCAGACATTTGAATGGGAACCGACCACTGCCGACCCTTGTGTTTATGTTTCTAAGGAACTGCCACCTCTTTTTGTTACCCTCTTTGTCGATGACGGGTTGGCCTGCTGTGCCATCCAGAAGCGCCTAGATGCTCTCATCAATTATATGGAACGGGAGTTTGCAATCACTCGTTCTTCTGCAGAATTATATGTGGGGCTGCATATACACCAAAATGCCAATCGTCACATTCTCTATGTAAACTAGTCTGTGTATTTACACAGAATTCTACTGCAATTTGGTTTTGAGGGATGCATGTTTGCTACAACACCTTCCGATCCAAATGTTCAGCTTGATGCCACTATCGACCCACCTGAAGAAGTCACTTTTGCTTATCCAGCTGCTATTGGATGTTTGCTTTTTGCTCAAACTCTTACAAGGCCTAACATAAGCTTTGTTGTGAGCAAAGTGACACAATTCTCTGCAAACCCCCAACGGCCTCACTTCCAGGCTGTAAGCAGAATTTACCGCCACCTAGCAGGCACAATAAACCTGTCACTTTGCTATCATGGCAACACTAAGAACACCGTACTTGCAGCATTTGCAGATGCTGATTATGCAGGGGATGTGATTGATTGAAAGAGCCGCTCTAGTAGTCTCCTTATGCTGAACCATACTCATGTCTCTTGGAATAGCAGAAAGCAAGCCTGTGTAGCAACGTCAACTACTAAAGTTGAGTATGTTGCTGCTAGCTCTACCACCAAGGACATCCTTTGGTTTCGTCAACTGCTCAGCAACCTTGGTTTCGCCCAGCCTTCACCAACTCCATTATTCTCTAACAATCAAAGTGCCATCCGGCTTGTGCATAATCCGGAGTTTCACCGTCGCACCAAGCACATTGACATTGTATACCATTTTATAAGGAAGCATCAGCACCAAGGCGACATCAACGTTAGCTTTGTATCCACTACTAAGCAACTCGCTGATCTACTCACCAAGGCGCTCCCTACAGATCGTTTCTGTCACTTACGACAAGCCATCGGACTCTTGCCTTGTCCCACTGACGATAGCTTATAATCTTTAGACCTCCACTATCCTAATGCAGACAGCCAGCATTAGCATGTAATTGTCTGGAGGAGGGTGTTAAAATTTATGGGTACATGGAGGGGAACGTCCCAAAAAATGTAGTGAAAAATCGCCACGTCAAACGAGTGCATCATAACCTCCCTCTTAACAAACTTGATCTTGATCTGTTTGTTAGTTAGTTAGGTTGTTGTGATTCCCTGGATAAACCATTTCAGGAAAGTAGGACGGAGTGATCGGATCACCGAAGTAGAATGCAAGTAAGTACACTGTAGCAGTGAATAGCAACGTCACCATGCACTATGCAGTGCATGCATGAACAGTTTCAGTTTGTATTCACGTGAAGGTGTTTTTCATTTAATTAAATTGACGTTTGAGTGGCATAACTAACGTGAGCACATAGTACTAGTGTCTTCTTGACTACCAATTAACGTTGTCATCTCGTTTGCATTTTCAACAAGGCCGGCGTGAATAAAATGTTTGTTTGTACCACCACTAAGTCTATGTCCACCGGACATGGGTAAGTAGTATGGAACTACCTCCCCCCCCTTGAGGGTAGACACTATGTACCACGTAACAAGTAACTGAAAACAAAGACGCTAAGGACGCTAATGCAATGAAGTGTTTAGTAGGTTTTCATGGGGGGTCTAGCGTGTCCTCGATGGATTGGTGGTTTTCGAGTTTATTTTTGTGTAGGAAGATGGACATAGCATGTTGGATTGCAATAGTGTTAATATTTGTAAAGTTGGTCTTGATTGAGGTCATGAGAATTTTGAATGTTTCTTCAAGGGTTGTCATTGAGGGGATAAAGGTGGTACTTTTTGGAATTTTTGGCTAGAAGAAGAAGAAAAAAACTCCAATCCCTAGTAGGGGCTGGCGTGAATAAAGTGTCTGTTTGTGCCACCACAAAATCCATGTCCACCGGACATGGGTTAGTGGTATGGAACTACTTCCCCCTCTCAAGGGTAGACACTATATACCACGTAATAAGTAACAAAAAACAGAGAACCATGGCAAGAAGGAAGGGGGGGTTAATGCAGTGAAATTGCAGAAAGTTTTTCAAGGGGGATCTGGGATAAATTGGTTGTTTTCAAGTTTTCTTTTGTGTAGGAGTATGGACACAACATATTGGATTGCAATAGTGTCAATATTAGTAAAGGTGTTTTTGATTCAGGTAATGGGGATTTTGAATGTTTACTCAAGGGTTGTCATTGAGGAGATGAAGGTGGTGGCTCTAGCACCCGAGGTGATAACAATGAGGAAGTCTATTTTCCATCTGAGTGCTAGAATATCATTGACGAGTGGTTGATCTTTATTTATTTTGTTAGCAATAGCTTCCGGTGAGAATCTATCATTACAATATTTGAATTCAATAAATTGAATAGTGAGGTTTGGGTCCACGTGGGTCAGTGGGAGGTCATCATATGATAACCCTTTAACACATAATAGGCCGAGTTTAAACCTTGCGTTACAATGACATCTTTGAGTATTACATGTGCATGGTAAAATCATGGAGGAACCATGTTTCTTGTGGTTTGTTGTTGAAGGTGCCGGCATTCATGAAGATGAAGCATCGAGATTGTTTGATGACACAATTAGTTTGCCGATTGCCTACATCGCTTTGTTTTGTGGTTAAACAATTAGGGCATGTATATCACTATCCTTTTATCTTTTTCCTTTTTTTGAAGAGATTATTTGCATTAGATTTTGGAGAAATCTCATTGAAATGACTTGGAATACAACTGGGCCATCTGCTCCAAAAGATATTCACTTGCAACACATGGCAATCCGCGCCACACCTCCCTTCAATCGCGTCGATGATGCATATTGCCAACTTTGGCACTGTGGACCCTCCATAACCTTCTCCAGGGACAACAACATTGAGACTCTAGCAAAATCATGGATCAACATCCACGTCACATTATCGATAGTTGTGACTTCATCACACATGATGGCAAAGTAACCACAGTCCGCCATGTCCTGCTTCGTCCTGCTCGTGATTTCCTTGTGGTTGAACTCAGCCATTATCCAACCAACTAAGTCACTTCAATGCTTGCGGCTGAGGTGCAAAATCTTCAAAAACCCAAACAACTCCTGTAAACCCTCGTATTCCACCATAGGGCATCCAGATTGCAGGAGGTGGAAAACTGTGGCGAACTATTGGATCTCCCTTGTTATTTCTCCCTTGAACTCAACGTTTACTTCTTCCACAATTGATGGCTAATTGAGCATCTGCTTGTTGTAAGTTTTCACAGCGGCAAGGTGGCAACAACCCTTTCTCACAAACACTTCGCCCTTCTTCACTCCTAGATGCGGCATGTCTTTCTCCGCAATCCGATTGCCACTGTGTTTTTCCAAGGTGTCTGTCTTCAGGTCAATCAGCATGTCCCCGCCACTTACTTGGGTGAAGATCCTCCACCGCACCTTGTGGACACTTGTGTCTTGATCTCTCCGCACCATCTCTGCCCACAAGTGTTGAATAGCCCTTGTAGCTTGACATTTCCTCAACACCTCATAACTCTTCTTCATAGCTTTCCACTTGCTCGCCTTGCTATTGTCAACATTCACAACTTTGACAAGGTCGTCATCTCCCCTTCGACAGCCGCCTTTGGCAAATCTAAAAGCTCCATTGGGCAGATCAGCCGCATGGCTGGATTTGTGCGTCCGAGGTTGAGCTATTCTCCTGATGTGGAGCTCTCTCTAACTTCCATTGTATCAAAGATGGTGGACGTGGATGGTGGACACTTTGCGTTGCATTCTAGAAGTTGGATCAAAGACAGATCCGCCACATTGCAATTGCTCACAAGATACAACTCCTCCAGAGCCTCTGAAGGACCATTGCCTTTGGCACCATCTCCAAAAGCCTCACAAAAATCACTCACAAAATGGAAGGTCACAACAACGAAGGAAATTTCAACTCAAATTACAACAAACATCACAAACAACAACAATTTCAAGGATGAAAACACACAAAAATGCGCCAAAAGGTGTGTTTTGTTTGAAAGTGTGATTTGTTTTTGATTGGTGATGTTTAGAGAGAATAGTTTTTGTAAGAGTTGGGATAATAGTTGCGGTTGAGTCTAGGGAGGTTATGTATTTCGTTTGACCAAATTTGTTCTAGTGGCACAGGGCCGAGTAGAAAATTTTCTAGTGTGCAATTAAGGAATGTTTGGCCTTCTGTTTTGAGTAAGAAAAGTGTGCAGGTAATAGGAGACTGCATGTAATTGGATTTTTTAAGTCTTTGGAGTTTTTTGGCACCACCATATTAGGAGAGAATATGGCGAATAAGTTCATTGTGAATTTTATCGAGTCGTTCCTTGTCATTAAGGGCGTTTTGGAGTTTTTTCCTAATGCATTGGGGATAGGCATTTTTTTTTAGAGAAAAGGCTTTTAGTCCAAATAAATCTAGGGAGAGACTTTGTGTTACGACATTCGGTGTACAATTGGAAAGTCCACATACTTTGTTTTATGAAGCTATGATTTTTTTGTCCAATTTTTTATGGCATGCATCAAATACGAGACTGCGTAGAAATTGTATGAAATTCCCAGTCGTACTACTATAATGGTGTCTACCATTTTTATTTTTTGTTGCATTGTGGCGGGACATGACTTTAATTCCGTGCATTGTTTAATGAGTTTTGAGGTAGTAACTTGAATTTGTATATTCCATTTCAATGATGGAACAAGGTCTATTCCAAGATAATTAAAAGGTTGAGTTTGATTTAGAACAAAGATTGGTTGGTTGCAATGGTTGATGTTGGTGGCTTGGATTCGGGAATTGAAGGCGGTTGGGTTTATTTTGGATTTGTTGGAGCACATGGTTACGGCACATTTTTGGACCCCAAGTTCTATACTGGTACATAGACAAAATTTATCTATTTTGTCTAGTTGTGTTTGGAGTGATTTTACGCGTCTGGAGAGGGCAGCTAGGTTGTCGGCGTATGCAACCGATTTGACAAAAACTTTTGAGGTGCCAAAGGTGTAACCATTGTTATCCCTTTGAAGTCATCGAAGTAGGGATTTTGGAAAAACACGAAAGAGATAGGAGCTCAATGTGTCGCCTTGATTGGTAAATTTTGCATCCTCTAGAGCGGAAACTATAACTATCTAGAAGGTGTAATTTCCTTTGATTCTTATCGAAATGGAAGAGAAAGGTATTTTATGTTTGACGATCCCAATATATCTATTTTGTATACAAAAATCTCAATGCCAATAAAATTATATAGCAAAATATTTGGAGTTAGGAGTTATAGAGATTATTTCACTTAGAGTAATATCAAATTTTTAGAGGTCTAGTGCAAAATAGACCTTTGCAAAAGTACTCCTCTTCCACATCTTTATAATTATTTTCAATACTTTGTGATCTAAAATGAAATTATAAGAATGTGCTCAAAATGCCAAAAGTCCTTTAGGGGTACATTTGGAGCTTTAGGGGCTAATCTTCTTGTGTGGTTCTATAAGTTATTTCTATAAAAATTTGATGGAAAAAAAAAAAAAAAAAAAAAACTTTTTAATTAACCCCGAAAGGACCATTTCTCCCTTTGAGGATGTTTTCTATTTTGGGAAAGTTCTTATGGTCTCAATTTTGATCATGAATTTTTTTTTAAATTAAAAAGATGTAGTATCTTTATGGAAATAAAATGTTTTTTCTCACCGGACCTATTAATAAAAAAAATTGCTATTCTAAGTGCAAAATTGGGGACTCGGAGCAACTCCAAAATTTTTGCTAGAAGTTTTTTTTGACATTGATATTTTTCTTAATGAAAAGAATATTACCTTCTTCAAAGATGTCCAAAAAGAATTTTTGTCTTTAGTGTAAAAATGTCAAGTCATACATTTTCATACATTGTCCGGAAAGGGGGATAAGAAACTATTTTTTGCATTTCAAACTCTACAATCTTCATACCCGTGCGTTGGAATGCCACCAAAAAGATATGGCATGTTCATATAAAATATAAAAGGCTACTTTAAGATCATATGGTTGAAGCCCAAAATTTCACTTTAAAATGTGATTTTCATGCCTCTTTTTGACGGTGACAGTTTAGAATTAGACTTTGAGCGAAATTGGTTGTGGTCCTTTAGGGATTAAGGTAACCAACCAAAACTTATAATTTACACCTATACAATTGGGGTTTATCCAACCTATTACCACACATTTAGCTCCAAATGGAGTTTGTTACTAGTCAAGACCCTTTACTTATGGTTGTCGCTTGTAGAAGGTACCTATTGGCTGCCACTGACTAAACATGGCAACACACTTTGCAACGTCATAACTAATTCACACTTCATTGAAAAGATAAAAAAATCACTTGGGTTGAAATTTTAATCTTATTGGCTATCACTAGAAAAAAATAAAATATTATTTATTCTCTCCATATATCCACATTGCTTAACTTGTCGCTTATAGTGGGATTTATGTTAGAATATGATATTTCTAATCGGTTATTTTTAATCCAATTGCTTTTAAACGGCGATCAATAAATTTTATTAAAAAATAGTGACCAACCAAATTTCAAATATGTTTTTAAAAATCAATAGCAATATTGCTTCAGGTATTTTAGAAGATGCAGGTAACCAATTCAACATCAATACATGTATTTGAACGTCAACGGTAAGTTATTGAACCAACCTTCAAGTTGGTACAGCTACTGATGAATTAATGTACCGTCATTACTAAAATGATGTGTGAGTAGCACACAACAACAAATTAATAAGTTATTCAGGTTAGATTTTACTCTTTATTGTTGAATAATTGATCTTTAAGAAAAAATTCAGCTAAAATGAATACTGGAATATCCTCATAGTTGATTTTACTCCTAGTATTTGGAAATTTTATTTTCTATGAAAATGGAAGTCTAAGTTTAAATTTTGTTTTGAAAAGCTAGACCTTGGATATAGTATGCTACTTAGTTAATGCTCCAATTCTTTCTATATTTTTCCTAGATTTCAAGGAGGAAATATAGCGTGTGGTGAAATCATCAATGAATCCATCCGTCATTACATACGTCATTTTAGAGCAACTAAATTTCTTCCTTAAAATCTAGGAAGCATTTAGAAGGGTGGCATTGGTTCACAAATTGATTTTGGGACATCCTACCTTATACATTGTAAATTCTCCAAAGAATTTAGAATATTGTACCAATAAGGTTGGATGTCCTAGTATATCCACCATCCCATGACCAACCGATTGTGTACCATGATCCTTTTTTGATAGGTTATTATATTTCATCTATTGTAGTGATTTTTGTAAGTAAGCCACCAATAAGGTTCTCACAATAATTACTTTCCTTGGGTTGTGATATCATATTATTCTAAACTAATAATTGTCTTTTTGGCATCTCCAAGGCTTCATATTTTAAGGTGTCAATTATTGCTTCAGGAAATGGTAGGATTGGTAGTATAAATAATTGTAGTGTACATATAAGCAAATTCTATGAAAATGTTAGATAAGAGCTTTACACTCTGAAAATTTGTAACTTAAATTTTTTAAAAATTAAAAAATTAAAACTAGGAAAAACTGTAAGAGAGAAAAAAGAGACCCTTTCACACCATTGCAACAAATAGGTCACAAAGCTTAACCCTTTAGCATCAAGTTCATGTTTCTGCACAACCAAGATATGTGTTGATTTTTTCCTTTGAGCTAACTTTGATGGAAAAAGAATGCCTGATTTTAGTATCCAACCTTACATAATTAAACTCAAACCACAACCTAAACCTTGGGGAAAATTTGCACAACGTCCAACAATTGATGAAATAGATAATAGTGTTTAAGGTTACCACATATTGATATTGTGGACTTTGGAGGGTGTATTACTTTAGCCATCAATAGATTCTAGCAAAAAAATTTGTATTTTAAATAAAGAGGTTTCACATGTGCACTAGGTTGATAGCTTTGCATTGACGTATTGTATGTGAAGAAAACATTTATACATGATTATTGATGATTTTTTCCCCCTTCTGTCTGCTTGATTGTATACAAAAATGTTCCAAACTTATACGAATTAAAACAAAATGTTTTGTATGCAATGAGAGAGATCAACAATCACATAGTAATGAAGAATCTCTTCAAGACAAATTTCAATCATAATTTAAGACCAAAATTGTTTTGCATGTGTATGAAATACAACATGGTACGTGGCCAAGTATCCATAGTATTTGAGTATATTTGATGTATTTTGTGTTGGATTCTTGGCTTTTCCATGAGCTCTATAACTCCAAATCATAATCTGATTTTTGCAGAGTGCTTAGGTAATGTGTGCACAAATCTGAACCTCAAATTTCACAACCTAATTCCTCATGGATTTCATGCAAATTGAGACTTAATATCTCCAAAGTCCACATTTGGGTCTCGTGGGCTCCAAAGGGTTAAGCTGGTGGTTACAGGACATCTGACTCTAATGCAAAACTTTCCAAGCTGTACTGATAATAATGAAAGAGGAATACTTAATCAAGGAATCACAAATCCCAGCTCATGTACCTGTACTTCTTGTTGGATGTAATTTAAAACATTCTAGAAATACAACAATCATTTCTAGAAACATCTAATTGGATGTAATAATTTTCTCCACTTGAGTCCCCTGCTTTTGAGATTTCAAACCATTATTTTTCTCCAAAAAGGATTCCTCTTCATACATTCACTTTTCATAGCTACAAGATGTATGAAGAATTTGGTGGTCTCTAAATTCAAGGAAAAAGCAATTGTGGCTACTTTGGAAAGTGAAGATTGAGGGGTTATGTTATGGATGAACCTTAGTAGCATTTTTTTCCTCGTCTAGTGGATTACACATATTTTGAGCTATTCAAGACTAACTCAACATGATAGAAGAGGTCAAAACTCATGATATCTTTGCATTGCTTTATGAATGATTTTAATATCCATTTCATAATTTTCTGAATGGTATGACTTCTCTGAAATATGAATTCATATAAGGTAAACCCCCCTATTTTTACAAGTTATGCAACGTGCATATATGAAAAGAGAAATAAATAAATAAAAATAAAATTAATTTAAAAAATAAATAAATAAATAAAAAATTATATATATATATATATATATATAAATTTAATTTTTCAATGATAGCCTATAATTCAATTTCAATTTGAACCCAATGATTTCATATTTCTTCGATGAAAATTGAATTAGTCATGAATTTTCAAAGTGTGCATCCCATAAGTAACGACCAAAAGCAAGGGGTTCTGTCCTCCATTTGGAGCTGAATGGGTGGCAATGGAATGGAAGTGGGTTGGATATACCCCAATCATATATGTGTTGGTTATGGGATTTAGTTGGTTATCAAGGGACTTACCTCAGCCGAGAAGGTTAAAGGTAGTAGGGAAGAAAATCCAATCATGTAAAAATATTTCACTCTCCACAAGTGTTTTTTAAAAAAATTGAAAAAAATATAAAAAATATAGCTAGAATGCTAACCAACATTATTGGCAATAGCCACCTTCTGTGACGATATCCACGGGTATCACACAAGCATATCACGGATATCACACAAGCACATCATGGATATCACACAAGCATATCACGGATATCACAAGGTGTCACCTAGGTATCTCCATATTATCACGGATTACATAGGGATATCACAGGATATCCGTGTTACATAATATCACGTATATCATAGGGTGTCATCTAGGTATCTCCACCTGTTACATGTTATCACGGATATCACAAGGTGTCACCTAGGTATCTCCACGTGCTACATATTATCACGGATATCACAGGGTGCCACCTAGGTATCTCCACGTGCTACATGTTATCACGGATATCGTAGGGTGTCACCTAGGTATCTCCACGTGCTACATGTTATCACGGATATCACAAGATGTCACCTAGATATCTCCATGTGTTACATGTTAATACGGATATCACAGGGTGTCACCTAGGTATCTCCACGTGTTACATGTTAGAAGTGAAGGTTGTAGCATTTCTGCCAGAAACCGCCGGCTCATTTCCATATGTTATCACGGACGTCACAGGGTATCACCTAGGTATCTCTACATGCTACACGTTATCACGGATATCACAGGGTGTCACCTAGGTATCTCCACGTGTTACATGTTAGAAGTGGAGGTTGTAGCATTTCTGCCAGAAACCGCTGCTGATTTCCATGAATCATGGAGCAAGTGAATGATAGTTTCACCTAATTCCACAATCCGTCCAAACGCAAGAAAACGAAAAACAAGAAATAAATACAGCCATGATGAATGGGAAGGAAAGAGAAGCGACCAGCAACTGATTGCAGCTGGTGACAGTAAATGACACACCACTGACAGACACACAGACACAGACAGACGGAGAAATGTGCAGCGCTCCTCGTCGTCGATGGCGTCCCGAGGTACCATCGCACCACCGCGACGATCCGTGACCACCAGCTGATCCCGACGTTCATCATGGATGCCATTACAGCTCCAGCAACCACACGGTCATTCATGAGCCCTGCACCTGCACATGAATATCGCCGGTACCGCTCCATCACATCGATTCTAGTAGCTGCTCACATGCTGCCTCTTTAACTCACGCATGAGGCGCAATCAGTTTGTGCACCTGATCATTGCTTGCAGCTAGTGTGAGCTGATATCTAGCGTGAGGACGAGTTGCAGTGGTTGTAGGTTTTTCAGGTGGGTTGGTGTGAGGACAAGGCGCTAGTTTTAGTCGGCGTCGATCAGGTTTTCCAGGTCGATATCTAGATCGGGTTTTGGTTTTGCAGGTGCAGCGGGAGTGATGGCGGTGATGCGGGGCGTGTTCGTTGTGGCGGCGTTGTGGTGTTTCGGGTTGGTTGTTGTTGGAGCAGTGGTGGAGGCGGAGGTGAAGCCCAACAACTATCCCAACTTTGAGTTTCAAGCGGAGGAGGTGAAGCCGGAGGAGAGGGGGAGCAAGTTTACGACGGAGGAGGGCGCGCACGACCGGTTTGCGAGGGAGCATGAGTTTCGGGGCCCGTTGGACGCGAGCGACAGGTTCAGCTTCAGTGCGCAGGATGGGGTGGTGTATGATGCGCGCCGCGACGAGGACGAGGCGGTGACGTACAAGGTGGGCGAGGCGGAGATGCGGTACGATCTGCGCGAGCAGGCCGAGAAGGAGGCGGCCAGCCAGGAGGTGCGGTTCACGAATGTGCACCATGTTGTCGCGGAGGAGGAGGTGGGGAAAGCAGCAGCGGCTGCGAGGGAGGGGCGTTCGAGCCGCTTCTACTCGCCCTCCAGTGATCCCGACTTCGCCTTTCGGTTTGCGAAGCCCGAGGGTGGGGACCAGGTGGGGGAGGAGAAGCGCGTGACATACTCGCAGTTCAACTTCGATAACAGCGACGCCACGAACGACCCCACGGCCACGTATGGCACCACCACGCCTGTCCTCGCGGCCGACAACGAGGAGCGCAGCGCTTCTGCTGCCGCATCCAGCCATGGCTGCGCCAATATGTAAGCCTTCAAGCTTTTATCAGTACCTTCATAGCCAGCCGACATCCCGCACCCCCCCTCTTTTTTTCCTCTTCGTCTTCGTGAACTTGTGGTGGTGCATGCGACAGGTACTGGGCCGAGCACACGAAGCAGTGGCCGTCGTTCTTCAGCGTGAACACGCAGGTGACGGAGGCGTTCGGGACGCGGGCGGGGCAGATCTACGGCACCACGACGCTGCTGCAGGCGCTGTACGACACGCGCGACGACGGTTACAGCCAGCTGCTGAGCCACGGCACTGCGGCACTCCTGAACGCGTACGCCATGCCCAACTACGGCCTCCGCCACGACGCTGTCATGGACCAGTTCGTGGGCGCGCTCGCGTCGCGCACGGCTGCCGGCGTGCAAGCCCAGAAGTTCTCCAACGCCAATCACGCTTATGGCCCCAACGAGTGCCTTAACTAGCTGGAGAGGCATCATCGATTTGTTATGAGCTTTTGGTTGTACCAGGATGCCAGGCCTGTCTGTCGGCCGCACGGGTGAAGATGCGAGCTCATGTTATGCACACCTTCTTCTAATAATCTGTCATTCTTCCTCGACGACGATGATGATGATTCCGTTCATGTGTTAATATGTTATTTGTTTGTTTGGAAGTCAGTTCACGAGAAGCTTCATTATGAGATCAGGAGGTCTCCTCGACCTGTAATATGCACATAATTTGTTGTAGTCCTGATGACGAGCGCGGCGCTTTTGGTTGCACCAGGATGCTGGGCCTGTCTGTAGGTCGCACGGGTGAATCAGATGCAAGCTCATGTTATGCTCACCCTCTACGAATAATCCATCATTCTTCGTCGATGATCCGTTGCATGTCTTACTTTTGTAATTTGGTGGCTCATATGATATTGCTTGCTGGCTTTCGAATGACGTTGTCAGTATGAATATTGCTGAGGATGCAACTGGATGTTGATCCTGAAGGAAGCAGCCCCAGAAAGATAATATTGCAGATGAGGTTGAATCTGCTACCTAGAATTGCTTCGTGGTTCAACACAAACTACCGACATTGCAAACATGGTATGAATGTGAGTGTACAAGATCTTCACCGAAGCAATTCTCTCGCCTCCATTAATGTTTTAAGATCTCTTCACCTGCCGTCAAAATCAGGAAATCAATGATCCAACGAACACATTAGAGAGATCCGTAGCCAAATTGCAATCTAAGCATTCTGGAACAAAAACGCCGAATATTCTTAATTTTCGAAGACGGACTGTCCCCACATTTGAAAGGAGCCTCCACTTGTGTCAAGAGTAATGAATTCCGGCCACCTTTCCTTGATGAGCATTAAGTCAAGAAGAGGCAGGTCACCTGGAATCCATCACCAAGTTTGACTCAGTGACGTATCCACAAAGAATCAGACGAAATCAACAACTGGAAACATGATCAAACGTCTCTTACATTTCCGTTGGAAGCACCTCGTGAGAAGCTCTCCCTTTTCTCACAACCACATGCAGCCATTCATGTAGTATAAACCGAAGCATAGCGGAATTTGTCGGAGTTCGCGAGCGATGAGCGAGTTGTTCCTAGGTCTGCGACGATAGAGAGCCAGTCTGAGGTCAGCGAGGAGAGAGATGAGAATACTGTTCTTCTCGTGATCTGCGAATTGCGCCCACTTGTACTGATTGCGGAGTTATGCATGTGGGATTCTCCAGGAATCCGCCGCTTGATGCCCGCGTTGGAGCTGGCGAGCAAGCGTGAGAATGCAGTTGACTAGGCTCAAGTGGTGCGACGTATTGGTGCGGATCAGGCACTATCTGGGGGCGCTAGCATCCCAAACCCTAAATCGAAGCAGTTGATAGGTGATTATGAAGATGGTCGCACTTTCTGGATGGTTAGTTGATGTGGGTTTTGGTTTTTGTGTGATTCATTTCTGTAGTGGATCGGAGGAGTTGATCTGAATGCAAGCGGAAGCTGGAGAGTGAAATACTAGGATCACCGACACGTTTGATCATCTAGGGTTTAGGTCAAGTGGAGAAATGGGGAGGTGAATTGGTTCCTTAGTTAGGTTTTCTGTTTTTGCAAGATGTACAAAGGGTTCAGTAGTTTAGGGACGCTTCGGTCGTTCAACGACAAGCAGCGGAGGCAGCGGAAGCCGCGGAGATGGTGGTTTCTGCTGGTGGCCTTGGTGGGGGTGCTGTGCCTCGCGGCGGTCGCGTTCACGTCCAAGAGCCTCAGCAGGTCGGCGCGCACGATGAATCCGTGCGACTTGTTCGGCGTGTGCCCCGGCTCCATGTTCGCTCAGCCGCCGCCCTCCCGCGCCCTCACCGACGAGGAACTGGCCTCGCGCGTCCTCGCACAGGAGCTCCTCTCGGAGCCTCCCAAGGCCGCCGTCAAGCCCAAGATCGCCTTCATGTTCCTCACGGCGGGCACCCTGCCATTTGAAAGAGTCTGGGAGAAATTCTTCGAGGTACTAGGTCGATGAACATCTTCTGTTGTCGTCGTTGTTTGCATCAGCTGAGGTTTTTGGAGCTTCTTCCTGCTCTTCTGGACGAGAGAATTTTTCAAGTGTGTTCATCTCATGCTACTAGTGTTTGTCATGTAGTAATAAGTCTATCACTTTGACATGTAGTAAACTATTTTGTCTGGGAGAATTTTTTTGAGGTAGGCTCTCATTCCTGTTGATTAGCATCTTCTGTTGTTGTTGTTGTTGTTTGCATCAGCTGAGGTTTTTCCTGCTCTTGTGGATGACGAGGAGGTGAGATGGTTGTTTCGGCAGCACATGATTCGGATGTGGTTTCAAGTGTGTTCATGATCTCATGCTACTAGTGTTTTGGCAGGGACATGCGGGTTTGTACTCCATCTATGTGCATGCCTCTAGACGGGCCGAATTGAATGGCGTTTGGAACTCTTCGATATTTGTCGACCGGGAGATTCGTAGCCTACAGGTACCAACTTTCACATGTAAAGTAGTGTAGGTGATCCACATCAATAATGAATCCACACTGTATATAGTGAACGGTGTACTCTTTGAGGTGGAAGAAAGAGAGATCATGTTGTACCATGGATATGAGTGAACTCTTGGTATCTTCACAGATAACTGTAATGTCAGCTTACAGATCGGAGAAGTGTTGAGAATTGTCACGTATCATCAGCATTCTATCGCCTCTGGCAATATACCGCTTGGTGTTTAGATAAGCCACTTCCCTGAATCGAGTACTCTGGCTTCAATGGAAGTTTCTTTCGTGTACGTGTTGTCTTTAGTATAATTCTGATGGTGTGTGTCTTTCAGGTCTTTTGGGGGAAGATAGAAATGATTGATGCAGAGCGACGCCTTCTTGCGAATGCGCTCATGGATTTGAACAACCAATACTTTGCGCTGGTTTCCGAATCGTATGACCTAAATCTCTTAATCTAAAATGATGCACACACTGTCACACTTCAGTGGTATTCAATATTTATGCTTGCAGTTGTGAACAAGATGGTTGTGTGCTGCAGTTATGCTACTGGACTTTTGGGAATAATTCGCTTACTGTTGCAGATGTGTACCCCTGTACAACTTCAACTTCACCTATGAGTACCTGCTTGGCGCCCACATGAGTTTTGTGGACAGGTAACTTCGCTTGTTCTTTCACTTCTTCTCAACTGCTTTGAATATACCTCACTGGTTAGAATATTGAGTATCCTGAACTCTGCTGCTCTGCTCCTCACGGTGTGTTGATTTGAGGGTGAAGAACCAGTTTGCGCGACGTTCATTATGTTCATACTCTTGATGTCTGGATGATGGGAACGGATTTGTTTTGATATTCTTTGGTTTACCGTTGATCTGGTTGTGGGAATATACTTTCTAGAAGTTAAGCCAGCATCTCTAGCTCATGAAACTTCACAACAGCTGCTCATCACTCTGTTTGTGGGGCTGATATTCTTCGTTGGTCACAGTTTCGATGATCGTGGCCCTCACGGACAAGGCCGCTATCATGATAACATGGTCCCTGAAGTGTCACGTGCTTCGTGGAGAAAGGGGGCTCAGGTACGTGGTTGTAGATTTTTCCGTCGATTTGAAAAGTTTAAATGAGTGTTCTCTAAATCTGTAAAACTCGACATGTGTTCTAGTCTTGTTGAAGATGAGCTTTCTAAGCAATGAATCATACCGAGACAGCTTTTGCTTAAGCCCTGTTTTTGCTCGTACTGACACCAGGGTCTGTTGGTTGAACATCCAGTGGTTTGCTGTGAACCGGAAACACGCTTTATTGATAATATCCGATTACCTCTATTACAAGAAGTTCAAAGACTATTGCAAGGTGCGTTGTATTCATCTTCCTCATTGTCTCTCTCGGGATATATGTCTGTTCGAAATGTTCTGACACGGATGGTTGCAGCCTGGGCCAGAAAATAAGAACTGCTACCCTGACGAACACTACATCCAAACATTCTTACATGTATGTAACGAATACTCTTCTGCTCTTCTTTTTGCACGCAACGAAATGAGTTTATTTCAGCAGAGTATTTCCGCAACACCTTTGACTGTGCAATGTTTGTGGTTTCAGATGATGGACGCCGCCCATCTCTCCAACTGGACAGTCACCCATGTGGATTGGTCAGAGGGTAAATGGCATCCTAAGTCTTACGAAAAGAGGGATATAACGGAAGCCACCCTCCGATCTATTCAGGTAGCATTTCCCGTCTCAATCTGAATATGAAGATAAACCACAATAAAGAGAAAGATACTTGCCCCATTAGCATATAACGAAGCAACCAGCCGCCTTTCACATCTCTCATGATGTGTTCTACGCTTAAGAAAGCTAATTCCACACGAGGGTGTCCATTTTGTTCGAATTCTAAGTGCAACAGCTGATAAAGTCACTGCTGCTATTCACACAATTTTGTTACTGACATCTGCAATGCAGGCCATCGAGAGTCATTATCACATAACAAGCGATGGCCATGTAAGTGATTCTCCAACTGCCAATCTCTCAGAGTAGATCTCGCAATACTCGTTGCAATCATAGATGAGTACGGCATTTCATGATACAGACGTTCTCTTCATGTACCTTGAAAAACAGTTCGCTGGTTCTATAAGATGTGTGGATAAATTGTTTCAATGGTTTGGATGCAGCCTATTGAAGTCGTGTTGCCATGTCTCTGGAACGGTCGTCGACAACCATGCTTCCTGTTCGCACGAAAGTTCCTCCCGGAAACAGCTGATGCTCTCTTCGAATTGCTGCCAAGCAAAATCTGGGCAAGACCACTCCCGAGTTCACGTGAAGTAGAACAACATGATTGATAGAGCAAGCTGCAATCACTCCGTCCATGTCTTTGGTGAGCCTCCCACTTTCTCACAGCAGCACTTGTTGGATCTGTTGGCTGCCGTGTTCGTCATTTTCTCCTGTGACAGCTTCTTTGATGTGTAACATGATTTACGATGTCTCAATATTTTGAAATGCAATTTCATGCGTACTTTTGCATAGTAATCCATCGTGTAGTGATGTTACATGAATTCTCAAGCCACTCTTGCAGCTATGTTGAGGATCCTGCCACGTTTGTGGTGAAAATATGGTGTTTGGATAATGTGTTTTGATGACGTCATGTATGAACACTTCTATAATTATCATAAATAACCTCCAAATTTTTACCATAGAAACTTTGTCAACTGCTTAAAAGAATGAAAATAAGCTAAATACACATTAATATCTGTGGAATTAGAATGTTAGACCTAAATCTAACCCTGTTTGTAACATATTTAGTGCATTGATTGAAATAAATAACAACTACATGTTTTTGGAGTTTAGTGTTTGCATCCTAAACACCACATGTCAACTGTGTTGCTAACGTGACAATGCTAAATGTCAACATGAACGCAAAGAATTTTAACTTTGGATTCTTACCAGCTTGACATCTAGTGTTCCGTGAAATTTTATGTTTAGTGTAGGCACACTAAATGATTTATAAATGCTCTAAGTTTTTACTCTTGATGAATATTTTTATCAACCATGGTTGCCATCTTTAAGGAGTATAGATGGTTGTACTATATAAAATTCTTTGTCAAAAGTAAAAAGTTACAGTGCTTTCAAATCATAAATTACCACTACACCAAACATAGGATTTAGTGTAGTGAAGAAACCTCATTGACATATTAGAGAAGAATCATTTGAGATATATCATAAATCCTACACTAGGAAATATCACAAGCTATATGAAAATATCATCACAAACAACTGTGACGTTGATTCGAAAACCATGGGAAAAGAAGTATAATGCTAATTAAGAAATCATGACCATTGTACATTATGGTGGCAAAAGAGGAAATTTCTAGTACAATCCACATGGCAATTATTTACATGAGTTGTTGACATGAATACAACTAACATATTGGTACCATATTTCATTTTTACTATGTTAAACTATGTTCACATTAAATATTATCATTTTCTCTAATCTTGCCCATAATTTGGAAATATAATGAGCATTTATGTAATCTTCATGTATGAACATCAAATGCATTTTGATTTACAAGAAAAATCAATATAGCATACATATTTTTTAAAGAGTGGCATATCATCATAATAAGTACAATTGTGATAAATGAGGAACTCTAATCTTTAGAGAGTAATAACATTAACCCTATCAGTGAACCACATGTTTTAGCCTTTAAGACCTATGAGCAAACAAGGCCTAGGAGAATCTACAAGTTTAGCAAATTATGCTAAACATCATTTACACAATGGGTACTTTTCATTCACAACCCCACTCCACAAAAATTAGTGTAGTTTGCCAATGCTCATATCAATTTTAATTGGCGCTAGTCGAAGTAGATGCTCATCTTCCTCCGCCTATAATTTTCTTTAGAAGTGACCTGTAGCACTTGCTGCAATGGTTAACTTAGCCAAACAACCCAAAAATGGACATTAGGCCTTAACCCTTTACCGCCTAAGTGGACCAGGAGGCACTGGAAGAATCTACAAGGGTAGTAGATTATGCTGAATATTATTTACACAATAGGTACAATTCATCACAGCCTCACTCCACCAAAATCACTGTAGTTTGTGTATGCCTACATCGATTGGAGATCCAAGAGATGCGTTGGAAAGCCCTCTCAAAGCTCCAAGCGCATTCTAAGCAACGCAACAACAATGAGCAATCGTGGTGAAAGTTACAACACCAAAAGCACAAAAAACGACCCTGCCAGGGCCTCGTAGGCAATAAAGGGTCAAAAGTTAGTCCACTGGAACTTCCACCTCCATTTTCAGATCAGCCTTGATTAAAACCTGCAGCAGCAAATATGAGTGGTGAGAAGGTGAAAAAACCTGGCACCAAGACTGTCTGAAAGTTCAAGTGTGAGGTCACACCTTCTTAAAATCTTGCAATGTCAGCGCTGAATCCACCGTGTAACTAGACTGCTCCAGCGCCCGAGTCAGCACCGACTGTCACAACAACATAGCAAAGTTAAAAATGATGCCAAAAACTTCCCCTGCTATCATAGTGAAATCAATCAAAAGCCACCTTTTTTTTTCCATTTGGAATCATAAAAATTAGCTCTAAAATCAGGTTCAAAGGCGAGAGAGGTGGTTGATCTCATCCAAACTCTTTCGAAGATGGTGAACAGAATTGTGACTTGAATTTAGAGACCACCTCGCTCTTCTATTGATCTACAAACTGTTTAGAGTGAGGAAAGGGTAGTTTAGCCCTTTAACGTGGGCCTGGGGCAGTCTACAAGTGTGATAGATTATGCAGAACATCATCTACACAGGGTATACGTTTCATTGTGACCCCACTTCACAGAAATCACTGTGTAGATCGCCAGTTGGAGATCAGGGATATCCATTGGAAAGCTAACAACTAGTCAAAAGTGTGTTATAAAGACCGCAACAACAATGACCAATCATGGGAAACTTTACAACACCCAAAGCACCAAAATTGACCCTCCCAAGCCTCGTAGGTCTGAAAGGGTTATAGTATTCTATAGAAAGTTGGGTGACTTTGCATTTGAATCTAGTATGTGTAAGCACTCACCTGGCGTTGCTCATCAGTCAGAAAATTCCCTGATAAATCCCGCAAAACTTGCAACATATCGCTACTGGTTACTTTGCCGTTGCCATCCGAATCATACACCTTGAAGATAACTGCACTCACAAACACAAAGTGAGTAACTTCAAAACTATAGTTAGCAATCAACCCTAAACTCTAAACCATCACAAGCTAGCACTCAATACATATATTTTGGACTAGTAGACAGGCCAAATCGAATGTATCCCTTATACCCACAATACACCCATTATTTACTTTAGATATCCATCATTTGCTTTGTATACTTGGGGTAGTATCGCCGAGTTCCATCACCGGATATACCCCTTCTTCTTTTATTATAAGAGAGAACAAGAGACTCACACTTCAACTTGTCGTCATTGGTAGCGCGTGCACTGAAGGCGGAGAGCAGAGCAATAAACTCCTTGAAATTCAACCCTTCCAACATCTTCAACATCCTCTGAAAGAAAACAACAAAAGCAGTACCATACATCAACTCAAACCCGAAACCTAATAGAGTTATTTGTAAAGTCACCTAAACTTTCAATGAAATACCCCCTCGTTCCTCACTTTAACCCTTAAACATCAAAACCAGCCCCTGATCGCCACAATATTCTACAAGTATGATGTCGTATTTGAACATGATAAGGTTCAAATATTGAAATGACCTCCAAATGAAAGATGTCAGTTGAAGAATCTTCAATCCAAAGGTGTAACTCTTGCTAAACTTTATTACATTCATTATGAAGTAAAATACTAACGTTTAAGGGTTTAACACCTCTGAGATCAATGAAAGAGCTTGGTGGTGTTATCCTTCAATTCAGGCAATGGAAGAGCATGGTGGTCTCTAAACTCAAGTCAGTTCCAGCCACCTTTGAGTGTGAGAATGAGATCATCCCTGATGAATATCACTACTCGCCTTCCTTCTCTTCTGAGCTGATTTTTACATCGATTGAGAGGTGATCTTAAACATTCAATAAATGAAAAGAGAGAGGTGACATTACAAAGAATCCTAATAATCTGCTGAAAAGAACTGTACCTGGCAAAGAGGGTTAACAGCAAACTCAGGCACGCCCATGAACTCATCCGCGGAGATAAACCCCTTCCCAGTACGATCCAACTGACAGAACCGCTCATACAACGCTATAATCTCCCGCTGCGAATCTGCCAACAAATTACACAACAAATTACAAAACAAATTACAAAACAAATTACAAAACAAATTACAAACAACAAACGGATTACAAAAAAACTCAGTAAAACCAGACCGAAACAACGGAAACTATGCGCAAAAAGACTCACACAAATTGCTGCAATGGTTCTGCAAATCCTCCAGGTCGTACTGTGTGAGAAGCGACGACGAGTTCCCCATCGCTGCAAAACCCTAATCCCAAACCCTAATCACAAACCCTAAACCTCAACAACCAATGCAATGATCGATACAACCGAAGAGCCGAGTTTGAAAGAGCAGATTCCAGATTAAGCTTGATAGAACCAGTGACAGATGCGTCAAGCGGAGACGGAAACACTCATAATCTCACAAACGATAAGCACAGGAGCAAAGTGGAGAAGAAGACCTACAGAGGAGGAAACCAGAAGCGTCGATCACACAACTGAAAGCTGGACGATCGCCTACTGGGTCATGAGGTCGCACGGTTTGCAGGCGGGTTGCGCGCGCGGTTGCACGGACTGATCCTATTATTGTCGCCACGGGTTCCACTTCGCAGCGTCTAACACAACACAACAACTGCTTGCAGCGAGGAGAGTGCGCCAGTTCCATCGCTACCGGTACCTTGTTGTTCGTTCTTCCATCAAGTTCGGCCTCTCACTCCGAGGCTGCCAGGGTTTTGTCTCGGTAATGCTCCATCTACGTCTCTTTTAGATCCAATCGGGGATTTTTCGGGTGGGTTTTGGCGTTTGCGGACTTGGATTCTGTGGAGGTTTCTCTCTGGTAGTGTATTCATTTGAGGTGGACATGCCCAGCTTCTGAGCTGCTCGCGTTTTTGTGAGCTTCTTTCTCTGTTTTCGGGAATTTCGTAAATTTCCAGGTTTGCTGGTGGTGCTCCGGAGTTTGTTTGTGCCGATACGGGCAATGGAGTGTGTGCGTGCGCAATGCGGTAGGGATGTTGTGTTAGTGAGTGGAGGAGGATTTCCGGCACGTCTTTATCCAGTGGAAAAGCGGGGTTTCCCGTCGACCAATCCAATGCGGAGAGAGTTTCTATGGTTGGATTGGTTTTGACCCTTCTGTGCTTGATGTGGTGCGTTGGAATTCACATTGAGGTTTTGCAGATTGGAAAACAATGGCGGCAATGGCGATATCTGCGCCCGTGGGAGGGATGACGAGATTGAGCCCCGCGCTGAAAGGGCAGAAGCGGAACGGGAAATTCGACGTGGTGCGCCGCTCCTCGCGCAGAGCGGGCGCCCTCGAAGTGGTCATGACCGCAACTCTGCCTCCCAAAACCTCGTGAGTGAGCTGCACCCACTTTTTCCAATTCCCTCGCGGTGATCACGATTCTTACCTTGACATTAGCTTGGTTGCAGGCCTCCAGTGGAGAAGCACTCCAAGGTGATGCACTCCGTCACCCCGGAGCGCCTGGAGCTCTTCAAGTCCCTGGAGGGCTGGGCGTCCGAGACGCTGCTGCCCTACCTGAAGCCGGTGGAGAAGTGCTGGCAGCCGCAGGACTTTCTCCCCGACCCGGCTGCGGAGGATTTCCTCGACCAGGTGCGGGAGCTTCGGGAGAGATCGGCCTGCCTCCCGGATGACTACATGGTGTGCTTGGTGGGCGACATGATCACGGAGGAGGCGCTGCCCACATACCAGACTATGCTCAATACTCTGGACGGGAGCCGCGACGAGACGGGCGCCAGTCCCACGCCGTGGGGCGTGTGGACTCGCGCCTGGACCGCGGAGGAGAATCGCCACGGCGATCTGCTCAACAAGTATTTGTACTTGACTGGAAGAGTGGACATGCGGCAGGTCGAGAAAACTGTCCAGTACCTCATCGGATCCGGCATGGTAAGAGTTTCCACCTTCACATCCAAGTGTTGTTCGTTCCGTCCCTTGTTGTCACCGACGTGTTTCCTCTTCTGCTGCTGCTGCTGCTGCAGGACCCGCAGACGGAGAACAACCCCTACCTCGGCTTCGTCTACACGTCGTTCCAGGAACGCGCGACGTTCATCTCGCACGGCAACACAGCGCGCCACGCGAAGGAGCATGGTGACCAGAAGCTGGCGCAGATCTGCGGCATCATCGCGGCGGACGAGCGGCGCCACGAGAACGCCTACACCAAGATCGTGGAGAAGCTGTTCGAGCTGGACCCGGACGGCGCCATGCTGGCGTTCGCGGACATGATGAAGAAGAAGATTGCCATGCCGGCGCACCTCATGTTCGACGGCCAGAACGACCACCTGTTCGACGACTTCTCGCTGGTGGCGCAGCGCACGGGCGTGTACACGGCGCGCGACTACGCGGACATCATGGAGCATCTGGTGAAGCGCTGGGACGTGGCCCACGTCAAGGGCCTGTCGCCCGAGGCCGAGGCCGCGCAGCAGTACGTGTGCGGCCTGCCGCCCAGGATCCGCAAACTCGACGAGCGCGCGCAGGCTCGGATCAAGAAGGGGCCCAAGCGCGGCTCCTTCAGCTGGATCTTCAACCGCGAGGTCGCTCTTCTGTAAGTAGTAGCTCAGGTCGCCGTGCTCGTCACGCCTTCAATTTTCACCTTCTAGAGCCTGACAAGTATTATATAGATGCGTTTTGACCGTAGAGAGACTCAAGGACAAGCTTGTGGTATGCAATGTGCGTCCGCTGTATTTTCGATCAAAAAGTTTAATCCCCCAAAACCAGGTTTGTCTTCATCTGCTATGACATGAAAAGATGGACTGAGTCAGTGCTAGAAAGCACTTAATGTCTTTCATTTTCTACAAGTATTACATAGATGTGTTTTGACGGTAGAGAGCCTCAAGGACAAGCTTGTGGTGTGCAATGTGCGTCCGCTGTATTTTCGATCAGAAAGTGTAATCCCCAAAATCCAGGTTTCTCTTCATCTGCTATGACATGAAAAGATGGACTGAGTCAGTGCTAGGAAGAAAGTTTCGCTTGCAACAACAGAGTATGTAGTAACAGGAGATAATTTGTTTGAAATAAGGTAAATGTGAAATACAATTTGTCGGGTCTGCGAGAGACTGACCCTAGCAACTCACATCTGAAGTCAAAAGCATGACCAACGAATGTGTCATAAACTCTACGAAACAGAATGGCACCACAATTAATCTACTGGCAAGATTACCACCTTCGACACAGAATCACACATTGACCTCGAAGTGACTGCCTATTCACACTCACGCCCTGAGTTTGTCGGTGGCCATGCCGGATAAGTATGAGTCCTCTATTTACAGCCTCATCGTATCTGGTCCATAACATATATCAGTGCTCATCCTTTTCCGCGTCATGATCTGGCTTGGCATCCTCTTTTTCAGCATCCTGCTTGTTCTTGCATTTGGCACACAAGAAGGGGCCTTGCCAGGCCTTCTCTGCTGAAATCTGTGAAAAGAACGACCCTGCATGCACCGAAATCTCTGAATCTGCCTCCAGGCTTGTGTGGCACATTGCGCATATGAATAGCCTGTTTCCAGCGTGCACTGATGCCTCGGGTCCCAACCTGCCCAAACCACACAACAACCACATCAGTGATGCAGCGTTTACATTGAGAATGGAGAACTCCAGTGTTGTTAGATCGGTGTCATAAACAAGCAAGATTTACTCACCTTTCTGCGAGCTCATGCGAATTCTCGTCGAACAATTCCTCCATGAAATTCAGGTCATCGGCGATGTGTGCTTCCTTGGCAGACGAGCACCGCAACAGCTTCAAGAAGCTTGATGACTTCTTCATCGCTGGAGCAAAAGGCTCAGGACCGCGTGGAGCGATATCAACCACCATACATGTCGTGTCGTCCCTCAACCCACGGCTCCTTAACGCTTCCTGACAATCCAACAAGCTTCCTCTCAACGAAAAGTAGGTGGCAGGAGAGACTGTTTGGGAAGAACAAGGGCTGGCTTGATGCGCTTCTTTTGTGACCATCATCCAGTTACGTTTGTCGCTATGTCCGGTAATGTGCAAGCAACACATGATCCTTCATAATTATCTCCAAAGCACACAAACAAACATTTTCCTATGCCTGTCACCTACCTTCACTACATATTTGGCAGCAATTTCTGGTCGCTGCACCCCACGAGAGCACCTTGCGGCTCTCTTTGTGCTCACGGCATCCCAAACTCCGTCGGACGCAATAATCAGCCTCCCTCCAGATTCAGGCGCCAGCTGCGGGCACCAAAAACAGCAAAAGAGGATACCACTCAGTCTCTTAACAGGAACCCATGAAGCATCTTCTAATCAGAGGTCTTTCTCATGCTATAGTAGCTTGAAGAAGGAGAATAGAATACCTTGATTTGCTTCACGTGAGGCACAGACACAATGTACTCGCCGACGTCCATGTCGCCGATCGATCTCGACAGACAAAGCCCTCCGGGCCAAACCCTAAGTGGGCCAACCTCAACCCCACCTGCAAGCCGGATCCTCGCCACTTCCCCTCCACTAGCTTTGATGCGCTCTTGCCTGCAAGAAACACACATCCGAGTAAATAAACACACATCCATACCCAAGTGCATAGGGTTTCAAGCAGTTACGCTTACTCTTCGTCGTTGCCATCGAGTCTGTGATCGATGGTGAGCGCTGTGGCGATGCCTTGAGCGTCTAGCACACAGCGAGAATCGCCCACACATGCTACAGTCACGGTCCATCCGTCCACGATCGCCAGCGTCGCGGTCGTCCCCGATGTTTGTCCTGTAAGAAAAACCAACATATCAATCTCCGAGGTGCGAACGGAAAAGAGCTCATGAATGCAAAGAGCTTGGGTTTCACGTCACCTAATTGCTGCCAGTCCTTGTCCGTCTTCACAAACCCTGCCACCATAGCTCGCGGCAGAAAATTCAACCAGTCTTCTCGACTGAGCCCCGGAGGGATACATCCCAGAACGTCCTTGAGCAGATTCTCCTTGGAGTAAATTGCTGCCGCTGGCCCATTATGACCATCGAAAACCTGCACACAAGTCTTGTTTCAGTAAGAAAAAGATGATCTCGTAAACACAACAACGATGGATTTCTCTGCAAGGGCAGATGACATGCCATGAATGCAGCGAACGTGGTGGATGGGTCTCCAGGGACTCTTTCGCAGTCGGTCTTGGCCACAGCGAAGTCTTCTTCCTTCATGTACTGCATGTGCTGCCCATACGACAGCAGCGGCGCGTCCTCTTCTTTGAGCTCCAGCTCCGCGGTCAGCAAGTCGAGAGGAATCACTTGCTGCGCCAGCTTCTCCCCCACGATGCCGTTCTGCGGGAGCCCCATCGCCGGCTGCTGTGCAGGGTGTACCGTCACAGACATCGATAACAAGCTTGCTTCTTCTTTTCAATTCTTCAGACGAAACCTGAATCACCAACGAAATTGTTATGAGAAATCAGTGACCTAAGATTAGACACGCGGGTCCAAAAGTAAAAGGAAAGTAAAAATCACTCTCTCTCACGTTAAATCCTCTTCTCTACAACACTAGCAAATCCTTGCTACCTGCCTCCACAACCTGGAGATCATATCATGGCCCTCAAAGTTCTCCTCCTTCTGAAGCCTAGTACCTCGTCAACAACACGAAACCAATTAATAGTAATTGCAACAACAGAATTGAAGACCCTGTCAACTACGTACCCGGAGAAGCGAACGTGAGCTGCACCGACGACGTCACCGCACAATGCCGCAAGTTCCTCCTCATTTGCTAGCACCGCCGCGCCTCCCTCTCTCTCTCTCTCTCCCAAAAAAGAACCACAGATAAATCCACTCGAGTTCTAGACTGACAGGGATGACTGAAGACACGAGAAAGCGAGAATAAACAGCCTGGGTGGATTGCAGTAGTACTAGTAACAGGGGGAGATGTTTGCAATGCACTCTTGGACGGTGTGAGGAGCAACGCCGACTGGTTGCCGCATACAGAGACATCACTGTTCACATGATTCCTCCTCGCTCGCTCGCTCCTGCGCTCGAAGAATCCTTGTGGCCCTGGGTCGCGGGGAGAGGGGCCAAGGCTGGCAATTCGTTGCTGGTGGTGCGGAGCGTCGCGTCCAGTGGGCCCCTTGCTCGCCGCTCGCTCCGAGATGCCCCACCATTCATGCTTGCTGGCGTTGTCCACACTCGCGGAAAAGGACAATTAACCTTTTTCAGGAGGACTTCAGTTTTCATTTTGAAGGAAAATGACCTTTCTGAGAGGGAATGTCTTTTTCTAGACCACGCCAGAATTCTTGATTAACATGCTTTTGCTTTTGATATTACTCAAGGTTTGGAAACCATCACTGGAAGTTTGGAGTCAAGCGTGTCACGGATCCGAGCGAGGAGGTCATTCTCTATAGGAAAAGGTGCAGATCTGGTATGATTCAGTTCTTACATGGATGGCCCACTTGCAGAAGTCAACAACCACAAACTGGGAGAGCACTTTCTACGCGGAAATATTGCATGGCCTGCACTGAATCTCCTTTTTAACAATTTCAGCTTAGTGTTTCAGAAGTGCAGAGATCCACACAAGTTTCTGGAGTTCGTGGATCAGGGAGAGATGAACTATTGGTAAAGCTATTCAGAGATTACTTCAAAAGTTACCACCTAAAAACCTGTTGTCCTTAACTCTTAAACGTCACAATATCCTACATATATAGTGTTGTTTTTGAGCATGATAAAGGTTGAGATTTTGAAATGACCTCCGATAGAAAGATTCCAAAGGTCTAAACTTTGTATTCTATAGAGTAACACGTGTGCCTGTATATACGTTAAAGGGTTAGAGGGTTAAGTTATGTGGTGTGGACCAGAGTTGTTGGAATTTCTACACTGGCTTAGTTGGATATTTACAGGCAATCTTTGACTGCCACACACTTTCTTGAAAATGAATATTCTCTCAGGACTTGAGATGCTTGTGTGTACTGTATTAGCAGGTGATCCTCATTACGTTTGAATCCGTCTAAATAAGGTGAGTTGTGAAACCTGAATTGGTGATTCTTCCGTGAACTTGAAGGCAGCGCTCATTTTCTTGCAAATTTTTAGGACTACTGTGCATGGATCTCGCACTGTAGATCTAATTCTGAGGCTCTAGTCAAGTCATGATATGGTTGAACTGAAGCGGTGCAGTGCTGTTGGCAGCAGACTTCACGGTTCTATGGGACGCTGTGTTCCCACGCTTTTCCTCCAAGTGTTACCCCAACTCCAAGATCTTTGGAGAGGAGTTCACTTTTTTAATCTCAGTGGTTGTTTAAAAAACTCAACAATGGTTGTAGGAGGAAAAAAACAATGTTTAACCCCTAAAGAACCAAGTGTCAAAAATGGGCTTTTTGGAAGTTCATTCAGGTTTCTATGGTGTTAATTTCTAACATTCATCGTTGTAGATTGGCATCACTAAAACTCAGTGGGAGAACAAGTTTTTCCTAAGGCAGATATTTAATGAAAAAGTTATAGGATTTTGAATTTCAAACCGGGAGAGTATGTACGTCACGCACCTCCAGAAACTTTTGCTAGGACACTTTTAAATTGAATGTGAGATTTTCAGTACTAGCAAGCAATATTATTTCCTGTCACTTCGTCAGAGAAAAAATCCTTGTCTTTAGTGAAAAATAGCATATCAACCCAAGTCAAACATTTTCACACATTGTCGGGCAAGGTACCAAAAAAACTTCTTTTTTTCCAAATAAAACTTAGAGATCTTCATTTTTTGCTTTTTGATTTTTAGGATTGTTTTGCTTTTGGCGTGCAATGGCCTAACATAAGGTAGAATATAGATCCATTGAGTTTATGCAATGTGTAGTGGAAAAATATGCTAGTATCTTGAGTCAAAGTAATATGCGGGCCCTATTACAATTTTGTACTCTTCAAATGCATGTACCTTACAATCCGCAGGGTCAAAGATTATGAAATTGTTTGGATGTCTTCTTATAGTAGTTAGCTTGAAGATCCTATGGTTGAAAATAGTCAACGGTTGATTGAATTAGTCTAGTAATATCTCATCTCAAAGTGATAGTTTTGAGGTGGTTTGGGTGAAGCGTAAGGCACGGTCCTTTAGGGATTAAGCATGATATCATTTCCTTGTAGAGTCGGGTGACACCCAAATTGGCGCCTTGTGCAATTTCAAGGATAGTGTCTACACTACCAACTTTGACACCCTCCCGAGGGCTGAAAAATTGTTGTTTTACCATGAAATTTTTGTCATAGAATCACCTTTATGTTGAGAACATGTGTACCAAATTTCAAGGCCAAGAGATTATACAAAAAGATATTCAAGATTTACCAACAAGGGATAGCTACAACTTTCACACCTTCCCAAGGATTGAATAAAAAAATTTCCCATGGAATTTTTGGAGCCAAAACATCTTTATGTTGATTACACGTGTGAAAAACTTCAAGTCCAAAAGACCTACAAAAAGATGATATTCCATATCTACCAACAAGTGTAGTTGTGAGAAAGAAAGAGGAAAATTGTCATTGCCTCCCTAGGGTTGAGAATTTTTTATTCCAACATGAAATTTTTGTCACGAGATCATTGTTATGTTGATAACATGTGTGAAAATTTTCAAGGCCAAAAGATACACACAATAGTAGTTATTCAAAATCACAATTTTCTCCTCTGTTTCTCATAACTACACGTGTTGGTAGATTTGGAATATCATTTTTTTTGTGGGTCTTTTGGACTTGAATTTTCCAAACTTGAATTAAACATAAAGATGTTTCTACTACAAAAATTCCATGGGAAAAGAAAAATCTTTAATCCTTGGGAGGGTGTCAAAGTTGGTAGTTGTGAAACTTTTCTTACAACTACCCCTTGTTGATAAATCTTGAATGTCTTTTTTTGTATAAATCTCTTGGCCTTGAAATTTAGTACACATGTCCTTAGCATAAAGATGAGTTTGTGTCAAAATTTCATGGTAAAATATCAAATTTTCAGCCCTCAGGAGGGTGTCAAAGTTGGTAGTAGTGTAAACAGTATCCCTGGAATTGCACAAGGCGCCAATTTGGGTGTCACCCCAGTGTACACTAATTTTTAAAGGTAGAGAAGGGGTGTAGCATATTCTAGAAAATTGTGCTTGGAGTAGAGGTTCAAAAATTGCAGTTTCACGTTTTGTTTTTTTGTGAACTTGATATGTTTTGAAATGATAATTGTAAGGGTCACTAATCAAGTTTACACCACATACTGTTGTAGCATAAAATAAAAAGTAAAAAAATATGATGATCTCTATGTTTTATGTGGAAAATTAGAAGTGTTTTTGGTACCTTGCCCAACAATGTGTGAAACTGTTTGATTTACTATAGGTTTCAATGCTACTTTTTACTAAATACAAGAATTTTTTATTATGTTATTAAAGAAAATAATATTCTTCATGTATTTAAAAATCTAAATTTCAACAGAAACTTATAGAAAAGTAGTTGTAGCTGCTTAGAGTCCCCAATTTTGCACTTTGAATAGCACAACTTTTTCATTAAGCTCTAAAAAACCAAAGTCCTCGCGGGGGACACTTTGAGTTTCAATTGAGTCCCTCAATCTCAAATTTTGGCATGGTTTTTTGAGATTTTTCATTGAACATGAAACTTTTTGATAGCTTTCCATTGACATAAATTTTGTAGAAATCCGACTTACAACTCAAAAGTTACAAACATTTTTTAGTATCATACACAAATAGTGTAGTAGTTTAGTGTGACATGTAAAAATAGTGTAGCAAACCTTTAATTAATTCTTAATTCAATAGAAATTCGAGTTTTTGTCCATTAAAAAAAATCCTTTGGGAAACGGAATGGAAATCTTTGTATCTACCATACGGATTTTTTAATTTAAGAAATATGAGTAAATATGAGTAAAAATTGAGTAAATGTGAGTAAAAATATGAGTAAAAATGAGTAAAAATATGAGTAAAAATATTTACTCATATTTACTCATATTTTTTCTTATATTTATTCACAAAAAAAATCTATATATGCAAAAGAAGGATATGATATATGCAAAACTTGTTAGTGTATTGTTAATTCTGAGCACACAATTGCATTGCATGATTTTTAAGAACATCTTCTACCCCTCTTCTACTTCCAAAATTTGGTGCACGTATGCCTAACATGATCTTTTTTAAGTTAGAGTTAGAAAACCACCGCATGTAGTGCAAACATTTGTTGTAGAAGGTGGTCAGAGTTTTGTTGAAGGTATTTAGTAATATGACCTCAAAAAGAGTTGATGTCTCACTTCAAAGGCTAATATCTTTCAATCTGTGCGATCAAACCGACCAATATGTTTACCACACACACTTGAACAATTCTTTTCAAGATCCTACGGTTAGATATGTAAAAACCTTGATTATTTGCATTTTGTGTTGAATGCATTGAATTTGGTAGTTTTTAGTTACAATGGATGCTAAAATGTCACGGTCCTTTAGGGCTTAAGGGTTTGGTGTGAATTTTTTTATTCCCACAAAGTTGCTACTATGATGCATCCCTGTAAGAATCTTTAGAAATCCTTGATCAAAATTGAGACCTTAGGAACCTGCTCAAAATGGAAAACGTCCCTACATAGGGATTTGATTGTTTAGAGGTTAACCCCTAAAGAATGAAGGTATCTTAGAGAAATCTCGATTCCATTAATTAATCCTTTAAGATGACATGTCCATCGGTCACTTCTAAAGTAATTTGCAAAAAGTTTCGTCGATAGTTCATCGCCACCTGATCCGCAAACTTTGAAAACCTCACGGGGATCTATGCCCTTTCGACAACTGCAGTGAGACACTCAGCCACAATATGACAGATTTACAAGAAGGGAGATTTGGTGCGGGCGCATTAAGGTAGAGGCACCCAATTCCGATTGGCCACCCAATTTTGATCGGTAGAGTATGCATGGCATGGTGCATGAAAATGGTAAATGCATGAAATGGTGCATGAAGCAACCCAAAATCGATAACTCAATATTTGAATTATCGGCATTTGGTCATGGAGTGTGCAATTTTGAGTTGCTCCACCTCAATTGAACTCTCATTGGTGGCCTTGCCTCGAAACTCAAACAAGGCCGATTGGCATTAGGTAGCCTCCATGATTTGGTTATACATGGCATGTCTTCTCTCTTTTACTCACTCTCACTTGTTGGCATAGGGCAAAGGAGGGCACCAAATCTCACCTACTGTAGAGATTGATTATGGGCTCCAATGGTTTCTGGGCTTTTAAATTCTATATCAATTTCAAATCTTTGTAATTGAACTCAAAAAAATATTTGTTGAGTTTCATTCCTAGTTTTGCATCTTTTTACATAAATGTTTTTCGTATAATGTCATTTGAGTCCCCAACTGGCTTAAGTGATCGGAATTGGGTGCGTCTACCTTAGTACTCCCACCATATTTCTGTGTAGAAAGTGCTTTCTAGAACTGATGTTGTTGACTTTTGCAGGTGGGCCATCCACATGCGGTATGTGTGGACGAGTCTTTGCAACCCACCATATGGCTCTTGCATTGGACCCTTGACACATTTAGAGAAGGGTGTATACACCGCGTACAAATATGCCATTGGCTTTAAAGGATTTAACTTGCCAAGATATATATATATATATACATTTATATTGAGAATAAAACAACATGATCTTCTTCTAAAGGGGAAGTAGTTTGGAAAGAAACTGGAAATCCTTGATGTCTATGTCAGTTCAATGCCTTTTGATTAGAACCATCGAGGGCTGACAAAAACCTCCTTTCACCATTGCATGACTATAAAAATTGCACTATTTATTTCTACAATACCTTGCCATCTATTCAAGAATCCATCTTTTGATGTTTGAAGCACCATAAAAATTTCCTAGTAAACCCAAAGAAAACCCCGTAAAGACAATCTATGTGTCTATTTCCAACAAAAATTACAAAGGTTAATTTTCAATTTTAGATTTTTTAGGAACCTATCCAAAGTAGCAAAATACCATGTAGGTACAAAAGTTCCTTTAGGAATAGTCTGTGTACAAAATCTCAAATATTATTTGAGTTATTTGATAATTGCCCAATTTACTCGCCCTCCCAAAAATTGCTTCAAGTAACATTATTTTCATCAGAAGTTGGAATTTCAAATATTTTACTCTCAAAAGCTTTTAAAATTGCCATTTATAGGAGAATCAATCTTAAAGAGAGTTGTTGACACTACTTGAATCAAGTTGTAAAAAAGCCCATTTTAGAACATTTAGTCCTTTGAGAATTAAGTTTGTGGTAGGAGCCATCAAAGCCATAAAATTTGATCCATGCATAAGATAATGGTATCATAGCATTCCCACCACATACTCGCCATAATTGGATGAATCTCAATTTTCGAGGCCCTTTCAAAGTAGGACTTCCCTCCTAATCACCATCCGAATCATGAATCTAATGTAAATAAGAAGAAGAAGAAGAAGAAGAACGCCGGTCTCCGAAGGGGGCCGGCGTGGATAAAGTGTCCGTTCATTACACCACTAAGTCCATGCCCACCGGGCATGGGTTAGTAGTATGGAACTACTTCCCCCTTTCGAGGGCTAATGTAAATACAATCAATCACTAATCATTGCATGAATATTAGAAGATGAAAGTGTCATATCTCCAACAAGATCTTGTAAATATATAGTTTTTAACAAACATGCCCAAGTTCATCATTTTAGAGTGTTCAATGTATTTTTGGAAAGATTCAAGGATTTTGTCATCCATTATTAGTGGCTAAGCCATTTTTAGCAAATTGCAATAAAAATGGTCACACATAAACTTGGAGGATAGCATAGACTCCAACAAGGTGAAGCTTGCCTACCGCTAGCAATGATGTGACATCCAAATCTTGACAATAAGAATAACAACAACATGGATGCTTTAACCCTTCAAGGTGTACAAGATCACAAGGCTGGGGAGAATCTACAAGCGTTTAGATAATGCATAATATCATCCATACAAAGGATACATTTCATTGTGACCCAACTTTGTAAATATCACTGTATCCGTTGCCTTGATGATGTTATGTAAAACCTACTAAGCTTGTGGATTCTCGCATTGTCTAAAGTTTGCTTGTCCTTGTAGGGTGAACTTCTCCAATTCCATATCCAATTAGGAGAGTTTCACACATGGACCATGGTACCAAGGTACCAAAGGACCAAACTATGCTGAGGTGCCGCGTTTTTGAGTTGAAAAAAAATACTAACCCCTAAAGGACCGTGACAATTTAACACCAAAAACACTTCAAATTTGTTGATTCTAGTGCAATGAGTAAAGAAGAAAACAAAACCTTTTATTTATGATTTTGACCGTAGGATCTCAATAAAAACTTACTAAGTAGTATACTTACAAAATTTCATAAACTTTGATTGCATGGATTGAAAGTACATAGTGTTTGAAGTTGAACAAATGGTTCACTTTCTTTCATGCGATTAGTGGATCTGCAGACTTTGACTTCACTTGGTATCAAATTTTTGCACTACACAAGGTCTAAATCTGTTACCATTGTGTTAAACATGATGTTAGTTCCCTTTACACCAATTTTTAGAGGTAGAGAAGGGGTGTAGCATATTCAAAACACGTGTGCAATGAGTGGAGGTTCAAAAATTGCCAATTCACGTCTTATTTTTTGTGAAAGTAATATGTTTTAGAATGACAATCCAAACGGTCAATAAGAAGGTTTCCACCACATATTGTAGTTGAAAAAATTAAAAAATTAAAAATATGAAGACCTCTAGGGTTTTGAAGAAAAGATTAAGTTTTTTTCCTTGCTTGCCCTAAACATGTAAAAATGTTTGACATATGTTAAAATGTTGTTTTAGACTAAAGACAAGATTTTTTTTGGATTGCTCCAAAGAAGGTAATATTCTCAATGTCACGGTAAAAACAAAAAATCTCAATGTCAATAGAAACTTCTAGCAAAATTTTGGAGCTACTCGAAGTATCCATTTCCAACTTTGAGTGGTAATAACTTTCAAACCATGAATCCAAAAATAATAATAAAAATACCTCCACAAAGCTCTTGTCACGGAGAATTTAGTATTAAAATTTCAAATGCCAACCTCATCCTCGCGAGCATGGATCACTTTGGTTCAATTATAATGGTGGGATCTTGGCCTTGCCAGTGCTACCATGAAAACAAACCTTAAAAACCCGCAAGTTGGAGGAATTAGTGTCAGCATTGATGCTACAACGATTGCTATAATGGCTTGGAGAGCAAACCTTAGATCAAGTTCTTATCCATTGACACAATTGCACGCCGCTCAAATACAATTGCCGCAATTGCATGCCACTTGTATACAATTGTCGCAATTGATGCTGACTAAGAAGTGCGTTTATAGTGTGTTAACAAGGACTTATGGGAGTACTTTGAGATCAAGACGTACATGTGCCTCATAGACCTGGAGAATATGCACGCACAGACCATCAACGCGTTGATGTAGCTCGACCTGCTACCTTTTAAGAGGTATAACTTATGGGAGGGATGAGTGTATTATTTCATCACTCCAAACGACTACACGATTCCGTGAATTTAGTGTAGACCAGACTATTTGAAATTTCCTACACTAATTGAAAATTTACATGCAATTGTTGACTGACACACACTTGCTTGAGAACAAATACCCAATCATAACTTGGCATGCACATGCTTTGATGGAAATTAGTGTGAGTGAACCACATCAATAATCCCTCTACACTATATTCAGTGTTTAGTGTACTGGAAAATCTTGGTAGTTTCTAAACTCCAATCCAAGTTATTATTATTCCATTTTCAGGATTGTTAATATTTTTTTGGAATCTTATGCAACTCTCTCAAACCATACTAAACATTGTGTTCAGTGTGGACCTGAGCAGTTTGAGTTTCTACACTAATAGGAAATCCACATGTAATCAGCAACGCACACACTTGCTTGAAATCAAATAACCAATCAGATTTTGACATGCATGTGCTTGACGCAAATGAGTGTGGATGACCCACATCAATCACTTCATTCAGTGTTTAGTGTAGAAAATGAGAGACACTTTCGTTGTCAGAAAGCATGGTAACTAATATATGTTAATTGCAAAGTTTGCAATCTTACATCTGCAGCGAACTTGTAATGTTGAACACTGCCTTGTAGTAGAGACTCTGCACACTCAACCCTTATCTAGAAACAATTCAGAGACCCTGTTCGGAAGCTGCAAACTTCGCATAATATGGGGATCAGTGGTCCTTACTTGTGTGTTTTCCTGTGGTCCTTTTAGTGAGCTCTGGGTTGAATTCAGTTTGAGAGGAGACAGCGCGTGTTTGCCTTACAATGAAAGTGTGCCCACCATGAAGATTGGCAGTAGCTCAGGGTTAACCTCTATGAACGCTTGAAACTCCTCCCAGCTGATCACTCCATCTCCGTGGGCATCCAGCTTCTTGAACCACATCTTCACCTGTAGTCATTCCAAGCTCATTAAATCTCTAAAAAACTTACCAGATGAAAAATTGCTAATGAAATGGATATTATACTCACCTTCGCGGTGCTGATCGATGGCATGCTCAGCTTCAAGGTTTTCTCCAGCTGCAAAATAAAGACCATTGTTAGCGCTGGAATTTGATATACATGTTTCCATGGTTAGGCTGGAAGAGTACCTCCAGAGCTGAGATGCAGCCGTCGCTTCGAAGGTTGCATGAAGTGAAAGCTGCATTCATTCGGATCTTGAAATCCTTGTGCTTGGAGATAGATCCGGATGCCGCCACAAACTGAACACGTTGGCAGTTATCCCGTTAGAATGAGTGAAAGAAGAAGTGATGGAGGCATGGAGACTGATTTTCATGAACATGTGAATTAGAGGGACAGAAGGTTGCATCGAGTACCTCTCGGAATGTGATGAACCCCTGCCCAGATTGGTCGTAGAGATCAAATATCTGAACCAAACATATGACAAGTTAGAGGCTCGTAGCAACACAGACATCAACGGCGACGCACACGAAAGACTTGCATTAAGTACCTTCTTTGACATCCAACACCGCGGCAAATGATGCCATTCGAGAAATTGGTTCATGCTCACGGTGCCACTGTTCGATGACGAAGGCAGATGGCATTAGAAGTGTAAGTTTAAATAAATAAATAAATGATTAAAAATCAAGTAAAGAACCAAACCAAACCCACCTACAAGTGGGATTCATTGCGGCGAACTTCTCGAGAAAGCTCATCACTTCTCCTGATCTCAAGCCAAGTACCTGCCGACCAAAAGGAATTACTGATAAGCATCTTGAAAAGCAGCTCTAGCGTTCAGAGACATTGCTGAAGAAAACGAAAGGATTTCAGGCTGCACCTTCTCTATTTTCCCCATTTCCACCATGTAACTCGCTGGTGAACGCTGCAAGCATCCAATTATTTTGCACAAAAGTTAGTCTTCATGAGATACAAGCGCTTAGAGAAGGGAGGGAAATGGCCGTGACGCACCAAGCAAAGTCGCTGGGCATTCACAGACAACATCAGGTCACCGTACGTATGCTCCGTCACTGGCACGCACAACGCCTGTGCCATTGTATGCCTAACCTGCATTTGTCGCATAATTAGAATCAAACCACAACTGATTGAACCTGGAATATACTCATGGAAGGAAAGAACATTATGCGAGGTAAGGAACCTACGCGCTCAGCAAACTCCGCAGGGTTTTGCACCTCCCTTTCAGATGGGTACACGACAGGCAGATACTCAACCTCCATGAAGTTGTTGAACTGCGTGAGCATTCGAAACATTATGTTGGCTAACGAAATGTCACCCCTGCAAATACCAACACATGACCTTAGAATTGACCGAATGTACAAGGCTTTTGTGATTCATTCAACGGTAGAAGGAGACTACGCACCAGGAGACGTCAAAGTGGACAAAAGGATATCGGATGACCACCGGTTGAATTGGAAAGCCAGGAGCGAATGCACCCAGTTTGAATGATATCAGTGTTCTACCGTTTGTTGTTGTCCCCTCGGGAAACAACAGTACAGATGGAAAGTCCATGCTAGCCGCTCTTCTCTGCCATAAAAATCATGTCAGGAAACATGATAAGCTCCTAAAAAACTTTCCTATCACCCAAAAGACCTAAATCAACACATTGTTATAAATACAGCATCAAAACCTAAGGAGTTTTGGTCATCATCATCGAAGGGAACGAGAAGTACTTTTATTTCAACTGTCGCATGCTTCCTCGACGCTGCATCCGTTTTGTCGACAGGGATGATCTACAACACATGAAACTGAAGGATGAGTAGGATTTTTTTTTCAGAAATAGCAACATTTGTTGGAAGGGGAAGGACTAGATTCACCGACCTGCATTGAGCGGATGATGGTCCCAGCTAGAAACACACTGTCGTGTGACTTGGAGCTCACAATGCTGGGAAAGAGCTCGTAAAAGTAGAAGATGGGATCAATGAACGACACATGATTGGATACCATGATGGGAGCGGTCTCTTTGTGGGCAGGTTTCCCAATGCGCCGAATCCAGTGAAACCTAAGAAAATCGCAAGCCTTCAAGATTTAGTTCCCTCATCACTTATTATAAAAACTCTATATTGCAGGCAGAATCTGATAGTTTTCTTCTAGGAATCTGTCTTAGAACTTCCAACCTCGCTGAAGCGTTTCAGACACTTCATGCTAAGTCACGTTAGGGCTGCCATGTAAGCTTCAAAAATGGAACTCAAGAGCACGAATCCTATTGCTGTCTGTGTCGAGGTTGTCCTCAGAGATGGCCTAGTGTAGTGCAAAAATCTCGAACTGACCTAGTTGAAGGTTAGCAACAGATTAGGGCAGCCAGAAGCTTAACTCATATCACGAATACTCACTGCGTTCTGGTTGAGATTATCTTCCGAGATGACCTAAGGCAGGGCAAAATGCTTGAAGTGACCTAGTTGAAGGATCTAGAGGCAATGAGTAGGGGAGAAGCTGAGTGATACCCGGCTCATTGGAATGAATTGTTTACGCACCCGAAGCAGTAGAGGATGCCGCGCCCGCAGAAGCGCGTGACGCCCATGAGGTTGCGGCGCCATCTGGGGAGCACACTCTGGCTGTTGTCCCAGCCCGCCAAAGCAGTCTTGGTGGCGAAGAAACCAACCACGAGAATCAGCGCCACGACGAGCAAGCGCAAAACCAGCAGCGGCAGCAACAGAACCGTCTTGACGTTCTCGTACAGCCCGCTCACTTTGGGCGTTATGTTCAGGAACGGATCCACCGTGGTTGATTTCCCGAACGACGGCACGGAGCGGGAGAACAGCTCCATCGCCCTCTGCATCCGCCCATAGTCCCCGTCCACCACCACCTCGGGGATCGAGATCGTCACGCACACGTCGTCGCACCCGTTTTCTCTCCGGATGGTGAACTCGGGCTGCTGCTTCCGCTCCTCAATAACCGCGAAGTCCTCCGACAGCAGCGGCAGCAAATCCTCGCCCATTGTAGTGAACACTCCGAAATGCGGCCACTCAAAAAACCTATCTCATCTGGCTACCAGATCCATCTCGAAACTTAACTCTACCTGAATTCACTCTTCCACCTCAAAGTCTCAACCCGTCGACTCCAAGTGAATATTCATCCTCAAAAACCGCGAATAACTCTTCCCGACTGTAAAGATTCACCATCATCAAACTCCAAATTCCAGGCACCAGTCACGCACTGGAAACAAACTCATCTAGACATGAGATCTAGACAGCTGCAACCACACCGAAATCAGTACTACATACACAGCATTGAACCCCGAACTACAGCAAACTGATCTAGCAACAAGCTTCGCCCTGCAAACACTGTCCACGAAGTCGGAAAACGACCCGAAGCACCAACAAACTGATCTAGCAACAAGGCTCTCGCTGCCAACACTGTCCACGAAGTCGGAAAAGTAGCCGAAGCACCAACAAACTGATCTAGTAACAGGGTTCTCACTGCCAACACTGTCCACGAAGTTGGAAGCACCAACTGCAGTACTAGCCACCTCGGAACTCGGAACTCCATATTACTTCCTAACCTGAGTTACCTTTGCATCGAACACACCTGCAACAGCCTCACGAGTTTGAGATACTGACCAATGAACGCGGACTGATCATCATTAGCGAAGAGCCAATTCCTGCTAAAGGTAGACAAAGTTGGCCCATTCTGTGGGTAGCGCTCCATCCGGACCCACTGAATTAGACGTCCTCGACTCGAGCACTTCGCTTTCCTGGTCCAACCTTTTTGTAACTCCCTTCTTTGGCTGTTCCAGAGGAGGCTGGTTCGACTCACCGACCGGGTATATGGCGGGTATTTACCAGGTATTGGGGAGGTATTGGGATAGGTATCGGTGAGGTATTGGACATCGGTGCACCAGTTGGATGAGCTGTGGGAATAGTTGGAGCTTCCCATGCAATTGGTGGCCTGTTGCAGTCTTCCAGAAGCCTGGAAAGAAGGGTGACGCGAAGGTGCGCCGATTGGTGGACGTGCAGATCGAACGGCGGCGTGCAGTTGTTGGCGTTGGATCGGAAGGCTCTTGCTTGTCTGCTTTTTGGGGGTGACTAGTACTCGTAGATACTCGTGTGATGCACTGGTGGGATGCTGATGTATGGTCATGATGGCCCGATACTTAGTTCATACTCGGGTTGTGACTGTGATGGAGGAGGAGGACTCTGGTTGCTAGCGTGAATAGAGTGTCTGTTTGTTCCGCCACTAAATAGGTTTGGTAGTGTGTGACTACTTTTCACCCGATCCTTATACCTCTTAAACCATTCAAACTCGCCACAACCATCTTGTAAACTTCCAACCTTCTCCTTTGCCTAGTCTACTCGTTTATATTATAGTGTCTACCCTCGAAAGGAGGAAGTAGTTCCATCATACTAATCCTTTGTCCAGTGGGCATTGTTTTAGTATGTGGAACAAATGGACACTCTGTTGAATTTGAGATTCCAATTCTAGCAAACAATATTATTTCTTTTCAATTTGTCAAAAAAAATCTCTTGTCTTTAGTGAAAGATAGTGTATTAATCCAAGTCATACATTTTCATACATTGTCGCAGATTGTTAGGCAAGGTACCAAAAATTCTTCTTCCTTACCACATAAAACTTAGAGATCTTCATACTTTTTACTTTTTATTCTCCCCACAACACTATGTGGTGTAAGCCTTATTATTGACCATTCGGATTCTCATTCAAAAATATATTAAGTTCACATAAAAATAAAACGTGAACTGACAATTTTTGAACCTCCACTCGTTGCACAATTGTTTTGAATACGCTACACCCTTTTTTTACCTCTAAACACTGGCATACAAGGAACTAATATCATGCTTAACATGATGGTAATGAATTTAGACCTCGTGTAGTGTAAAGATTGGACACCAAGTGAAGTCAAAGTCTATTGATCCACTCAACGCACGAAAAAAATTGAACCCTTTTCTCTACTTAAAACACTATAATCTTTTATTCTATCCGGTCAAAGTTTATGAAAGTTTTTGAGTATGTTACTTAATAAGCCTTAATTGAGATCTTATGGTTAAAACTAGAAATAAAAGTTTATTTTTACTTCCTCAATCATTGCACTAAAATGAGTAGTTTTGAAGTGTTTTTGGTGTGAAATTGTCAAAGTAATGTAGGGGTTAATAACCTCTAGAGCACACTTTGCCGTTTGCCATATCAGGTGATCTCTTATGATGTCAATTCCAATCCGAGCCTCTAGACTCTCATTCTACAATTAAAAATAAAAATAGAAGTTACAAATGTGCATTGGCAATTGAACTTGATTTTCCGGTTGATGTCCGTGTCATATGCGGGCCATACGGGCACGAGGTATGGGAATGGGTTTGTGACTTGAAATTTGGGATGGGGTGTGGAGCAAGCGAAGTTTGAAAAGTCGGGCCCATAAGAAGTTTGCACGAACTGTAGTGGGGGCACTGGAGTCGTCGCTGATAGGCCATGATGGGCGATGAGAATTGGTGGGCTCCTGAGGAAGAAATTCGTGAGGAGGATCGAATGTGAAGCGCTCAGCCATGACTCTGGGAACTATTGTCTCTCGTTCATGTCAACTATTTTTTACCTTGTACAATACCCGGAAGAAATGTTACGGGATTTTTTTTTAACTCCAACTATACTGGATTCCAGATAGTGAACTTCAAGTGACCACTAGGAGTTCAATTTGTGAGCAATTGCCTTGGGATTTTCACCTATTTGTAGGACTAAGAGTAATGTTGCAAAAAGTAACTTGTATGTGGATAATTATCTAAAAAAATCCATGTAAAGTTATAGTTCTCCATTGCCCTATCCAAATTGTGTCCACACGTATTTCATGCACCGGCTTGCATTAGGCCTCATTGCGGCATGACAATGTTTTGGACCACTGTTTTTAAAGAAGATATGTATGTGATATTGTGTTGTGATTGCATTGTAAGTTGTGGGGGTAGCTTTTGACATGATTGTATGTGAATTTGTGACTTCGTTTAGCGTGAGGTGTATTATTTTTGTTGAAACAAGTCTGTTTGGTGTTGCGGGTAGGTTGAGTGGCATAATCTGTTGAGAAAGATGAAGACTAGGGCGTTGATAGATGCTGAGAAAGGAGAAGTGGTTGGAATGCATAAAGGTGGCATGAGAGGTGCGCAAATAGCAAGAGAGTTAGGGATACCATCTTCCACTGTTTATGGTGTTTTAGGAAGTTTTAAGAAACGAGGAATTGTAGTGTCACCAAAGTCACCGGGTAGGCCTCAAAAGTTTACACAACACAGACTAAGACACTTAGAACACCTCCTTAATAATGATCGTTGTTCATCACTCACAGAGATTACAAATTAGATGGCAAGTATTGCACATGTTAGTACTTGTATTGTAAGGAACGCTTTGAAAACCCTTGATTACAGAAATCCTGTTGCAGCAAAAAAACCTTTTTTCAATGAGAAACACAAAGCAGACAGGCTAGAATTTGCTAGAAAGTATAAAAACTGGACTAAGGAGGACTGGAAGAAGGTTATATGGACCAATGAATCATCTTTTGAAATTGGAAGGAATTCTACACAAATTAGAGTGGCGAAAGGCATATGAGAGATATTCATCTAAATGTCTAGCACCTATTTTAAAGTTTAGACGTACTTCAATGATGGTTTGGGGTGCTTTTAGTGGCTTTGATAAGTCTCCTTTAGAAATCATACCTCCACAAAGTAGAAGGGCAAGTGATTTTGTTGATCTTATTTACAGAGGCACTTTAAGTGAGTTTAATTTTCTCCATGATCATTAAGAAGACATTATACTTACGGAGGATGGCGCTCCGGTTCACCATAACAAGTTGCCAGAGTTGAGGAGAGAAGCTCATGGCAGAAAGAAGTTGAAATGGCCAGCCAACTCTCTAGATCTAAACCCAATAGAAGAATTGGTGGAATCTCTTCATAGAGTATGGGAAGAGATACCTTCAGACATTTTGCAAACCCTTATTGCTACCATGCCTGCACGTATGAATGAAGCAATAAGTGCAAAAGGTGGTAGTACTAGATTTTGAACACTATATAGAACACGCAATTAAGCAATTATGCACTTAGCCAAGTGCACTGGTTGTTGGTAAAAAGCCGCAAGTTATTTGCTCATAACTTTAAAAAAAATCAAAATTTGGCAAAAGCTTAGTATGTTTTTTGTCACAAAATTTTGGTGTTTGTCGAGTCAAGCATTGGCATCTTCATGTTCATATCAGTAATATGTTTTTTACATTCGCTACATTTTTTTAGAAAATATATGATTTCTAATCTAGTTTGCAAATCCTGCTACAAAATTATAATCATGTGCCCAAAGAGATTATAAATGTGTTTTGAGTTATTATAGGATTTTAAAGTACTGCACTACAAATACAATGTGTAAGAGATACAAAAAATATATATGCAATTTCCTAAGACAGTGTGAAGTACTAAATAATCTTCTACCTTTCCACATAAAACTTTGAGATCTTCGTATGATTCACTTTTGATTTTTCCTACGGCATCATGTGATGTAAACCTTCTTATTGACCATATGGATTCTCATTTAAAACAATATCAAGTTCACAAAAAAATATAACATGAATTGAGAATTTTTGAACCTCCACTTATTGCACAATTTTTTGAATATGCTACACTCCTTGTATACCTATAAAAATTGGTGCATAAGGAACTAATAGCGTGCTTAACATTATGGTAATTAATTGAGACCTTTTATAGTGCAAAAATTAGACACCAATTGAAGTCAAACTCCGCTGGTCCAGTAAACGCAAGGAAGAAAATGAGCCTTTTCTCTACTTCAAACATTATAATCTTTCAATCCGTGCGGTCAAACTTTATGAAATTTTGTGAGTATATTACTTAATAAGTTGTAATCGAGATCCTACGGTTAAAACTACCAAAAACACTTCATTTTTTCTTCCTTGCTAATTGCACAAAAACAAGCATTTTTAACGATTTTTGGTTGAGATATTTTCAACAAAATTTCTGGACCAACGTACTTTGGGTATCAATAACTAGTGTATCACCAGCAGGGTATGACTTCTTGGGCACCACTACCCGGATATCAACCAAGGTATCAAGTTAGGGTTTCGGATGAGGGTTTTTGACTTGCGGGTATCAAACCTTGGCAACGTTGGGTAGTCCTACGAGGGGTGTGCGCGCGTACACCCCTTGTGGTAGTTGTGTGGGAGGCTGTGAGTGTGAGAGAGGCTGTGAGTGTGAGCTTAGGGTTTGAAAAAGAGAGACAATGAAGGTGTATGAGGGTGGAGGGCGGAGAGAGAGGAATGGAGTGGCGGTGTGAGAAGGGAGGGAAGTTGAGAGATGAGAAAAGTCGGGAGTTGAGAGCGCCTGGCCGTGGGCTGCCCTCGCGGCGCCTACAGAGCCAGCCCCTAGCCAGCCTTCGCGGCGGCGCCTAGCCGTGCCAGCGCCTGGTCGGCAGGCGGGTGGCCTGGCCGAGCCAGCGCTTGGCCGGCTAGCGACTTATAGCTGAAGCGGCAGGCGCAGCCGCGTGGGCTACGCGCGAGGCCGGAAGCGAGGAGGTTTTGTGTCGTGCTCGAGGGTCTCTTGAGGGAAGCCTAGAAGATGAGGCTCAGGGAGGTGAAGAGGAGGGTGGGAAGTTGATGTTTGTAAGATTTTTGGGGATTGGTAGTGGTGTTTGTGCAGATCTACGGTTCTGGAGATGCTTGATGGAGGAGTAGCAGTAGTTGGGGTGTGCGCGCGCACACCTCTAGTCAACGGTTTCGACATGAGGCGTCATACAAACTTGGCGGCTAGGTTATTTTGAGGGTTTGGGTGTAGGTTGTGGCAGCTAGGGTTTGGATGTAGGTTGCGGCGGCTTGGGGTTGGGTGTTGATTGCGGCGGCTAGGGTTTGGGTGTACATTGCGGCGGCTAGGGTATGGGCGTAGATTGCGGCAACTAGGGTTTGGGTGTAGATTGCGGCTGCTAGGGCTTTAGTTTGTGGGCTGATGTGTGTACAAGTGCCATACTATGGGCTATTCATGACTTCAGTTCAATTCTTAGTAGTTTCAGCGTCACTATTTCACTCTCTACTTGTTGACTCTCATCATGTGTAAACATCTAACTTGAATTTGCAATTTTGAACCTTCTGAAGTTGGTGTATACATTTGTGTACTCAAAACCTGAACTTTGAGTTTAAAACAAAGGCAAAAACTTACCAAGTTTGAACTAAGTGAAGTCAACGTCTCTGATCCATTGCACGCAGGGAAGATAAAGAACCATACGATTGACTTCAAATACAATAATCTTTCAATCCGTGTGGTCAAAGTTTATTAAGTTTTGTTAATATATCACTGAATGAATCTTAACTGAGATCCTATGGTCACAACTTAAAATCAAAGTTTTTGTTTCCTTTTTTGACCATTGCACTAAAATCCAACAATTTTGTATTCTTGTTGGTGTAAAACTCTCACGGTACCTTAGGGGTTAAAGACACTGTGCAAGGAGTTCACGCTGTACAAATTCTTAGTTTTTTCATGTCAAAGTAGCTTCATCAAAAGGTCCAATATCATCATTATATTTTTGAACAATAAATATGTGTTTAGATACATATCTTTTATCAGATGAATGGTGCTTTGAAGGTTAACAATTAGAACATGCATTTTGACTAATGTACAGCCTAAATGTTCCTATTTTCAAATGGTAGACACATCGGAAATAACCATGTCTGGAGCTAGCGGGTGGAGAAAGCACAATGTATTTGGGGTGCAGGTTGAAAACATGATTCACATTCTTGAATCCGCAAAGGCTCACATATTACAGTATATTGCAATGCAAACCGAAGCTATCGATGACGACCGTTTGCAAACAACCCTAAATTCTATGGAGTAGATAGTGTGCCTTTATGAGAGTATACTAGTTGTATATGGTAATTGCTATATAGTGCACTATGTGTAAGAGTAGTATATTCTAAGGGTGATGTAAGACGTTATGTCATTAATCCTATAGAGTAAAGGTGTTTTTACTATTGGTGTTAAGTCCATTTGTAGAAGCATCTATATTTAATTTCCACTATTGTATGCATTATGCACTACGTAGAATATATTTTAACCAACTGGCAACCCTTGCATAAAGTATGTTTTTTTGGTGATTACCCTTGTTTATATACTACAATCCTTCAAATCTATCTTTGAAATATTGTGAAACTATATTAAATACACATTTTTCTAGTTTTAACGAGGGGCCACCAAAATTAGTTGAAAATGCCAAAAATCGCTTCCAATATTAACAACCATGATTGTACATAATATTGTTGCTAAAGCTCAAATTTTTTTCCTTTGAAAAACATTTTTTTTTGCAATTTTGCCACTTTTGTTCGCAATGGCCGCCGTTGTACCCAAGTGCACTTTTATTTGGTTGAGTGCATAATTGCTTAATTGCGTGTTAATAGCAATGAAGCAATTAAGCAAAGAGAGAAGAAAGATAGACACCCTACCAAAAACAATAATTGTGGACTCTATTCAATTAGTTTGATTTTAGCTCAAGATGACTTTCAATAGAATCCAAATCATGAAAATACCACAGATATATCCAAGATTTGCTACCATTAAAAAGGTGAAGGTTATTCTATCCACCATACCTGAGGGTCGGATTTGGATCCCACTAATTCATCCCAATGAGCGATGCACCCTCGTGCAAGTCGTCAGGGTGGTCAGGTTGAGGCTCCAACCCTCTTCGTCTTCCCGCACTTGTTGTCCGTTGCTT
>OZ020526.1:8137617-8315735 GCA_963971425.1 Bryoerythrophyllum caledonicum | reverse complement strand
CATCAGTGTAGCAAAGACAAGTTCCACCCTGACTGAAAAGTTGTCACAAACACTTTGTAAGATCAAATTGTCTTCGGAAGGTTGTATGGGGAAAAAGGCCTTTATTTACAATGATAAGATTCACTTCATAGAAGTGCACCACCAAAACTCAAAACCAAAGGTCAGAGAACACAAGACAAGCAAATGCTAGAGAAAGCAATTATTGCCCTCTCAAGGCCAATATATATTAGGTGTCCCAAAAAACATCTGACCCAATTTCGGGATCAGTATGGACCAGTGAGGATTTGGACCATCAATTCTATCACACTCCTACAGCAGCTACCATAGTTACTTTTACAACCGCAGGATGCTACTCAAATAAAAATTGTTTCCAAAAATTTTAGAAGCTGTGTTAGAAATATTTTTCACAGAATTTGACCCTCATATATGGTTATAATTGCTATTATTTTCAGGTTGCTTCATTACAATTATTTTTTATGTACCATGCTGAGAAAGTTTACAACATTGAAGGCCTAAGCACACAAGCTCACAACAACTATTTTCAAGGATAATTTCTGAACATGTGTCTACAGATTTTAAATCCCAATATAAATTGTTTTTCTGAAACTTTAGGCTAGTTCAATTCCTAAACAATAAAAGACTCAAGGTGGGCATTTGCAAATCTTGGGCATGTCCCCATGGTTGCAAATTATATTTACAATTCTTGAAATTAAGTACAAAGATGCAAGAAGAAGACAAGAGGTACATGGAAATGTAATTTTTATACACATGATGAGAGTCAACAAGTAGAGAGTGAAATAGTGACGCTGAAACTACTAAGAATTGAACTAAAGTCATGAATAGCCCATAGTATGGCACTTGTACACACATCAGCCACAAACTAAAGCCCTAGCAGCCGCAATCTACACCCAAACCCTAGCTGCCGCAATCTACGCCCATACCCTAGCCGCCGCAATGTACACCCAAACCCTAGCCGCCGCAATCAACACCCAACCCCAAGCCGCCGCAACCTACATCCAAACCCTAGCTGCCACAACCTACACCCAAACCCTCAAAATAACCTAGCCGCCAAGTTTGTATGACGCCTCATGTCGAAACCGTTGACTAGAGGTGTGCGCGCGCACACCCCAACTACTGCTACTCCTCCATCAAGCATCTCCAGAACCGTAGATCTGCACAAACACCACTACCAATCCCCAAAAATCTTACAAACATCAACTTCCCACCCTCCTCTTCACCTCCCTGAGCCTCATCTTCTAGGCTTCCCTCAAGAGACCCTCGAGCACGACACAAAACCTCCTCGCTTCCGGCCTCGCGCGTAGCCCACGCGGCTGCGCCTGCCGCTTCAGCTATAAGTCGCTAGCCGGCCAAGCGCTGGCTCGGCCAGGCCACCCGCCTGCCGACCAGGCGCTGGCACGGCTAGGCGCCGCCGCGAAGGCTGGCTAGGGGCTGGCTCTGTAGGCGCCGCGAGGGCAGCCCACGGCCAGGCGCTCTCAACTCCCGACTTTTCTCATCTCTCAACTTCCCTCCCTTCTCACACCGCCACTCCATTCCTCTCTCTCCGCCCTCCACCCTCATACACCTTCATTGTCTCTCTTTTTCAAACCCTAAGCTCACACTCACAGCCTCTCTCACACTCACAGCCTCCCACACAACTACCACAAGGGTGTACGCGCGCACACCCCTCGTAGGACTACCCAACGTTGCCAAGGTTTGATACCCGCAAGTCAAAAACCCTCATCCGAAACCCTAACTTGATACCTTGGTTGATATCCGGGTAGTGGTGCCCAAGAAGTCATACCCTGCTGGTGATACACTAGTTATTGATACCCAAAGTACGTTGGTCCAGAAATTTTGTTGAAAATATCTCAACCAAAAATCGTTAAAAATGCTTGTTTTTGTGCAATTAGCAAGGAAGAAAAAATGAAGTGTTTTTGGTAGTTTTAACCGTAGGATCTCGATTACAACTTATTAAGTAATATACTCACAAAATTTCATAAAGTTTGACCGCACGGATTGAAAGATTATAATGTTTGAAGTAGAGAAAAGGCTCATTTTCTTCCTTGCGTTTACTGGACCAGCGGAGTTTGACTTCAATTGGTGTCTAATTTTTGCACTATAAAAGGTCTCAATTAATTACCATAATGTTAAGCACGCTATTAGTTCCTTATGCACCAATTTTTATAGGTATACAAGGAGTGTAGCATATTCAAAAAAATTGTGCAATAAGTGGAGGTTCAAAAATTCTCAATTCATGTTATATTTTTTTGTGAACTTGATATTGTTTTAAATGAGAATCCATATGGTCAATAAGAAGGTTTACATCACATGATGCCGTAGGAAAAATCAAAAGTGAATCATACGAAGATCTCAAAGTTTTATGTGGAAAGGTAGAAGATTATTTAGTACTTCACACTGTCTTAGGAAATTGCATATATATTTTTTGTATCTCTTACACATTGTATTTGTAGTGCAGTACTTTAAAATCCTATAATAACTCAAAACACATTTATAATCTCTTTGGGCACATGATTATAATTTTGTAGCAGGATTTGCAAACTAGATTAGAAATCATATATTTTCTAAAAAAATGTAGCGAATGTAAAAAACATATTACTGATATGAACATGAAGATGCCAATGCTTGACTCGACAAACACCAAAATTTTGTGACAAAAAACATACTAAGCTTTTGCCAAATTTTGATTTTTTTTTAAATTATGAGCAAATAACTTGCGGCTTTTTACCAACAACCAGTGCACTTGGCTAAGTGCATAATTGCTTAATTGCGTGTTTATTGTGTTTTGAACTTAGGTTCAAATCTAATTAACCCTTTAGTGTTTAGGCAACCACTTTGCATGAAATTTGTGAAGAACTAAATTAAATACCCCAAAGTACTAATTTGCAGATACATTACACGTACACTTTTCAAAAACCAATCAAGATTTGGACCTCTTAAACTCTTGGAATATATGGGAATACATTGCCATAAATATAAATTACACTCAAATATAATGAATACCTTTAAATACTATGCTACATACATATGGTGTTGTATTTGAACATGATAATGGACACGTGTTGAAATGAACTGGAGGTATGCTTGTAGAGTCAACTCCCTTTACAACAACATTTGTTAGAACAACCCAGATGCTATTGTAAGGGAGCTATCTATTCTCGTGATAGACACGAGGGGCAAACCCTATAGATGATGGTAAATTTTGGTAAGACAAACATGGGCTGACAGTCTTTTCCCTCTCTCCAGTCATTTCAAAACCACTGTCCTCTCTCTTCCTTGAATTTCAAACTCACAGCACCATGTCCAAGCATGATTGGAAATCATTATCCACAACTTACACACCAGAACCAATCACGTACCCAAATCCCCTACTATCATAGAGTTCACAGTCCCAAATGTTCATCAGGAGAAGATCTCCCCAGCGTCGGTTATAGGGACGACTCAGTACTCGCACTCTCTTCCTTCTCATTGCTCTCAACTGTCAAGTTTTGCTAGCAGCATGTGTGATGCTTCAGTTTGAGCTGTAGTTAAGCTTATGGAAGCTGTTCTATGTCAGTCCAGTTGAAGGATTGCTGTGGAGAGCCGAGATAGTTGGTCATGGAGCTTTTGAAGCAGCAGCTGGTTTGGTGTAATGCGATGCTTGTGTTGATGGCTGCCATTGTAAGTCCACTTTGGGGCCTGTTCTCTTTCACCTCATGTGCCAAGTGATGAGGTTAAACCCACTACGAACGTGGGAAGATGGTCACATTTATGTGCCAAGTCATGTCGGTGAAAAGGTGCTCCAAGGGATGGGACTCATGAAAGTTCGCATGTAGCGTAACTGATTTGCAAATGCGGGTTTATGGAACTAGCTCTTTTGAAATAGGGTTATTTTAGCTCGTTACAGTGTCTTAGTCTTCCCAGATACGTGTATGTATTGAGCTGATTAGGGTTTTCTCATCAAAAAGTATGAGTACTGAAGGTGCAAGTTTGCTGTGGTTTGTCGCGAGCAGGTTCATCAGTGCCATGGCCAGTTGCACGAAACAAGCTCTACAGGTGATGGAGTATTGGCAGCTCCTCGGAGGTCCCTCCTGGATATTAATTATGATGTTAGAGTGCGCGCTGTGAGTCTCGGGGGCTGGCTCGTCATTGAGAAGTGGATCCAGCCATCGTTGTTTGATGGCATACCTGACAGCGACTTGCTCGTAAGAATCATCCCTTTCCATCTGTGTTTTCTGGATGTTCTAATGTAATGTGGCAGTCGTACTACTACCTTGCCGTTTGTATCATCTTGTGTCCAGAAAGGGGCTTAAAATTCTATTGTGTCAGCATTGGTGGCAAGAAAAGGAGATCAATCGACTCTGACATGTGAACTCTATCAGGATGGAGCGCGTATCACTTTGCAGTCCTCATCCAAAGGAACGTTCGTGTGCGCTGAAGGAGGCGGGGGAGGCCAGATGGTTGTCAACCGAGCAGCTATTTCTACTTGGGAAACATTCAAGGTGAGTGCTATCCTTCGTCTCCTGCATGAATGAAGAGGGTTATGAACTTAGACAAGTCTCTGTTGTGAGTGTAATCGTAGACAGAGTATACTGTACACCTGGACATGCACTTGTGAGTCTTCCTTCTATGTAAGTTCCATAACTTGGGGATTGCACTTTCTTGAGCAGATATGGCGAGTGTCTGCAGGCGTCTATCAGTTGCGTGTCTTCAACAACATGTTTGTGTCAGCAATGAATGGAGGTGGAGGGACTGTGCTTTCGACTGCCGCAAACCCATCCACCTGGGAGACGTTTCACATCATCCGCAACCAAGCAAACCCGTCCATGGTTCACGTCCAAGCTAACAACGGCATGTATCTTCAGGTATGGAAGACCTGTGCTCTAAAACCCGTCTGCAGCTCAAGTCTATATTAATGGACCATCCATTTTTTACTCTGCAGGCAAAGGATGCGAATCAGCTGACCGCAGACTTTCAGGGGAAACCCGGATGGGATAACAACGATGCTACTTTTATAATGAAAGTTAGCACCTGGCTGGGAGGCGAGTACCAGCTTGCTAATGGCTGGGGTCCATCGGCAGCTCCAGACGTCTTTAAGGCGAGCAATTCCTTCATCATTCTAATATATTTCATGAGCGTGCTGAAAGCAGGATGAAAAGTTACAGTTGGTCATTTATTTATGAGTGACTAAAGAACATGTTAGGCCCTTTAATAAGGACTACCTTGCAGTGCTGAAATCTCGAGATAAACAAAGAAAATCCCTGTGTTTTGTGCAGAATCACAGAGACTCATTCGTGCAAGAGAGTGACTTCTCGTTTCTCTCCGGAAATGGCATAAATACAGTACGCATTCCAGTGGGATGGTGGATAGCATCCGATCCGAATCCTCCAACTCCATACGTTTCGGGCTCCCTCCAAGCTCTTGATAATGCGTTTCAGTGGGCCAAGTATGCGGTCATATCTCAGTTTCCTGTGCCTGAAATCTTGCAGCTATCTGAATGACATCACCTGCTTAAGTATGTACCAGTTGAATATCTGAAATTCGACAGTAGTGCTGTTCTTAACGTGCTTGGATTATGATGTCATCGATGAATTCACCTGACTGATTCTTGGATTGGCATGCAGTGCTCATGGTATAAAGATTATCGTAGACTTACACGCAGCTCCAGGGTCACAAAATGGGCAGGAGCACAGCTCGTCGCGCGATGGCGTTGCAGAGTGGGCTGTGCAAGGAGGATCTACCGACTATTTGTATGAATCTATCAAGACCATCGACTTTCTTGCTGGCAGGTACTTTTCTCAGCCTCCTCCTAATCCATGTGACAATTAGACTCCAAATTCCTTCAGTGTCAGATTTGAGTTAAATCTGAGGCTTTGAATATTGGCGTACTTTCTCACTCGTGACCAAACCGGTCTGATTTTCATGAAGGTATGCCAACGACCAAGCATTACTCGGAATTGAACTTCTGAATGAGCCTGGAGCAGCAGTGGTGCCGTTGAACGTCTTGGAGAATTATTACAAATGGGGATACAGTACAGTGCGAAAGCACACAGCTTCGGCCTATGTAATTATGTGCCAACGCATAGGAGGCGATTATGCAGAGCTTGTGAATGCCTTGCCAGCAGATAAGGTTGTCCTTGACATCCACTTCTACAACCTTTTCAACGCGAATCTCTTCGATAAGACGACTGCTCAGTGGAATATCGACTATGTCTACCGCGACCGCCTTGGCCTGGTGAAAAAGCTCAACACAGCCGGAAACGCCCTTATTTTCGTGGGTGAGTTCTCATCATATGCCTAGCCTCTTCTTCACGTTGGTCTATTCAATTATTACCTTCTTGATGTGATATTTGCATGGTTCAAATATAAGAATGAATTGAAGTGGTTAGAGTATCCAGAGGTTTTTACAAGGTCACTGATGTGCATGAAGCTTTTTTCATAACGATCTAGATGCTTCACCTGCAGGTGAGTGGACAAATGAGTGGGAGGTTGAAGATGCTTCTCAATATGATTACAAGAGATTTGGAGCGGCTCAGCTTGACGTCTTTGACCAGGCGACATTTGGTTGGGCGTATTGGTCATACCAAAACCATCTCAGCCGGTGGTCATTCAAGCAATCTGTTGAGCAGGGTTACCTTCAAACTCCATCACATGGCTGGCCATAATCAGATTATTCACGGCTGTCAAACGAGTTAGAGATCATTGTCCTGATCGGATTCATTAAGTCGAGTTTCTTGCACTGCATTTTCTTAGCTAGGAAGATCGAGGGAATTTTCGGCACTGGAATGACCTTTTCTAAACTTTTTATTGAGATCTGATTTATTTGAATCATTAGCCTGAACATGAATGAGCTACTTTTCTTCAAATGAATATGAGTACTTTATTTTCTTAAAATCCAAAGAGGAGAGTGGCTATCAATCCGAGACCAACACATACAACTGGTCACTGCCGGTCTTGCGAACTAGCCCTAACTTGACGAGCCGACAGTTCCTCCAAAGACCAATGTTTCGTTTCACTTCATAGACTTGTGACTTGTTTTGAGTTGCTTCTTTACTTCCTCTGCTTCGCCCGCCTTTGGCTTCGACCAGTTACACTTTTCTGAGGACTTCACCGTTGTTGAGGAAACACTTTTCTCAAACTTCTACGCTTGTATGCCTGATTCAACGATTCCTTTTAGAGGATCATAATGGGTTTTCACGACGTTGTGGAGCATCGGCGAGCGAGAGTCTTTCGTCCTTCACGCCTGGTAAGCCCTGCTGAGTTCCCATTTCCCTGGCTAGTTTTCTTTGTTGAAGAATCAATAGATATGTGTTTATTCCCCATCATGGCAGTTTTTTCCTATCTTCGGCAGTTTAGGAAGTGCTCTCTAAACATGAATATGTAGTTAATTTTTCAACTCAATACCTCATTTCGACAAGCATAAAACTACCAGAGTAATCATGAAAATCTCCATTGATTCATCGTCCTTTAGAGGGTGAAGTGCAGAAATAAAGAGAATTTAGAGCGTTTCCCAGAAGAATTTACGAATCACTAGTCATGGTGGTGAAAGCATAGAACAAGGTTTCATGTCGACACTTGAGATTGTTTAAAGCTCCTGCACATTCGAACAATTGAACCTATATCGGGTATTGATTTCGTTTCCGAATATTCTCAGTGGTGAAGTCAATGAACACTGCGCCATGGCCTATCGTTTAAGAACCTGCTGTTTATCAAGGTATCTCATTCTGGCGAGCTTGAAAAATTTGCAGATCATTTTTATATTCTCCGTCATAGGTCAAAATTTAGAGATGGGCACATTGAATTGTTTTCCTTGCTTGGACCAGGATTCTCAAAGGCTGCCGACAGACATGAAAGCAACAGACACGTCAAAACAAGGCTGGCGAGAGATGCTACCTTCTTCCTTTGCAGTTAAATATATGTATGATCAAAGCGCTGACCGTTTACAAAGGCTCCCGGGATCATGGCTGCTGTGACTGTGGATTCATAGCTCAGTGTTGGAGCTTCAATGCTTATATTTGCATATAATTTCCTTTCAGGGGCTGTGATGATCCAAACCAAGGCCTTAAAGAGACGGTCCATGAAACGATTACTGGAGAGGTAGGAGGTAGTTGATGTGAGTAGTTTTTTTTTTTTTCCATTCCTCAGAGTTTTTCTTTTCATTGAACTCAATTCTGAGTATCTGGGCGGTCAACATGACGAGATTTCTTAACCTTTCGTGGACTCATTCTTGCAGGATTTGCAGGTTTCGAGATTTGATTCGACGTTGGCTTGATTTAAGCTTAAAGTTTTAGTAAACTAGTGTAAAAGAAAGTTTAGTCAGTGTCACTTAGTACGCGATTAGCATTAATTTGCTTTGACACCTGTGATTGTATGGCTGGCGTTTCAACTCCAGCTACTGATCAGATGTACTTCTTCTATTGAACTTGAATTTGATGTATCTTGGAATGGAATCCATGTAAGAGATTAACCTTTAAAGGTCAGAGAAGCCACATTTGGGTAGCAACATGATGTTTTCTGTGTATTTGATATACAAGGTGTAAGAATTGATGTATACGATAGTTACATTTAAAGTTTATATTTGTGTTTGAGCCCGATCTAATGACACATGAGAATGTTTATTCATATCATTATTGCACCTACTACATGCTTGAGAAGTTGCAAAATGGTCATGTATTCTACATGTATGGTGTCGTATTTGAGCATTGTAAGGTTCTGATATTGAGATGACCTCCAAATGAAAGATTCTAGTTGAAGAATCACCAATCCAAAGGTGTATTGAGTACATGTTTTTTATGTTAAGAGTATAATACCTGGCCGTATATATGGTCCCCACTAACCTTTAAGGATTAAGCAGTGAGCAAAAGTGCAACGAGGATGAACCATTAATGATAGCCTTCTACTTTCGCTTTGATCTACATATTTTGTCAGTCAGATGATGTGCTTGCAATTCCGAACTAAATTGCAACATTCACAGAATCAAAGGAAGAGACCATGTCAAATGGACCATAGTTTGCACAAAACAAAGAACGGATAGTTGCCATGGAAACGGAGGGTACTTCGTAATATCAAACAGAGAGTAGTTTACCATGTAATACGATGGTTTTCCATGTAAAAAAGAAGCTAGTCCCAAGCAGAGGAGATAAGAGGAGATAACACACCAGAAGACCGATGTGGAAATTCCTCTGAAACCAGAAAGGCAAATCAAACTCAACACAAGTCGGAGGTTGTAGTGAAATAGATAATGTATTATATTATATGAATAATATTACAATGAAGCTACCTCTTAATATGAAGCTACAGATAAGAAACATCATGAGGTCTGATTCTACAGTCACGACTATACAGTTTTTGGAACGATGCTAAGCTGAGTCACTAGACTTGAACTATGTCTTATTACCCGCCTCTCAGCCGCATCGATCAACTTTTGCTTCAAGTGTCGAATTTGGTTGAAATCTAGTTAGACCATTAGCAGCAGCACATGCTTCATGTATTGGTTTGCGTAGGCTCACATAATACCACCTAGAGGGTATTCCGATTTTAAGACGTTGGTTTTGACTTTCTCTCGCAGAAAATGATACTTAATTTCAACGATTTTGGATCTTTCATGAATCCACAGATTCTTGGAAAGCACAATGGAAGATTGATTATCACTGAAAATTGTGCAAGGCATTTGAATAGAATATTCATTCTCTGATAACAAAGCTTGTAGCCACACCAATTCTTTGGTAGTTGTAGCTGCAACAATATATTTTGCCTCAGTTGAAGAAAGGGCCACAACTTGTTGCTTCTCACTGTGCCAAGAAAGCAAATTGCCATTAGTTCAAATAGATATCCGGGCGTAGATCGTCGAGTGTCAATATCCCCCGCCCAATCTGCATTGCACCATCCTTCATGCTTATAAGTAAGAGAAGAACTTGAAGAAGAGCCACTGTATCGGAGGGCCGAAGGCTAGAATTGGAGGTCTTTTGAAGATATCAGAGGAGTCTTTCAAGAGCTATCTAGTGCACAGGTGTTGGATTTGACATGAACTATGAAAGATGATTGACCAAATAAGCAAGGTCAGGTCTAGTACATGTTACCAAGTATTGAAGACAACCGAGTATCTGTGAATACGGAACTGGAGTCATATATTGGATGTCATCTGGAGAAAGATCATTTGCTTGAGTTTTAGAGTAGCAAATACTTGCTTCTAAAGGAGTAGCAACAGGTTTGAATGAGGCCATATTAAATTTTGTGAGGATTTCTTCAATATATTTAGCTTGCGATAAGATAAGAGTTTTACTAGAAGGATAGTGTTGAATTTGAATGCCAAGGATATATTCAATATCATTGTTGTCAATCATTGAGAAACGCTGAGAAAATAATGTTTTGTGAGAAATTAAATAAGGAAGGTCCCTGGAGATATGTAGTAAGTCCTCAATGTAGAGACCCAATAAAATAAAATTGGTGTCGCACGATTTTATGTAAACATTTGTGTCAGAAACACATTTGGAGAAGCCATGACTTAAAAGATAGGTGTCAAATAAGTCATACCAAACATGGAGTGCTTGTTTAAGTCCATAAAGAGACTTGTGCAAAACGGCATACTTTTGAAGCTGTGCCAGGTTTTATAAAGCCCAGAGGTTGAGAAATATAAATTTCTTCAAGAACACCATTAAGGAAAACCGTCGTAACGTCCATTTGTTGCACATAAAAGTTGTGGATAGTGGCAAGAGCCAGCAAGACACAAAGAGAAGTCATTTTAATAACAGGTGAAAAGGTTTCATAATAATCAATACCTTTTGTTTGAGAAAATCCACGAGCCACAAAGCGAGCTTGGTAGCGATCGATACTTCCATCAAATTTGTATTTTCTCTGAAATAGCCATTTGGAACTGACAATGGGTTGATTGAGTGGACAATCAACAAAAGTCCATGTATTATTCTTGATTAAAGAATCATAATCGCTTTCCAAAGCAGTACGCCAATAAGTAGATTTTGGTCCGGAAAGAGCTTCATCAATAGAAAGAGGTTTTGATCATTGGGTCAAAAAAGCACTTACATTTGCACTTTCAGCATGGAACTTCGTGGTTGTTCGTTGACCTTTAGTTGATGAGGAAGAAGTTTGTCGCGAAGAGAGGTGCAGTGGTGAATTTTGCTTGAGGTGAGATATCATTTGAGATGATGAAAGTGGGCCTTGAGTTAATTGAGTCCGAGCTGGAGTGGGTGGGGTTGAAGCCGAGGGCGGCGTTGGTGAAGTTCTGGGGGTGATTGGTGTTGCACTTGGTGAGTCAGGGAGCTACTCAGGTGGTTGAACGTTTGGCTGATGTTGAGGAGCCTGTGCCCGAGGCTGATGATGATGAAATGGTTTAGAAACCAAGTAATAGTTATCGGGTGTAAAGGTCGGGGGCCATGAGTCTGTAGCTGAGGAAGTTTGCTTTGAAATTAAAGAGTCCTCTTTGAATATCACATCTCTCCTAGAGAAAATTTGTTGAGTTTGAGGGTTGTAAAGTCAATAGCCTTTAATCCCAAGAGATTCACCATAGCCCACAAATACAGGGGGTTGATTGGACTTCAAGCTTTGTGCGTTTCTTATCAGGTATATGAGAAAATCCTTTGCAACAAAAAATTCTGAAATGGCTTATATTGGGTTCCATGCGGGTCCATAATTCAAATGGAGTAGTATTGTCCGAAGTTAAAGTATATGAGCAGTTCTGTGAATAATAGGCACTGAAAATTGCTTCAGCCGAATACATATTAGGTAATTGAGTTGTATGTAGCATACTTCTTGCAAATTCAACAGGAGGGTAGATTCAATTAATGTAGATTGCTCTACGGCCCATACTGCACAAAAAGTAGTATTACAAGTGTAGCGTCCCAACCTAGTCCTAATTTGTACTTCACGATCAGCTTGTGCTCAACCGTCCAAGAAACTTGCAAAATAATGCTGCAAGGCAAGAGAGAATTCTGATGGAAAATCATTTCAGAAACTATAAGACACATGTTTAATGTTTCATTTACAAGAAGCTTGTTCACATAAGTGGAAGATCATGAACCTCACTGGCGCCAGCATGATGTTGGCTCTCCTGAATGCGCACATCGTTGTCTGTAGACTATAATCGCAGCTGAGCTTCAAATAGTATTGGGCAGAATCAACCCACTCTCCATGGCTTCAGTATATGCAATAGATGGCTGCTTTAGGATTGATCCATCTGCAAAATTTTCAGATATTAATTGAATATTCGGATCTGTGCCCACCCCAGCCGCTTGACCGTCAGAGTCTGCACAAGTATTGTACTGTAAGTTAGCATTTGCGCCATTTTGCAGATGAGGGATATAAATCCCACTTGGGGTCATCTGATCATACGCTTGAAGATCTTGTCCACCAGCTGAACATTTGAATCTCTTGTTCGAAGGTTCGACTTTTCCCCACAAACCATTGCTCAGAGAAATTATGCGTTTGACGTCCTCCAGCTGTATTTTTTCCAGTTCTGTCAACTCAGAGACACGAGGCCGAAGTGTAGTCTGAGGCAGTCTGAGGCAGTAGGGTTTATTCCACGATGGGATTCTCTTGATGCCCTCCACAATCTCAAGTATGAATCCCATGAGTTCGTATCGTTCCCTTGGGAAAACCTGCGGTAAGAGCTCGACCTTGTCGCCACGCCTCATTTGGTTGGCCGTGTCTTTCTGGCACTCACTCATGACCCAGAAACTAACAAATTGCGTCCGTCTCGCACCTTCCTCAATCTTCCGCTCGTGGTCACGAATAGCATTGCGAAACTTCAAAAGATTGTCCCATTGACCCTGGCATTGCTCGTGCGTTTTCGAAAGCTGTCCAGCAACTTGATGAGACCAGCTCTTGAAATGATGATCCGCGCTCTGGTCTCCACCTAGGGCCTGCTGCAAACGATCCGAAAACCATCTAAGCTTCCCCATCAACAGTTGGCTCTTCTGCTTGTCGCTCCAGTTGGAATCCCGGGCTCTCCTCGCCATGATCCTAGCGGTTAACCGAGACTTGCCTTTCACTTGACTAGGAAATTTTGGCATCTTCTCTTCAACACAATCTGCATGTTGTCCTTGAGCCATCTGCGGGTCATTCAAAGTCACGGGACCCCCCAGCGCATTCCTCAATCGTTCTTCGACCGTTATGTGCCCAGGTTGAACAACAGAACCGACGTCACTACTCCTGAAATTGTTATTCTCTGTCTGAGTCTCATCACCTGGGTGCACAGATCTCGAAACCACTGAGAGCAGGCCTGAGCCCGATTCTCCAGGTCCGGCGCTTGCAATAGGCGCCCGTGGTGAAATGCATCCATCTGACCCAGCCATTGCTCCTTGACTGTAGCTGCACATGATGCGCTCTATCAGGACATACCAACCGAAGTAGAATCCATGTGGCAGCTTCAGAGCCTCCCTCTCCTGGTCCCTCATTTTCCAGTAACTCATTCCACCAACAGTTCCCAGTGCGTTCGCGTCGTGCACTCGAATGGCATCGTACAGCTTCTTGAGCATGTCGGATTGCTGCTGGCACGACTCGGGCGCTCTGTCGAAGCCGTGTCGCTCCTTAAGAGTAATGGAGACGAAGACATTCCAGGTTGCGCCCTCCGTGACTTCCCCGCCCCGAACCGACGCCTCCAGTTTCAGCATCAGCAGCGCGTGCTTCTCGTCGACTGTCCAGTTCGGAGTCCGGCCTCGCTTCGCCAGTGCCGGATTGAGCTCTTTCCCACAAGCGCCTCGCTTAGACTTCACAGACTCCGAGGTCATCATCGTCAGGTCGGTATCACGCGCCGTGGTGTCTTGCATGACAGCCTCTGATCGTGTTGCCAATCCTTGGGGATGGGATATTAATGAGAAGGGCGAACAAAACCTTGCTGGACTGGTGACCGTCACATCCAGGAAGCTCCGGTCAGATCCAGTGAAACCAAGTTCTGGAAGGTCTTGAACATGTGTGCGCTCAGACATGATGGTGTCTTGCATGACAACCTCTGAGCGTGTCACTGAACACGGTGTCACTGAACAAGGTCTCGTAACAGGTACCGGAAGAATTTGACCAACTAATTTCAAATAGTCTTTAGTACCATCTGAAGTCTCGTCTTCCGTCACAATTTTCACCCAATCGTCCTCCGTCACCCCATCCTTTCTGAAGTGTTCAAACCCTCCTCTCCTCTTCACCTGGACGAGTTTTGGAAGGTCCACAGAGTGGCTGTGATCACCTTCACTTAAATTATGATCCTTGAGTTTGTCCGAAAATTCTCCTGCGTTCGAGTCATCAACGAGACAGGACGTAACGTTTGAGCACGCAACCACCTTTTCGAGTTTGGGAAGCTTCTTGTCAGAGTGGCTGTGACCACCTTCACTTGAATGATCCCCTTCATTCGACTTATCAGAGTGACAAAACCCGACATCTGGAAACGCAACCAACTTGTTGGCGATAGGGAGATTCTCATCATCTAGAGTCTTGTCCTTCGTCACCGTGCTACTGAGCTTGGGAGGCTGCAAGGACCCATCTGATCTACTGCTAGGTTTGGCAGAGACTCCTTTCTCCTCAGCCTCATCCTGACCAAATAGATAGTTAGTGCCAGGCCATGATCAGTGTCCAAGTGATAGTTGAGAGCAACAGGAAGACCAAAAACAAATCAGGATTGTGACTCTTGAACCCAACCACGAAGCCACAGATTCCTTAAGACCAGGTGGACAAGGGAAACGCCTACAGTCCCAAAAGCTTGAAGAATCTCAATCACATGCAACGAAGGAGAAAACAACACTTCTTGAAAGTAGCCACTAATTTAACGAGTTATCCGAATAGAAACATAGACCAAGGAGTGACTGCTTGAAAGGAATCAATAAGAACTTGTGACATGCTGCTCACCTTCACAGGCTGATCAGGAGCGCTTGCAGCATTGGCAAATCTGACTTGCGGTTGAGAAATGAGCAAATTATTCCAGGAAGGGGCTCCATGGCGAGTGAAGAACTGGATCTTCTCGTTCTCCAGAGCCAGCTTTCGTTTCTCGATAGCAAGCAACTTCTCTTGATGCTTGCGCTCGTCCTCCTCCTCGCCTCGCAGAATCGAGAGAAGAGGCTTAAGTGCATCTTCGACCTGTTTGTTGATACTTGGTGCAATCCACGAAACGAGGCAATCAGTAGTACTAGCAGGCGATCTCTCCCCTGCTTCGGATTCAAGCGTGGCGGTTGAGTCACCAGTCAACCCTTCGTCTTCGCTCCGGTCCATGCAAAAGGCTCCAAGTTCTGAGTCACCGTCACCATCTGCAGAACCAGAGTGACCAGACATACCATCCACACTGGATTGAAACTGACAGAGTGGTCGAGGAGAGCGAGGAATTGGCTCAGATGGATCGGATGGCTTTGCAGCACCAATCATTTTCTCGAGCCTAGAACTACACCACTACATGCCCAACGCAAATTGTTGATGCCTGTGTGAGACTCATCATCCATTACCAAGTAACTTACACAACTACTGCTGATCTTCGATTCCTCGACATGTGACACAGCGAATCTAGAGCACTGTCCTTGCTGTCGAAACCGTCTCGTTTCCAAAGAAGGTCCAAAATGCAATCTCAACTTTCATCACTTCCATCCTCAGTGATTTATCTGTCAGGATGCACATCCGTCCTCAAATGTCAGTGCCGCAGAGTTTATCATGACGCAAAGTTTGCGTCCTGGGATAGACAAGCAACTTGTGTTGCTAGCTTGAAAGCATCCACTGACACGACTAGTCCCCAAAATGCGACAAAAGCGCTCTAAAACTCTTACTCCACGACAGCAGTTCCGCTTCTCATCACAATTCACACACACAACAAACCTTGACAGGATCTTACCGGACAAAAAAGGACGAGGCGAAACCAGTCCGTCCCTGGCTCACTAATTCTCCATCTTTGCAGGTCTGCTCACCATCCACAAAAGACCTGAGGATCAGAACGCGCTTCGGGCAGCCGGAGGAACACATCACCACATCATAGTAGACCTAAATACAGCTTGCCGCTCAAAGTCACAGGCCAAGAATAAGAGTCTAGGCGTTTCCCAACTTTCCAGGTTTTCAGCAACCAAGGGAGGGATCGTGTCCAGGGTTTCAGCGGCCCAGCGAGGACTTGTGTGAGTCGAGGATCAAGGAAACTTCCGTTTCGGATCTGGGCCCTATCGGTATCGGATGATCGTCACACGCCAGTGTCTGGGAACTTGCACAAAGGAGCGTCTCACACTGATTTTGCTCCTGATTCCGATTGCGGCTGGACCATTTCAGATAGTCTCAATTGAATTTTCCTGGAAGTGGAGGGGTGATCCCTACCATTGTTGTCGTGTCCTCTACCTTTCGCCCACTTGAGACCAGCGACTAGACAGTATAGAATTCTAGGACCAGAGTAGATTGTGCGAAACATGATCATTTGGCTTTAGTCTGAACGTGGCCTTACTCCTGTAGTTTTGGAATATGCTACTTCGATACCTTCCATTATCGCAGACATTTTGCAGACAAGTGGAACTAGTCTTGCGGGAAACTCGGCCTTTTGGTCATCTTATAAATCTAACCACGTAGTCGGAACAATCGCCCTGCTCCAAGAAAGTTCCGAAAGCTCTCGGAACTTGAAATAACAATGCCCCGGTTCTGTATTTGACATACCGAAAGCTGACCACCGGATCCGATAGAGAAGTCCTCAGCTCCCACGGAATTTCTTACCGAGCCTCCAAAGGTCGCTCAATGCTCATTTGACTAAGATTCACCACTGTGGGGTCACTGCGCAAACAGATCATCTGGTCAGTGTTAACCCCCTTTCGCTTCAGTAACATTGGGGACTCTTTCTTGCGCTTTGAATAATGTTGTCTGTCGGTTGGCCAGAGTACTAGGAGCATTTGAGAGTGATCTGGATGTAGTTGCATCTTGCAGTTTAACCGGATTTTGAGTGTCACTTGGTCTTGGTGGTGACTTGCAGCCTGTCTATCGGATTTCGACTACTAGGTTTGGTTAAAACCCCGAGAGCAAGGCACCGGCGCGTTCTGCCTTCACTTGTCTGGTACGATTCTGACCCGTTACAGACCAGACCACGGTACTAGTCTTTTCTAGATGAAGTTGAACTGTCGTCAATGTCCAGTCACTGTCACGATGTACTGTACATCATTTATGGATGCAAGCATTCAGATCCGACATTCGTTCTTGCAGTTGCAATTTGCTAACGTCACTCAAGTTAGGGTAGTCAAGGATTCCTGTCATGCTTGTTCAAAGCCAGGACCGAGGGTTAGTAACTTTGGCATTTCACAAACTTTGGCATCTAGGAAATCTACAGACTTTGGACATTGTTGTCCGCCAAAATTTGTGAACTTGTGTCACCAAAGTTATGAAGAAGTATTCAAGGAATGGGGAGGACCAAGAGCAGCATGTTGTTTGGTCTAGAATGTGTTATGAATTTGCCTCATTCTAAGGTAACTTAAGGTAACTTGCAACTTCGCGGCTGTATGATACCCGCGACAGACTTGTCTTTTTGTCACATCAAAGCGATAAGCAGGAATTCTTGTCACGCCATTTTGTGAATCTTGTCATCGTTGCTGGAAATATGGCTTTTTGTTACAGTCTCGAGTCTCTGGCTGCTGTTTGGCACACCTGAAGGTATTGAATCTGGACACGATTGAGAATGTGAAGGTCCTGCAAATTCTTGCTTCAGCACTGCATCATGGGTGATGTTTAAACATGGTACTCAGTGCTAGACTGACGTCATTCCAGCACTACTGCTCTCATGCGTGTGATGCATCATTGGAGTATCGACATTCGTAGGAGATGGAATTTCCGGACTCGACCTGTCGGACCCTCAAGCTTCGAAGTTACCTGAACAAGGCTCTACCTTGAAGACGCTGCAAATTACTCCGTCGTTGAAGTGAGCGAATTACTACGACGTGGCATACAATTCCCACATGATGTATAAATTGAGGTTGCATGCGAAGTCGGCAGTCTGAAGATTTCAGGTAACCTTTGCTCCATGTTTGTAACATTCTCAATAATAGAGTTGGGCATACTGCCATATGTTTTCCCACTCTAGATGCACGTCATTTGGCTTTATGATATACTTGTCTGTTTACATGATATAAAAAAGGGTGGAAGGTTGTTCAGATGGTGAGTATTCAATACAAAACGTCAATTCAGCCCATAGCTGTAGAACGAGTTCACGTATCTCTTACCATCAATGTGGCGTTATGATGTCCTTTTGTGTCTCTTAACCTAGACGTTTGACAAGATGGAAGCATTGATGTTATGTCCGGGAATGTGCATGATGGTAACATTTAATCGTTCTGAAATTATATAACGTTCGGTCATGTTTGTGCAGCTACAGTCAAGGAGCAATGGCTGAGCCAGATGGATGCATTTCACCACGGGCGCCTTTTGCAAGCGCCGGACCTGGAGAATCGGGCTCAGGCCTGCTCTCAGTGGTTTCGAGATCTGTGCACCCAGGTGATGAGACTCAGACAGAGAATAACAATTTCAGGAGTAGTGACGTCGGTTCTGTTGTTCAACCTGGGCACATAACGGTCGAAGAACGATTGAGGAATGCGCTGGGGGGTCCCGTGACTTTGAATGACCCGCAGATGGCTCAAGGACAACATGCAGATTGTGTTGAAGAGAAGATGCCAAAATTTCCTAGTCAAGGGAAAGGCAAGTCTCGGTCAACTGCTGGCGGCAAGGCGAGGAGACCCCGGGATTCCAACTGGAGCGACGAGCAGAAGAGCCAACTGTTGATGGGGAAGCTAAGATGGTTTTCGGATCGTTTGCAGCAGGCCCTAGGTGGAGACCAGAGCGCGGATCATCATTTCAAGAGCTGGTCTCATCAAGTTGCTGGACAGCTTTCGAAAACGCACGAGCAATGCCAGGGTCAATGGGACAATCTTTTGAAGTTTCGCAATGCTATTCGTGACCACGAGCGGAAGATTGAGGAAGGTGCGAGTGGGACGCAATGTGTTAGTTTCTGGGTCATGAGTGAGTGCCAGAAAGACACCGCCAACCAAGAGAGGCGTGAGCGCCAGAAAGACACGGCCAACCAAAAGAGGCGTGGCGACAAGGTCGAGCTCTTACCGCGGGTTTTCCCAAGGGAACGGTACGAACTCATGGAATTCATACTTGGAATTGTGGAGGGCGTCAGGAGAATCCCATCGTGGAAGAAATCCTTCCAGGAAAGCTCCGGAATAGCGGAGACGTCTATTCCTCCCGATTCAGGAATTACAGAATCTCCAGTCGTCGGCCAAGTTTCAGATGGCAATACTTCTCAAGAGAACACGATCAACGATAACCTAGCAACTACTCAAGGCAACTGTGAAGGAGCCGAAGATCGGAAACTGAAGAACGATCATGACCTTGTTTCCATTATCAAGGCTGCACTTCTGCCTCATGTCTCTGAGTTGCAAAGCTTGAGGGTGGATAAGCAGAAGCATCGAGCTAAGTTGATAGAACTGGAAGAAAGAAAGCTGGCGTTGGAGGAGAAGAAAGTGGAGCACCTCAAACGCATAAATTCTGTGAGCAATGCGAGTTCGGGAAAAGTCGAACCTTCGAACATGAGATTCAATTTTTTAGCTGATGAACAACATGTTCAAGCGTATGATACGATGACACCAAGTGGGACGTGTCTCCTCCATCTGCAGAATGGCGCAAATGCTAATACTTCTGCAGACTCTGACGGTCAAGCGACTCGGGTGCCAGGCACAGATCCGAATTTGGAATTATTATTCGCTAATCTTCCAGATGGACCATTTCCAGAGCAGCCATCTATCGCATATACTGAAGCCATGGAGAGTTGGCAGATTCAGTCCAATACCTCTCTTGAAGCTGGGAATCAGGTGCAATTTTTGCCCACAAGCAACGATGCGCGCATTCAGTACAGGCAACATCATGCTGGCCCCAGTGAGGTTCGTGATCTTCCGCTCATGTGAACAAGCTTCTTGTAGATGAAACATTAAACATGTGTCTTACAGTTTTTTGAAATAATCTTCCCTCAGAATTCTTGTCTCGCTTGCTTTTTCAGCCATGTATTGCATATACTGAAGCCATACAATGTTGGCAGATTCAGTCCAATACCTCTGTTGAATCAGCTGGGAATCAGGTGCAATTTTTGCCTACAAACAACGATACGCGCATTCAGTACAGGCAACATCATGCTGGCCCCAGTGAGGTTCGTGATCTTCCGCTCATGTGAACAAGCTTCTTGTAGATGAAACATTAAACATGTGTCTTACAGTTTTTTGAAATAATTATCCCTCAGAATTCTTGTCTCGCTTGCTATGTCAGCCATGTATTGCATATACTGAAGCCATAGAATGTTGGCAGATTCAGTCCAATACCTCTGTTGAATCAGCTGGGAATCAGGTGCAATTTTTGCCGACAAACAACGAGACGCGCATTCAGTACAGCCAACATCATGCTGGCCCCAGTGAGGTTCGTGATCTTCCGCTCATGTGATCAAGCTTCTTGTAGATGAAACATTAAACATGTGTCTTACAGTTTTCTGAAATAATCTTCCCTCGGAATTCTTGTCTCGCTTGCTATGTCAGCCATGTATTGCATATACTGAAGCCATAGAATGTTGGCAGATTCAGTCCAATACCTCTGTTGAATCAGCTGGGAATCAGCCTACAACCAACGATGCGGTGCAATCTGCGGAGCTTGAGGACTTTCTGCCAGCAGCCATGCTTCACTCTTCTGCAATCTTACAGGATGACGACTCGGACGTCTGGGAATTTTTGGGATATGAGTGAAGCCTAGCGATTCAACAAGTTGCAGAATCAGACCTATGACGGGGAGCGGTGTGAAACGATCGAGAGGACGACGAGCATCTTGAGATGCAGGACTTGGATATCACACTTTGTCAGCTGCAATCGAGTGTCATTTACTTCGGACCACTTGAGTTGTCACGACGATGGATCAACGGACGACGACAGCGAGGGAAATGAATCTGACGAAGTGGACCCATCCGCAACAAGGCTAAAGTCTTAAAGCAGATGAGGCTGCAGTGGACTGCCAAGACCAATGCCAAGAAGAGAACCTCGGAATGACGAAGAGCTTCTGTAAACCAGGCCGAGATACTCTAGAAGACAGAGGAATGGTGAGGATGAGCTGATTTCAAGCGATGGTGGAAGTCGCACTCAAGCTTCACATCGCTGTTTTGCAACGTTAGGACGAGTGCAAGCAGAAGCACCGCTCGTGGAGATGCTCGCCATTGAAGAACAGAAGCGGGCTCTAAAGCGCGAGAACATGCACTTCACACGCCATGCGTTTGGCAGCTCTTGTATTCTCATTACATTCCAGAGTTCAGAATCTTCAGCTTACGCCCATCCAACGTGCAAGGCCAGCCACTTCTGAGGTCAGCTATGCACGCAGCGAGGAGTGATGTTTTGCACATTTAACATATTATATGTATTCATTCTTCTCATCTTCTTCATTTGCAGGCTTGTGTGGCCTCCTTGTGAATGTCAACTTCAAAGAGATGGTTTTGCGTGACTCGAATCAATTACGGGTGTTTGCTGTAGGAAGTGAGCTTACTACTACTGATGAATTAATGTCTTCACCTCTGAATCCGCTTTTTCACTAAGATGAGACACAATATACAAATTCAAATTCTGTCTAATTTTGCTGTCGCCGCTTTTGATGTTGAGCATCTTAACTGCCCTCTTGATGGAACCTTGCTAACACATAGCGCTTGTCAATACTGAGTAAGCAACCGCCGGAGAGAAGGTGACGACGGATTCTGCTCCCGTGACGTCTGAGTTAATGGCAGGGACGTCAGGATAAGCCTGGGACTTCAATATAACCCGTGCGAGCTTCACAACAGGCCTATGACATGTTACTGATTCACCTGTACGCGCTCTGCAGCTCACCATTGGCGGTAAATTGCAATTATTCTTTTCCCTGTCACTTGCTTGCACAGACAAGGTTTCTGTTTTTTTCTCCTTGGCATGTAACGTGGTACAACACCCACTGAAAGCCTTTGGAGGAGCCTGGAGCAGTGCAGGCGGTGTGTCTGCAAGGCAAAGTTGCAACATAGATAGAGTATTCGACCTGTGTCAAGAATATCATTCTTCTCGAACGTTTCTTAGCACAGAAGTGAATGTTCAAACTTCGGAGCCTGTCTATTGCAACAGCACCTGGCTCACATGTGAAAATGTTCAGATTATGTATAACCCTGCTTTTGAATATTTTAGTTCTAGGCGATGCGATGGCCCAACCGATACCCCAGGAGTTGAAAAGTGGGTGCCTCTTCCCTAACACTTCCATGATATCAACCACGGTGTGCTCACAGAACGAGTCCAGGTCGCTCCTGCCAAACAATATGCTGGCATGCCTCTCCTTCTTGGACGAAGAAGATGCCGCTCCCAGTGCCAAGTGCTGTGCTGGAGTGAGGAATGTGTCTGCTCTCAGCCCACCGTGTCTGTGCAAGCAGGTGTTCTACCCTGGCCCTACGACGAATCACACAAGAGGGAAGCTCATGCCTGGACTCTGCAATGTCACCTCCGACTTGTGTCGCGTTTGTTCTGCCTTTCTGGTTTCAGAGGAAGTTCCACATCCGTCTTCTGGTGAGTTGTCTCCTCTGCTTGGGACTAGCCTCTTTTTTATATGAAAAAACCATCGTCTGGTAAGGTAAACTACCCTCTGTTTGTTGTGTGCGAACTATGGTCTGTCTCTTCCTTTGATTCTGTGTGTGTTGTGGCCATCTTGAATAAAAGTGTCTATGTGACGTGGCTGCGCAGGGGAGAAGATCTCTTGGTACAAGAAGAAAGTGCTTGGACTGGCAGTGGTGCTGGGATTTGCCATGGCTTGCGTGATGGTGGGCATCGCTCTGTTGATCCGCAGAAGACTCAAGCAAAGAAAGGCCTTGCCCCCAGGTATAATCACGTCAGATTTCCAGAGCAAACAACCTGGATGTGACTACTAATGGCTACGAAGCCTAGGATGATAGGTTGTGCTTGTGATGTGTCCCTCTAGAAATCACAATACAGTGTGACGAACTGTCCGCTTTCTAAGCAAAACAGACTTTTTCAAACATCCTCTTGGTCTTGGGGATAGTAACTTTGGTGCATTATCCGGAAACTTCAGTAGAATAGTGTGTGTTTAAGGTAACGGCATAAACAGAGGCATTTGAAAATTCACCAGCTACTTCGGGTTTGTTCCGAGAATGGACCTTGTGAATACAGGTGTAGTTCGGAATTGCAAGGCAAATCATCTGACTGACAAAATATGTAGAAACTAAAGCGAAACCAGTAGGCTATCATTAATCTTTCGTCCTGGTTGCACTCTTGCTCACTCTTACACGGATGTGCCAAGATACATTACGTTTAAGTTCAATAGAAGTACATCTGATTAGTAGCTGGAGGTGAAACACCAGCCATACAACCACAGGTGTCCACGCAAATTAATGCTAATCGCGCACTAATTGGCCCTGACTAAACTTTCGTTTACTAAAAGCTTAAGCTTAAATTAAGCCAACTTCAAATCAAACTCCGAAACCAGCAAATCCTGCAAGATTGAGTCCAAGAAAAGGTTCAGAAATCTCGTCACGTTGAACATCCAGATACTCAGAATTTAGGTCAATGAAATGAAATACTCTCGGGAATGAAAAAAAAGGAACTACTCAAACTGCCGCAAGAAATGCATCAGGCATGATCTTAATAGTGTACCTCGAAGAATCTAGACCAAGTTCTGAATTTGATTTTTTAGGTTATTTGACTTAACGCGCAGCGTCTCAACTCCAGTTAATTTCTCACGCTTCGTTCTCTCAAGATGTTCACATGGCTCCCCACTGTCAGACCGATGTGCAACCTGAGCAGAAGGATTTCGACATGACCAACACTTAACAACCGCCTGTGAACCTTGACATGTTGACCGGAGATCATGAGCTGTTTCTGAGGGTAGCTCCATTTGTGGACAAGCAGATCGAAGACAAGATCCAGCCTCTCGTGTGTTGGTTGCAGGTTCAGGAGGAGGATGAGCAGAAGTATCGTGAGAAAGTGTTGGACATGAAGTTGGAGAATTTGACTCTTAGGCGCCACAGGATAAACAGTATCAAAGTGTAGATCGTGCAAAGTGATCGGTCTTGAGCGAAGAGAAGTCAAGCATAGCCGAGAATGAGGTGTGAGAGCCTCCATAACTTCACCATTTTGACATTATAAGTGAGCATTGGATATAACTTGAAAATGGTCAAGGGAGGTGAGAACCTTCCTTGACCATTTTGAAGGTGACTCTCGTATCCAATCTTCTCTTGATCATGTCAAAAAGGATGTGTATATATTAACTAGGGGATCAAGACTGTCCACGTGAATTTGTTTGAACTTGGCTCGTTACAATATTGTGACAGGCCAAAAGCTTTGAAAACTAGAGCTTTGACTATAAATCAACAGTCGTCACACTTTGTCCCTGTGGTGTTAATAAGACACTATCATATTTCTCCAAATGTTACCTCAAGTTTGGGGATAGAGACTACTGCATCCTTGAGTTCTCAGCACTAAAGAGGCGATGTCCTTTCACTAGATGCATCAACAACATAGTCTGCAGTCAAGACTTTCTCTGCAATTGGCCAAACAGTCTTTGCCATCACCTGCAAGCAAATGAAAACAGAAAGATCAACCCAAAAGTTCTTGAAACATGGAAACGAATGAGTTCAGATACTCGTGGATACTCACATCAACGTAGTGTGGGTGCTTGGAGAACTCCTGCAAAGCTTTCACTGCGCAAAATCAAATCACCGAGCAGCCATCAGAGAAGTATATAAGGCACTTACAGAACGCACAAAAGTTGTCCAAACATGTTTCTCTACTCCACTGCTCCACAGATTATCATATCTAGTGTAAGATGCACCAACAACAAAAAAACTCACGCTGATTTAGGTGTGAGGCGCACTAATTATGAAAACTCACGGTAAGAGTGAATAAAAGTGCACAATCATAATTAGTATGAGAGCAAAAACGCAGTAATCGCACTAATCTGATTCTAATACTAAATACGATTATATTCAGTGTAGTAAACAGATTTTTGAGTTTCAGAGTCACAGCCGCCTAAAAGATTAGATTGGAACTGACTGTTTTGGCTGCATTTTAGTGCTCAACTTACATGAGGGGCATCTCACCACGACACCATGCGAGTATCGTTGATCTCGGGCACAGAAATTGGTTCCTGCACACATGACAAACATTTAATTTCGTACAGCAATTATCATGTGGATAGAACCCTAAACCCTAGTCTAGCTCTCACCATTGAAAGACTGGCTACAGATTCAACCGACTCACCAGCAGTTATCTGAACCAGAAGCCTGGAGTTGGGCTCCGGTGCATCGTTTAGACTGTTTAAAGATTTGATCATAGCATCGATCTCCTCTTGGGACGTGCCATTCTTCACCTTGATGCCCATTATACGTTCTGCGCCACTCTTGAATGCCTACAGAAGAGCACACCCCACATGGATCAAAGCAACAAATCTTTCTCCAAAGATCAGTCATGAAAACATAGCATTTTGCTTGAGAACACCAACTGCACACAAGCATTAGGGCTTGGATGACATGTGCGCTTACATTTCCCTGTCTGTACACAGCTTCGTCATTGTCGTCCACTTCTGCCTCATAATCCAATGTAATCTCACCCTGCACAGCGATCTGTCACTCCATTGATCCCATAGCACAGCAAGAGAAGGCATAACATGGTGTGAAGCTCACCGTCATGAATGGCATGATGTAATGCTTTGCCATGAGCGTCTTCTGCTCGCTCATGAAGTAATCGTCAAGATCTTTGATGGAGAACAAGCGCATGAATAATCCGACGCTTGCACCCTTTGCTTGACTGGGCTCAAGTACAACACCTGAAATTTGATAATGCCCAAATCGTAATCAGTCTCCAACCAAATTCAGCAAGGACAGAGATGTGGCTCAACCCAACCTCTGGAGTCATTCGAGCTTTTCCTAACTGTAGCAGTTTAGGGAGCCCTGTGTTGTGAACCCACTTTCAACCTCTCATGGAAAGTAATGAGCATCGCCATACCTGCAGACTGAGCGCGTATCCATTGAGAGCAATCCCCTTTCAAATCAGCAAGGCCTTGCACCATGTCCTCCCTCACCTTGCCTTCTGTGTCGGCCTTCAGCTGGAAGAGGACCGCATGCTCCACAACCCTCCTGCATTATATGCCACCAAAGAGGACTATCCATTGAGAGTTCATCACAAATTATGTATCAAGAGGACAACAACTCTTCCAAAGCCAATGTTGTTACAAGCAAGACATGTACCTCTTCCCCGTTCGGCCGGAGTTCTTCGCCTTGGACGCCATATCAGAAAATGAGGAGTCACGGACAATGCCATGCCTACATCCCGAACATGATGTCACACACAACTGTACTGCCTGTGTCACGAAAGTTTCACTGCAAAATGACAGTGAGCATCACGAAAGTTTCACAGCAAACCAACCACCATCTCACGTGATCAGTTCCGGATTCTAGAAGAACTCGTGCAGCCTTTTCCTTTTAATTGTCATAGGAGTGACAAGTAAACTTGTACTAACACCATGTCTGTATGCATCTGATCCGCGATTGTTTTTTTGTTTTTGGCACGGTGAACATTTTCAACGTTCGTTACCAGGCGACGTCAGGTCTTAGGGCTTACGGTTTTGTGACGATTTGAGGCTTTTCTAGTTCTGGAAGCAGATGAATTTCTCTTAGGTAAGCCCCCCCTAAAACCGACAAGTTAAGGAATGAGCATGTATGTGGAGAGGAGATAATTTTACTATTACTTTTCAGTAATAGCTAATAGAATTACGATTTTAACCCAAGTGATTTCATATTTTTTCAATGAAATTTGAATTAGTTATAGATTTTCAAACTGTGCAGCCATGTTTAGTTGGTGGCCAACAGTAGGTACCCCCGATGACCAACGACCAAAAGTAACGGTCTTGACTAATAGCAAACCTCCATTTGGAGCTGAGTTGGTGGTAATGGGATGGAAGAGGGTTGGGTATACCCCAATTTTATAGGCCTTGGCTATGGATTTTTGTTGGTTATGGGGGGGCTTACCTTAGTTTCTTGTGTACGATATAGTGGTAGTGATCGGATGGAAGTGGAAACTGGGCAGAAATTAAAATATCGTCATGGATGCTTTGTTTAACATAGATATTACACTAAAGCATCATCCACTTGTCGATTTGAAGATTTCCACTTGTCTTAAAAACATTTGATGTGTAAGGTTGAAAATAACAATAATTTGGTTGAATAAGCAACATTACCCTTGCAGTTTAGACCACACAACTTGTTAAAGTTGACATGAATTGAGTTGCAAATGTGAGACGAGAGTGTAGTAGAGAGTTGATGAAGGTAATGAGGATTTGCAAGATCAAAATTGGTCGGTGAAGAAGGTTTGTTTGGCTTCTGTTACTGAGTCACTGGTGGGTGACTAGTGATGTTGAGCACTCCGTCCCCTTGTTGAGCAATGAGAAGTCACTTAGTTGATTTGGGATTTGGCTTGATGATTTGTTTTATTTGCTTCAATAAGCTAGATTCTTTGTTTACCTGCAATTAGTTTGATTGAAGGCAATCATGACAATTCTAGATGAAATTCGTGCCCGCATAGTGGGAATGAGTGAGGGGGGAATGAGTTGTGCTAGTATTGGAAGAATTGTAGGAGAGTCAAGTAGGACAGTGCAAAGAATCATCAAGCAATTTAGAGAGCATGAAACTTACCAGGCAAATTCAAGCACCAGAAGACCCAAGAAACTTAGTGAGAGGGATATTCATCAGGTTTTATTATTCTTTAGAACTCATCGTCGATCATCACTTCAAGATATCACCAATGCTTGCCTTGTGGATGTGAGTACTACGACTATTTGTCGTGTTTTGCATGTTCACAACATTTTTAGTAGAATTGCGGTGAAGAAGCCTTTCTTGACACCTTTCATATGTCACGGCGGCTACATTTTGCAAGACAATATTGTGGATGGAGTGCCGAAGAGTGAGAGCGTGTTTGTTGAATAGATGAATCTACTTTTGAAATTGGCAAAGTTTCAAGGCAAATTCATGTTTAGAGAACGGCATATGAGCGATATTCATCAAGTTGTGTAATTCTCACTTTCAAGAGTGGGAGGACATCTCTCATGATTTGAAGAGGGTTTGGAGGAGACAAAAAATCAGAGCACATAAATTGACAACATTATTTTTGCAATTGACAACATTTTCAGTGTTTTCTACATTGTCATTTAGGCAATGATTGATGCTTCATGATGTCAACCAAGTCAAAGATAGTATTAAAATATAAATGAAGGTCATTGATTGGTGTTTTACTTCTTTATTCTCCTCATTGTATGGAGTTTAGGCTAATATTAGTGACTAACGGTACTGAAATGGGTACTTGTTGATAAATTAGCTATAATATCATTTTAATAAATTATTAGGCCACGAAACTTTGCAAACATGTAATCAGCTTATAAAAAAACCCAAGTTCCAAGTTTGATAGGTAGGGGATAATTTTTGTGCCTTTGATACATTTTAAAAGATTGTAGACTTGATTTCTTCTGCTAGAATGCAAAAACGCCAAACTTTTTGTCCCCCTACTGTACACCAATTTTTACAGGTAAACAAATGGTGTAGAATATTCAAAAGAATTGTGCAAGGAATGGAGGTTCAAAAATTGTCAGTTCACATTTTTTTTTGTGAACTTAATATGTTTTAGAATGATAATCCAAATGGTGAATAAGAAGTTTTACACCACATAATGCCTTGGGAAAAATAAAATGTAAAAAACATGAAGATCTCAAAGTTTTATGTGGAAAGGAAGAAGATTTTTTGGTACCTTGCCCGACAATGTGCGACAATGTGTGAAAATGTTTGACTTGGATTAATATGTTGTTTTTCGCTAAAGACAAGAGACTTTTTTTGGCAATATGAAAGGAAATGATATTATTTGTTGTTATTGAAAATCTCACATTCAATAGAGTGTCCTAGCAAAAGTTTTTTGGAATTGCCAGACATGCCCAGTCTCCCCATTTGAACTTCAAAACCCTATAACTTCATTCAATGTCGGATTGAGGAAAAATTTGGACTCACACAAAGCTTTTAATAATGTCCATCTATAGTTAAAAATTCAAAAAATAATGTTATAAATTGACATGGGAAGAACTTGTCCAAACCTTCAAGAGTGCCCCAAGGGAACTCTTGGTACTTAGAGGTTAACATGTATCAAATTTCCATCCATTATTTAACCAATTTTCATCCACCATGCCAATTTTCATCCAAAATAGTCACCATAAACCCTAAACTACATTTTATCCAACCACTTTTACTACCCTGCTCTACATTTTACTGCCCCTCTTCTATCTACCACCCCATAATTTCTCCCGTTTTTCCAACTTTAACACATACAAAAGTGAAATTTAGCCCCCGATTACAGTCTGTCCTCTCTACTACAGACTTCATTCGCATTACCACAATATTTCCACTGTTTAATTATTAATGCTACGCCATCCTGTATAATTCCAACGTTAGAATTGCTGAGCTGTTTGGTCAAAATTATGCATCATTGCGTGGAAGTTTATTCATCTTGAAATAAGGTAAGCCTCCCCATAACCAACAAAAACCCATGGCCAACGCCTACTAGATTGGGGTATATCCAACCCTCTTCCATCCCATTACCACCAACTCAGCTCCAAATGGAGGTTTGCTATTAGTAAAAACCCTTACTTTTGGTTGTTGGTTAGGGGGTACCTACTGCTGGCCACTCACTAAACATGACTGCACAGTTTGAAAATTCATAACTAATTCAGTTTTCATCGAAAAAACATGAAATCACTTGGGTTGGAACTATAATTCTATTGGCTATCACTGAAAAATAAAATTATAATTATCTCCTCTCTCCATATATGCACATTCCTTAACTTGTCGGTTTTAGGGGGGCTTACCTTAGCAGCAAGTTCTAGACGAACTTACTATTGGATCAAGACGTATCCGCTCGGGTTGATGGAACTGTTCTTCTTCGCGTTCTCGTTGTGGATCAATCAAAAGATACTGACGATATATGAGTCGCTGGTACATTAGTGATTCATGTCGAGTAGTACCGCAAGGTGGCGTGGAGATCACCTGCAGAAGCTCGTAGTGGACTGTCGTAGAAGGGGCTATGAGTGGAGGTAGGGCGATTGGACGTGGTCACGGTGAAGGCTGGCGTCAATGCCTGAAACTTCAGAGTTGACGACAGGCATGATATTGATCTGTACTGGACAAAATTGCGAATCTGTCTGATGAAGTAGCTGCGGTCTGTACTCACATCCGAGGCAAGTGCGTGTGTCGGCTTCTACTCTTGTTTTTTTACATTAAATGTATTAAAGTACGTTTCTACATTGTTGATTGAGATTGAACTTTTGTGAGCTTCACTCAATCTGCTTGTCACTGTGATTGGTCAGATTTGTTCGAGGGGTCGTATGGTATGGTTGAAACAGTAGTCAACTGTTAGCATCAGTACACTCCAAATTTCACAACTTTCCTCCATGAAATGAGTTCACCGAAAGTTAAAACCGTATCGATTCCATTATGCAGTTTTTAAGCACGACACTCTTGCAGATTTTCCTGAAAGGGCTTAAGACACAACCATTCACCCAGGAGCGCATTTAAGGTGGGATGCTACACCAATGCCATCAACAAGCATGTGAACCTCGTGATAACACCACATCAACATTGTACACCACTTGTCACTCTTTCCACAACAATCTGCAAAACAATACCGCGCAACTGAACAGACACCCTTCCCAACTCTGGCTTACAGATACAGACTCTTCCCAATGTAATCGGAACCAAACAGACACCCTTCCCCACTCTTGCTTAGAAATGCAGACTCTTCCAACTGCATGGAAGTTGAGTATTTCCAAACAGTACATAAGTTGGAAAACCGTCACCGTACTTCCAGTGTCATAAACCAACCCCTGAAGTTCCAAGACATGGAACTGAAACGAATCCACACATCGAAGTGGGTAATTAGGGTTTACAAGGTGTGTTCAACAATTGTACAATGTCACAGCCAAACCCTGAACGTAGGTAGCCTGAAAGAGCAACATTGCAGGTACAATTACACACGGAGAAAACAAGGTTTCCGAAGAGTAGCAGAGTAGAATGAAGCTCGTGCACTCTCCCATTCAACAGCGCTCCTGTACAAATTCGGCAATGATACAAGTTGTCTGCACAATCTACACGTCCGAGGAGCCCTCGAGCTCGCTCTCAATCAACAAGATGCACGCGCCGACCGACTTCCCGGCCGCCATCGCAGCGGCGAGCTTCGTCTGCAGCGCGGCGTGGCGCCGCAGGATAGACACGGTGTTGAGCACGGCCCAACGCACCTGCGCGTCCGCCTTCTTCTGCGAGAATTGCAGCCCCTTGAGGATCCCGTCGAGCTGCAGGATGTCCGCGAGCCCGCCCTCCGCGACGTCGAAGCGAAGGTACTCCGTGGCGACGCCGGCGAGCGCGATGCAGGAAAATTTGTTGAGAGTGGAGGAGGAGAGGCGGCCCGAGCGCACCTCCTCCTGGAAGTCGTAGTCGACGAACGTCGTCCCCGCCTGCACGTTAAGCGCGCCGTAACGACGGAACGCGTCGACCGAGGAGAGCGTGTACCGCTTCGGGAGGATGCCGACGAGGTAGGAGACGAGGAAGTGACCGGACTCGTGAAACGCCACGCGGTCTTGGTAGTTTTTGCTCAGGAGGCGGCCGAGCGTGTCGAGCAGGAGCGCTTCTACGCCGCCGGAGTTCGCGATCTGGTCGACTGTGCCGAGGAAGAGGAGCAGCACGACGGCGGCCAGGAGCTGCGACTGGTCCAGCCCGAGCTGCCACCACGCGACCGCGCCGCCGGCGACGGCTGCCAACTGCAGGTTGCGCTTCACGTCGCCTAGGGTTTTGTCCGTCGGAGAGAGGAGCTGCGTTGCGTCGATCTTGTTGAGGCGAAGGTCCTCGAGGCTGTAGAGCCTCTGCGGCACCATAGATGCTTTCCCGAACGCGAGGAGACTGGTTGCGAGGGCGACGGCATCCCTGTCTCGATCCTCTTCCAAGGCCTCGTCGATTAACCGAACTGAATCCTCTCTGCTCAAGCTCTTCACCTCGTCCTCCTCCCTCAGCTGGCTTGACTCGCCACTCCCGCTAATCCTAACATTGCAAACCAACTTGCGCGAAACAGAAACTTGAGAGGAAGCAGAAACCGCGACACGACTTGTTGGCAGCCACAAGAGCCAATCTTTCCTCGTCGACGAAGCGCGATTGCAGCGGCGTAAGCAGCACGAGGCCGCTGCTCCGCTGCAGAGCGCGTCCATCGCCAAATCAACCTCTGCAAACCCTAAGCTACTTCAACCGTAAAACCTACAACGCTTCTCAAAATGAATTGCGCACATTTAGAGCGCATCCATCGCCAAATCAACCTCGACCGGAACCTGCGACGCTCCCTTTCAAACTCCCAGGAAATGGATTGCGCACCGTACAATTAACAAGTGGCAACGAATCGGAGACACGAGCACCGGATATTCACATCCAAGTATCTCACTTTCGACTTCTATGGCTTGAAACAAGGTATCAGCCGGTGTACCTACTGATGTCCGTATCATGGTACCCGCCGATGCAGCCATCGTGGTACCAGCCAGGGCACCCGCCATGATACCCGCCGATGCAGTCATTGTGCTACCCCCCGATGCACGGGCCGTTGTACAGTTGGCTACAGCTTTGAGGATTTGTTTCTCTTATGTCTTGAGTTGGATTTGATAGTATTTAATGAGTTGAATTCACATCAAGTTGGAATTCAAGTTGGATATCAGAGTTTAGGCCGTGGACCCACCTGACACACTCGGTCGCCGCCCGCTCACAGGGTCAACATTCGCCAGTGCCACGAACCCGGCTTCATTTTTTCTCACCCTCGCCGTTCAAACGTTCCTGGACCTTTTCCAGTGCTTTGTCGTGCCTCCGTGTGTTGGCCCACGCACACGGGCGTTGAACCTCCACACTCGCGAGTTGCAGCGTCCGCCATGGATTCCATACAGCGTGATGCAGGTCCAGCAGTCCGCGTACTTTCGCCGCCAGGCACCGTTGCAGGTCCCATATAAGGAAGAGCACTCCTCATTCCATCCTCATCAGTGTTACTAGCCTCATCAAGCTTATTTCAAGTTGAAATCGTTTGAAGAAGCTTGAGGTGTTGCCTTTCATGGTCAAACGAGTCGATCTCTGTCGTTCTACTGTGCGCCTTCCTGCAGCAGCTGCAGAGGATCCATTTGCGGCAGAGGTTTGTGGGGTGGACTGGGTACTTGTCTCCGGAGTTCGGTTGCTGCACGACTGCGGTGTGGAGTTCGACGTGAATTGATAACGAAACAGGTATCGACTAGTGAGGATCTGGTGCATATCAGCAGCTATGGCCGATCAGTGGAAGGGGTTCGCCGAGGGCGGTATGGCGTCGATGATCGCCGGGTTTGCGACGCACCCGCTGGACCTGATCAAGGTGCGCATGCAGCTGCAGGGCGAGGCCGTCGCGGCGCCCGCTCTGGCATTCGCATTGGACGGAGCACGACATGCTCCGGTGCGACCGGGCCCGTTCGGTGTGGGGCTGAATGTGGCGCGGTCCGAGGGCGTGCAGGCGCTCTACTCGGGCGTGTCCGCGACGCTGCTGCGGCAATGCCTGTACTCGTCCACGCGCATGGGGCTGTACGAGTACCTGAAGCAGCAATGGCGCGACGAGGCCGCGCAGGAAGGGAGCTCGGGTCTGCCCCTGCACAAAAAGGTGACGGCGGCGCTGGTAGCGGGCGCTGCGGGCGCCGTGGTGGGCAACCCGGCGGACCTGGCGATGGTGCGCATGCAGGCGGACGGCCGGCTTCCGACCTCCGAGAGGCGGAACTACACGGGAGTTGGGAACGCGCTCTCGCGGATGGTGAGGCAGGACGGCGTGCTGTCGCTGTGGACCGGATCCGCTCCCACCGTGACGCGCGCGATGCTAGTCACCGCCGCGCAGCTGGCGACGTACGACCAGATCAAGGACACCATCACGCAGCAGCGCCTGGCGCCCGAGGGCCTCGCCACGCAGGTGGTGGCGAGCTGCTGCGCGGGCGTGCTTGCGTCCGTGGCATCCAACCCAATCGATGTGGTGAAGACGCGGGTGATGAACATGAAGGCCGCTGCGGGTGAAGCGCCGCCATACCGAGGTGCTCTGGACTGCGCCGTGAAGACGGTGCGCGCGGAAGGACCCATGGCTCTGTACAAGGGCTTCGTTCCCACCGTCACTCGTCAGGGCCCTTTCGCCATCGTCATGTTTCTGTCGCTGGAACAGATCAAGAAGGTCCTCGAGGGTTAAACGTGCAGACGATGGTGACATGCGGAATAACTGTAATATTGAGCTGGAGATTTGCAACAACGGTGGTGCAGTTTTTTGATACTAGTAAGGGAACACATTGTTCTCACAAAGCAAATTTTGTCCTGTAGGATAGTTTTGGTTGAACCTCCCGTGTAAAGATTTGAGAATAAATAGTGTTCATTGATGCGATATGCTGGCCTGAGATTGTCTACACTCGCCACGGCCCATAATTTCAAACATGGATTCCATACACTTTCACAACTTCCACTATGTTGAATACCGACGTGCAACTTGTTGATCGTCGTGATTATCTCCAGACCAAACTTTTGCTGCGCCATTCTGCTGCTGCTGTAGCTGCGTCATAGAGAAAATTAGGACCTGTTGGAAATGTAGAACTTTCGTGAAGGCAGTCACTCATTTGTGAATGTGTCGAGTTCTCCTGCGATTGAACCGTCCCACCTCGTAATATTTCAAATCCACTTCATGTACCGTGATGTCATATTTACCTTGATATCCAATTTCTATTCCGGTGGCCCAGCACCTCCTATTCAAAGTAAGTTAAGATTCGGAAACTGGATTCCCCTGAGAATTGCAACTAGAGATGCGGTTGTGGTCAGGAGAACAAATGACCCGCGTGATCAACTCCAGAACTCCTACCAGACAACCATTTACCCCTAAGGTACCGTGACAGTTTCACACCAAAAACACTTCAACACAGTTGGATTCTAGTGCAATGACTAAAGAAGGAAACAAAAACTTTGATTTCAAGTTTTGACCGTAGAATCTCAAATACGACTTATTAAGTATCATACTCACAAAATTTCATAAACTTTGACCGTTTGAATTAAAAGATTATAGTGTTCAAAGTCAAACAAATGGTTCATTTTCTTCCCTGCGTTCAGTGGATCAACAATCTTTGACTTCACTTGGTGCTAAATGTTTGCACTACACAAGGTCTAAATCCATTACCATCGTGTTAAGCATGATGTTAGTTCCTTACACACCGAGTTTTAGAGGTAGAGGAGGGGTGTAGCATATTCAAAACAATAGTGCAAGGAGTGGAGGTTCAAAAATTGCCAATTCACGTTTTAATTTTTGTGAACTTTATATGTTTTAGATTGATAATCCAAATCGTCAATACGTATATTTATGCTACACATTATTGTGAAACAAGCAAAAAGTCAAACATATGAAGATCTCTAAATTTTACGTGACAATGAAGAAGTTTTTTTGGTACCTTGCCCGACAATGTGTGACAATGTGTGAAAATGTTCGACTTGGGTGAATATGCTATTTTACACTAAAGACAAGAGCTTTTGTTTGACAATATGAAAGGGAAATAATATGACTTGTTGGTATTGAAAATCTCACTTTCAATAGAGCGTCCTATTAAAACTTTTTGGAGGTGCCGGAAGTGCCCGCTCTCCCCATTTGAAATTCAAAACCCTATAACTTTTTCATTATATGATGGATTTAGGAGAATAACTTCTTCCATTGAGGTCTTAGTAATGTCCTTCTACGGTAAAAAATTCAAAGTGAAATGTTGGAAATTGACACCATAGGAACCTGACCGAACTTTCTAAAAGCCCATTTTTGACACTTGGTCCTTTAGGGGAGATCCTTCCACTGCTTGGCATCTGTAGAAATGTTTACAGAACTCATCATGATAATAGAAACCAACCACAAACAATGGAGGTATAATAAACACCAAGTTAAGACGAAACCACAGAGGAACAAAGTTGCATCTAAGGGTTGTGCTCACATGCTATGATATGCCAAATCTATGATAAAAGCATAGTTTATCAAGACAAGAATACTAGTTTGATTTGCCAACTCCATGAATTTATATATATAATATTATTTTTATCAACTTTTTTCTTCTTTCTTGACCAAACTGAAGATTGCTTCTAAATAGTAATTTTAATGTACTATAAGAATCAACAATTGATTGATTACATATCTCCAAGCCAACATATCTCCAAGCCAATTCACTCACATTTTGATCCCAATTGGCTCAATGGGCCGCTTGGAGAACACATTAGAAAATTAATAAAGTGGGGGCCAATTCTCCCATGTGTAAAGCCCTTGGGGCTGTTTCTAGAGGCCATAAGTGGATTTTTTGACAAATTCAACCCATCTTGATCTTTCTTCTTTATCTTTGATAAAAATGGATGAGAGGAGGCATAAGGTGTTGGTTGCCCTTGTTTTCTTCATGGCCATTAGGCATGTTTTCTCGGTTGTTGCAATTTTGCAACAATTGGCGTTGGCTCAACATTATAGTGCCATGACTATAATGCAGGATTGCTATCTTGTGAGCGGCAAGCGGTGAGCGGCGAGAGTTGAGCACTGAACTTTTGAATTTTTTTTGGTAGTGTTTTTTGATGAATTTGGAAAGGGTCACCCATGGCCGTGGGTTCTATTTAGACTGTGTTGACATATGAAAAATAAACAGAAATTTACGACGACAATGTACTTGGACATTGGGAAGTATAGAAGTTTAGGATTCATTGCAACAATTCAGTTGAAATTGGAAGGGACGCTTATGGGTGAGGATTTAGAGTTCAAGGTACTACGACAAATCAGTAGACTATGAAATAGAATGGAAAAAATCGAAATTATAGGGTTTTTGGTGGCAGGCAGAATTTAAGTGATACCTAGTTCATACCCTTATAATACCTTGGTGATATCCATATAATATCTAGGTGATAAAAAATTGATACCATGGAGATACCCGTTCTGTCTGAACCAATCTAAATTGAAACATTCATATTCTTCGACAACGGTTGTTTGAGAAAGAGCAATGCCTAAGATTCAAAACATGTAAACTCAGTGGACATGTAACGAAGTTATAAAGGATATTTATAATGAACCAAATATTAAATCGTAGATAGAACAACATGTTCTCATCACGCAACATGACATAGAATGTTGTTTGATAGACATACGTGAAAAGAATGGGATTTTGACATGAATGAAGATGACTCACGATGGAACAATGATGAAGACAACCAACTAGTAGTGTGATGGTAAAGAAAATAACAAACCAATGCAAAACAAATCAAGATCCCTCTGCGAAAAGGTCATTGGAGTCACTATCGCCTGAAAAACTATCACTACGATCCGAGCCACTAACGCAAGCCTCCCCATCTATGAACGGACATGCAGTAAACCTACGTGGGACTACCGTTTGGAGACGTGGAGGGGAATGTTATGCTGCCATGGCGTCTGCAACAGCGGCATCCCAGGGATTCAATGTGAATCGTCGCCTGGGGCTCTTCACCTCCAACAACAAGGGCGAAAGCACTCCAACATGAGTCGTTGACAATGATGCCATCAACGACGAAGGCCGACTGTACACATTAAAGTCTTATTAAGAATTTAAGCCTGTGTTTAGGTAGAACTGTAAACCGCATTCCAAAACTCAAGAACTGCAACAGGATAGGACTTACTCACAACGTCTCTTTGGGACGGTCTTCACCTCTGGCTCGTCAACATCAACCTATAAGGGGCGTTTGCGAGAGCCTTCCGCCATCACCGGTGGTGGTGCTGACTCGACCTCAATAGTGTTAGGGATCAAAGGAAGGACTTCTTCCACCAACTCTCGGTCCTCCTCCAGTGCCAAAACGTGGCGCTTAAGAGCCTTGCAGGCCTTAATAGATGCCCCTTTATGAAAAAAATAAATCATACGATGTTAGCATTAGAAAGGGAGAGTAAAACAGAACAAGTTTGTAATGGACTGAACTAACGAGTAGACGCTGTGAGATCCATGACAATGTCCTCCTCATGAGTGCAGAGATCAATCAGAGCCTCCATGAGGTTTGTAGACTTCTCTCACGCACCACGCCATAGTACGCCGCTCTCCGCCCCCATGGTCAATGTCTTCTGAGTAATGAGATTGGTCATGTGACCATTTGAAGATAGGTGAATTCCATCTCTTTGCAGCTCCATCCTATCAAAGAAAGAGAATGGAACCGTGGGATCCAGTTTCCTCATAAAGCACTTCACAAGGAAGCACTTGTCAGTGCGCCCAGGGTGGCCATCGCGGAAAAGTGACAGCCCGTTGATGGCAAACCACTTTGTCTCCTCGACAAATCCCGCCCAATCGGCCCAGGCTACAAGTTTATTGGAGATGAACTTGGAATCCGGGTAGAACATGATAAGCGGCGCCCCGTCACGAAGCAACGCCCCAACCATCTCAAAGGCCCGATAAATCCAATGGGATTCTTTCTTACCTCCGTTTGATAACCGGGTTGGAAGCTGGTTCCAATACGTTACGTTGATGCCGCCATCAATGTCGGGGATTGGTAAATCCTCCGGAACGTCGAATAATATCATATCCGCCAAACCTAGAGTGCAATCCAGAGCCTCATGTCGCCGATGCCGTGAGCCCGAGTGTTCCTTCAAAAACACGCAAAGCTTCTTCCAAGCTGTCGGTTCGTCACCCTCCACAAGGACACTATCAAATAGAGACATGATGGAGAGGGCACTCTCAGACATCACCTTCACAGCAGCAGAAGACTGAGGACGATCGAATACCGGAATCGAGTATACCGTCTGAAAGGTCTTTTCATCAAATGTAGAAGGTCGGCTGCTAGTTGAGGGTGAAACGCCCATCGTCAGTGTCACCGCTAAAGGAACTGCGAATCCTCCAAATCCCCCTAGATGAGTAAACAACTTTTGACGCCCCTCCTTCGCCACCAACGCCGCAAACTCCCTATACCTCTCCTTCGTCTCTTTCTTCTCCTTCTTTGAACTCTCCTTCTCCACCCTAGCAGCCTCCCTCTCTTGTTCCTTGATTACTGTCTTAGCCGCTTTCTCAGCAGCCTTGGCTTTGGCCTTCTCGGATTGCTCCTCAGACGATGCCAAGGGAGCCGCCAACAAGGGAAGTACGCTGCAAGAAACAGAAGGAACTGCAATGGATTCCCAGGCCACTTGTAGCTGAACCTCGTCTCCAGGGGTGGGATCCACCTCCCCCATCTCCAAGTACCAGGGGCATTGGAGGAGGTGGTGCACAGAAAACCGACGCCTCTAAGAATCCGTGAAGATACACTCGGGAGCAGAAGTATCTATCGACTTTGTGAAACGGATGGGTAGATCTCTTGTGTCCAAGGCTCCATGGGCTACGAGCACTCTCAAAAAATATCGCATCACTGCTCGCTTTAGTACCTTCTTACAATCGTCATGCGCCAAAAACTCCTTGCTCTTCGTGTAGGAGCCCCCCTTGCCGATGTGAGAAGAGAACACCTTAGTCCTCAACGTCATGCTCTTTGCCTCAATCCATTTCCCAATGGAGGGGACTGGATTCGGAAGCCCTTCAGTCTTAAGGACAATGTTGTCCTCAAGGAGAATCTTTGCGTAGAGCTTCTCAGACTCTTCTTCTAGCTATAAAACAAAATCCACATAGTTAGGAATTGATCATAGAAACATCATACAAAAAAGATGTCAATGTCAAGAAATATTGAACCTTACCCCAGCCTAGAACGCTCCCTTGTCAATCCAGCCACGAAGAACCTTATCTGATGCTGGCGACGCGGGGAAGTTATACTCCAGTCTGCTACCCTTACTCATGTTCCACCACCTGCACCAGCGCGACTTGAACTTCGTAGCTACCCTAGCCGTTGCAATGAGTTGGAGTTTCTCGGGAGTCATTTCGGGCCGCGTCTAGTAAACATCAAAGTGACGATTCACCTACATGACAAAATCAACCATTAACCCCTAAAGGACCGATGTCCCCTCGGAGTTTGGGTAAGGTACCACGTTCTTAATTCTAGGCATTATTTTATGAGATTTTTTATTGAATGGCCAACTTTTGATTAGCTTTGCGTAGACACAAATTTCGTAGAATTTTGACTTACGGTTCAAAAGTTACAATTTATTTTCACTTACATATACAAATAGTGTAGCAGTTTAGTGTGACATATCACAAATACTGTCACCAAACTTTAATAACTTCTAAATTAAATAGAAATTCGAGTTTTTGTCCATTTAAAAGAAAGAAAATGTCCTCTTGAAAAAGAAATTGAGATCTTTGCATCTACCGTACGGATTTGTGAATTTCAAATATTTGAGAAGGATATGATATATGCAAAATATAAAGTGTATTGTTGATTCTCGGCACATAGGTGCATTGCAGGATTTTTTAGGACATCTTCTACACCTCTTCTACTTCTAAAATTTGGTGCGCATGTGCCTAACATGATCCTTTTCAAGTTAACACAATAAAATCACGACCCGTAGTACAAAAAGTTGCCATAGAAGGTGGTCGAAGTTTGTTGAAGGTGTATAGTATGACCTGAAAAAGAGATTATGTCGCACTTCAAAGGCTAATGTCTTTCAATCCGTGCGGTCAAACTTACCAAAAATTTCACCACACACTCTCATACAAGTCTAGTACAAGATCCTACGGTTCAATTTTCAAAAATATGATTTTGTATTAGTTTGTGTTGAATGTGCTGAAAATGGCAGTTTTGGAGTGTTTTTGAGGAAAAATTGCCTTGGTCCTTTAGGGGTTAAAGTAGAGTTTAGAAGGTCATAAGTTAGGAAATCATTATGGAAAATGATAAAATGAGTCACATTTATCCTACCTCTTTGAAGAAATCCTCCCCGTTTGCCGGATTGGCAATTGCCAACATTCGAGCGAGCATGGTCTGGCAAGTCGTCTTCTTCTTTTGCACAGCTTCAGTGCAACGGCTCACCAAATCAGCGGCACTTCCACGCTGATCTTCACTAACACCCGTGACCAAGTGATCCTTAAACCTCTGGATGACATCCTCTTGAACAACAATCAGGTCCCTTTGTGTAGAACATGAGGTCGTCAACATTTTTAAAACTTCGAATTCGAATATCAAATGGAGCTCAATGGCAAGTGCTACCTAGACAAAACCTTCATTACATACCTCATACATGAACTTAACGAAAGCTTCAAGAGTCATATGATACCACTTTCGTTGTCCCTTCTTTGACCACTCAAAGACACTGACTTCGTAATCTTCATCGCTGATGAGCCCCTTCAAGTGGTCAAACTCCAAGAGGCCGAAATGTTGAACACGCTTTAAGTCGTGTGTGAGGTGTTGCACAACGTGATCAGATTCTTTTTGACTGCGACAAAAGAAAATTTCATACAGATTAAATGAAGTACTACAGTTGTAGCAACTTAAAGCACGAAATATGGAGTAATACTAATCCTATTTACCTGTTCAAGTCGGTCATCAGGTTGAGCAAAATGTGTCGGTTCTCTATAGTTGGCTCGATAACCACGGCTCTAACGAGCACGTGGAAGGTGACATCGGATGGATGTAGTTGCAAAATGGCCTCTGTCCAAGCCATATGGCGATGATTGCCATCCCACACGAAGAAGAACATCCCTGAAAACATGGAGTGCTCCGGATGAGTCTTCAACAACTCCTCGAACTTCTTGTCCTCTTCTAGCCATAGCTCGGACCATGTAGACCGGTTTGCTGGTAGCACCCGCTTCTCCGCAAGGGAGACACTTTTCACCGACACATAAAAAGATGCGGAACCAGGCCGATACCCCTTCACAAACTCCCCCTTTAATTTCTCGACATCGCTACGAAGAGGTAATCTAACCTTAGTCATGGGCACCATCCGGCAGAGCGGAATGGGGAGATCTCCAGCAAAAGAGCAGATGCTGCTCTGAAGGATGTCGTAAGAGGTCCTACGGATGGACCTCCGCAAAGACTGAAGTGTTGAAGCTAGCCCAAGCTCATCAACAAGTTTAGGGACGGTTGCCTCGTCCTCCACAATCTCAAGGACTTCACGCGATGAAGTACCTGCAAGTTCCATAGTGTCAACCTGCAATAGCAATTCATTAGAAATTGAAGCTACAAACTGAATCCATCAAAACAATAAACTATAATATATACAACAAATACATTAGAAACAGACGAACAACCACACGAGCTCGCCAGAACCAACTAGACCCGAACCAATTTCACATGAATAAGACCACACTCTATCCGACCTCACACTAATATTACAAAACCCGACCGCAACCAAATTGATGCTAGACCTCCTCCCTCTAACGTGATATCTCTATCAATGACCTTAAGCACCACCCAACAACCACGTCAAATGCATCCAGAACTTGGATTCGCTAATTTCCCTCAATCCTAGCACATGATTTCGAACCATTCCAACCTGATCTAAACCAGAACCTTACTTTGCTGATTCCACTTGACCACTCAGAACCTCCCAGACCTGTGCAGCTAAACCTCTTTTAGCTTACCCAAACCGACCTGTTCATAACCTCATTTACCCGACCTCATCCTACTTAGCTAGAACTCCTCCCACCCTAAACCCAATTCTATATACGAGAGAGTGCCTGCACACTAATGCATATGAACTCCCAAACAAGAATCGGAGCTAGCGTGAGACAAAATCCCCTCCACCAAAGAGGGGATTTTGGAGATTTTTTAAAAATCCAGTGACCTTTGAAACCGGCTTTCGGATCCGAAAGCCGGTTTCAGGGGTCACTGAATTTTTAAAAAATCTCCAAAATCCCCTCTCTATTGGAGCCGGTTTCGTCAAGCGCAAGCTCTGCTTCGCGGATGACACATGCGGGACCAAGCATGTGTCACGGTTTAAGCAGCCAAAACCACGCTCATTCCCTAGCCCAACTCACGAGCACCCTCTCCCTGAACCTGACATCAACAGTTTTCCAACATTCATGTCCGTAGACCACCCCATATCCAACACCTCCCGACCTCACCCCCACCTGCTTGGACCTCCACCTGCTAATACCCGAATCAAAAAACACTTCAGTGAATGCATAGTGATGCACATGAACTCCCGAACATGATCTAGTAAGGTAGCTCACGCTCGACGAAATCATCTCCAGCAGGGAAGGGATTTCTGAGTTTTTAAAAAAATCAGTGACCCCTGAAACCGGCTTTCGGATCCGAAAGCCATTTTTAGGGGTCACTAATTTTGGAAAAAATCTCGAAAATCCCTCCCTGATGGAGAGGATTACGTACCTCGCTATTAGTGCTTCGCGGTGGACACAGGCGAGACCAAGCATGAACCACAAGAACTACAGCCAGAACCGCGCTCTATCCCCACCCCATCTCACTCCAACCCTCGAACAAAACCTAGCTTCGCACATCACGTGACCTTATCTAGTCATTAGCTATACCTATCATTGATTCTCCGAACTGCAAGAAATGCAAGAACTGTAGCAAAACAAAGTGAATTGCCCACCCCATCTCACTCCCATCCTCTCTCAGAACCAGTCATCCACAAAATTTCCACATTCTCGAACGCAGAACATCCCATTCCCATTACCACCCAACCTCACCCCGCACCTAGCTGGACCTCATCCCATCAAAAACCGAATCCATATACACCTCAATGAATGCACACTGATGCACATGAACTCTCGAACATGATCTAACATCGGAGCTCGTTCTTGACAAAATCCTCTCCAGTAGGGAGGGGATTTCGGAGTTTTTAAAAAAATCAGTGACCCTTGAAATCGGCTTTCGGATCCTGCTGGAGAGGATTTTGTCTCGCGCTATCAATGCTTTGCGGTAGACACATGCCACCTCAAGCATGTATTCAAGAACTGCAGATCGTGATACACTCTTTCTCCACCGTATCTCAAGCCCACCCTCTTCCAGAACCTGTCAACGAACGAAACAGACCTTATCTTCACATGAACTTTACCAAACTTGTTTTCACGTGACCTCCCAGTACCTTGGAGAACGTATCATCTCAACCTCTTTCACCTGACTGAAACTGACTTGAACCGAAACTAATTCACCCGAACTCACCCCCATCTAGTTGGACCTCCTCCCACTAACACCGCTTTCCATAAACACCTATGTGAATCCATAGTGATGCACATGACATACGAACATGATCTAGTAAGGTAGCTCGCGCTTGACGAAATCCTCTCGAGCAGGGAGGAGATTTCGGAGTTTTTAAGAAATTCAGTGACCCCTGGAACCGGCTTTCGGATCCGAAAGCCATTTTCAGGGGTCACTGAATTTATAAAAAATCCTGAAATCCCCTCCCTATTGGAGATGATTTCGTCTCGCGCTATCAGTGCTTCGCGGTGGACACATGCGCGACCAAGCATGAACCACAAGAACTGTAGCCAGATCACTACTATACCCACCCCATCTCATTCCCACCCTCGAACAAAACCTGGCATCAAATATCACGTGACCTTATCTGGTCATGAACTATACCTATCGTTGAATTCACAAACTATAAGAACTTCAAGAACTATAGCAAAACAATTCACTCAATCCCCACCCCATCTCACTCCCATCATCTCTCAGAACGTGGTTTCCTCAGAATTTCCACATTCTTGAACACAGTACACCCCATTCCCATTACCACCCAACCTCACCCCCACCTAGCTAGACCTGATCCGACCAGAAACCGAATCCATATAGACCTCAGTGATTGCACAGTGATGCACATGACATATGAACATGATCTAGAAAGGTAGCTCGCGCTTGACTAAATCCTCTCGAGCAGGGAGGAGATTTTGGAGTTTTTAAGAAATTCAGTGACCCCTCGGATCCGAAAGCCATTTTCAGGGGTCACTGATTTTGGAAAAAATCCCGAAAATCCCCTCCCTATTGGAGAGGATTTTGTCTAGCGCTATCAGTGCTTCGCGGTGGACACATGCGCGACCAAGCATGATCCACAAGAACTGCAGCAAGAACACTACTCTATCCCCACCCCATCTCTCTTTTATCCTCTCCCAAAACCTAGCTTCGTTGACTTCCCGCATTCCCGAACTCAGACCAATCCATTTTCAAAACCACCCAACCTCACCCCACCACCATATACAAGATAAAGAACCAGAATCCCCCAGCTGAAATGACTCACCCAACTCCGACCCAACTTTCTCGCGAGCCCATTATCTTTCAAACTAATGTAAACCCGGTCCTCCTCACCAACATAATCTGAACCTCCTTCCTCACTCACCTAACATGTCTACGAGCCATGAAAACATCAATACACAATGTGAAATTATGAGCATAAAGAAGATGCAGACTTCAGGTGAGGTCGTACCTGTAGGCCACCGCATTTTTTCTTCAGATCCGCCCTACCTTCAAGCAAACTCCCTCGCTTGTTTCCAACACTGACGACCTGCAAGGTCGATGGGGCTCACAGAAATCAGAGAGACCACCGAGACCAAGAACTAAAATCAACCATAATGAGGGTTTAGGTTTACACGTTATCAGGCGACTCATGAAACAGAACACTACGTTTGTTGTTGGCTGGTCATGACCTCGAGTGATGCTCGTCACTTTGAAACCACTCTCTGCGTAGTTACGCGCACAGGTGATACATAGTGAGAATTGAGACGAGCTGTTGGGAGCCTAACCCGAAAAGTGGTTTGAGGATTTGAAACCCTAACTCGAGCGTGTAGTAAGACTGTTCGGGAGGTCTATGACCCTGGTATCACCACACCATGGTATAAATTATGATATTGGTTCAAGTACACAGAGATGAAGATCCCAAAATATCCGAGGTAACAATCGCGTTTGTGAGATACCTAACTTAGTGGGTCCCTCTCCGATTCCAGAAATTTTCCCGCAAGATCCTCTATGCCACCTCGTTGACATGTTTCTCCAATTGCGGGTGCCTTTGATGAAGAACCGTCTTCGACCATTGTCGGTTGTGATGGATTTCCGCCGCTCCAATATTCCTCACTTGAGTCACTATTTTGGCAGTCTGACTAGCCTTTACTGCCAACAGATCCCTTACCTACTTGCAACGAGGTCTCTCCGGTACTGGATCTTTGATACATTTTCATGGAGTTGTCTTTTATAGAGTATTCCTCTTCAAGATACTCATGAATACTAACGATGGTGCTGTACTCCTGAATAAGAACCCGTGAGACACGAATCAAAGGGAAGTATTGCCATTTGTCTATTCAGCCAATTTCTATGATATAAAATAAAATGAAAATATAACATACCTCCCCTGTTGAATGGACGGATGCGGACCCTGGTGGATACTTGACAAAGCCCTAAATCGTTCCCCGATTTCGATGTCTCCACTTCCTGGTTCTGAGCAGTCAACAATGACTGTTGAAGTCGCCGATCCTTTCGAGCCTGCGTCTGCTTCGGATTAGAAAAATTGGTACTTCGCTTCTTCCGCCCACCTATCTTAGTCATCATCTACACGATAGCCACACCGCTCCTCGACACTCACTTTCAACATCAGAAGCTCACGACTAACCCAAACAACTCAGTGCAACACTCCTTTGTTTCGGTATTAGAGCCCTTTATCTACTCTATCTTGCTTTCGTTTACACCCTAAACCTACTATTTAATTCTTACCTCCTCTCAGATCTTGAAATTTATCAACTCTCGCATAGTCCTTCAATAGCCGTCCCATTTAATCTTCTGTTGTGGCCATCAATTACGGGGAACTAATTAAGTAGGACATCTTAATATTTGAACCGTGAGCCCAAGATATGCTAAATATCAATTCACGACCCGTTACAACAAAACAACCAACAATATTGTTAATCGGTGTTCCAGCTCACGACTTTTCTATTCCGAATTAATCATGTACATTATTTCGTGGCATTGTACATTCTAGCCACCAACAGGCTGGAAAAGAATAACCTATTTATATTATAATACATCCGCCGTAATCTCACCCCTTATAAAATAATATATTTTTGCCGAAATCAATTGATTACCAGTACAATATTTGAACGACGGAGGAAAGCTACTTCTATCTCTCTTTTGCACTTCCATTGTCATTGCACATTACAATCTCTCACACCTACTCCGGTAGTCGATGTTCATGGCGTCTCTTACTTCCCATCAAGGCGGTGTCGTGTAGCGAGAGTTTTTCTTTGGGAAATCGCGGAGATCCTAGCTGCTGCTAGAAATGGTTTGAGAACAAAGGTTGTCTCCAAATTAATCTCTAATCTTGACCACCAAATCCTCTTGTCTTCAAGTCTTCAGTCTTCATTCTTCATTCTTCAGTCTTCAATCTTCAAACTCCTCCCCGTTGGCCTATTCTGTGGTGGTTCTAAAGGGTTAAGGGTAAGGGTAGGTGATAAGAAACCACGGCCTCGGACGGGTAAAACGGGACGGCCAAACCACGAGCTAACCGTCCAAAAGATTGGCTCCTAAACTTCAAAGTCTTGAAGTGTTCAAAAACACAAAAGACCTCCCAAAGTTCTTTACCACACTAGCTGCGAGCTTCCGATTGATGCCATAGATGGTTCAAGCCGCCAAATGCCAAGTGCTATAACTTTTTGGAAAGTTGCTGCAATAAGCTAACACCTTCCAAAAACTCAGGTTATTCTAAACTACCTTCTAAAAGTTATGGAGGTTCAAAGTTTGAGCCCTCTTATGTCGATGGCAGCAAATCCTCTCCAACTTCGGCAGCTATAACTTCTATACTACGATTTTAAATGAGCCGTATAATAGCTTTATAGAAAGCTAATTTAATAGGATACAACTATTTTAAATTTCACTTCAAACTAATCTACTCACTGTAAGTTGTGTAAGCTTAAAACTCACGCCTCCCCACTTCCAAGACGGCAGAACTCTCTTCTACTTAGATGGCTATAACTTTTTCATAGCGCACTTAAATGAGTCGAGTGATAGCTTCTTAAAAAGCTAGTACAACGAGGTATGCTTCTCTCAAATTTCAAGTCCGAACACAAAGTATCGAAGCCGTGGTGAAGCCCGAAGTGACTGCTCCTCTATTCGGGTGGCAGCTAACTAATTTTTACTCAAACGTTTGTAACTTTTGCATAAGAACTCCAAATTGAACAAAAACACCGCTCAATGAAGCGCAACTTCACAAGGAACAACTCTACAAACTTTCATAACATTCTCATGAAAAACGAGTACACACCGCCCGATCTCCCTCTCGGGAATTTTCTCACAACACTCCGACACACCAAAAATACACACCAAGAAGAAAGGAGAGTCGCCCCCCTTATCCTTCCACATCAGCCCATGCCTAATCCACATGGGCATCTAGAGCCTATTGGTTAACCTCCTAAAATACTCTAAAGTCTACCAAGATAAGATAAGAAAGAAACCCCAACCATTGGGCTTCAAAAGGTGTGGTTCCAAAAGAATTCTAAAACAGTCAAACTTTTTCTTAGTTTTTTTTTTTTTTTTTCTTGGATCTTGATCTAATATAAACATAAACACATAACAAACTCCTCTATTAACAATTAAATGGATTCTACCTTCATTTAACCGTATAAAAACTCTAGAATTTGACGGAGCACCGCAGAAATATAATTTGCTCTCCGTTCATCGCTTAAAAAGGTCAGCGGCCCTCGAAGCCAAAGACGATGGCCCATCACATTAGAAAAGCGACTCACCATTTGGCATTCATTGGTATTTTCAAAACACCCTTCAAACACCTTCTGACGGCCACCCGTCAATGAAGCTTCAGCCTCCAATACAATCACTAGAGCTCTCGCGTCCGGTTGTAGATTCACAAATGCAAGTTGCCGGAGACTTGGATCTGGACGTGGTAGAACACCACGCTCGAAGGCCCCGCTTCATCTCGCACTCGCCGTCTGGAAGTTGATGGCTCACAAGTTGAAACGGATCCTCTGGTAATTGCGATAACGACAACTACCACTCATCTGGGTCTTGAGAATCCATACTATGAACTCTAAGCTATCCAAGCTATTGGCTTGAAACAAATCATGTGAGGCAAAGAAACTATCTTCCTTTTTATATCTCTCAGTAACTTCTTTAAGAAGCTTGTCTTCACTGAATTACTCAAATAGCCATAAATAATTTTATTTTAACTAAAAGTAGCCCGTATCAAAAGATCTGGCTAAAGGACAAGGTCGCGACATTGTACAGTTCTCAACAGTTGTATAAAGGCGCCTTGAATCTACTAATGGTCGCCAAGTTGCGAACTTGGTTGGCTGTCAAGGTCCGTTGATTGTTGCCTGCCGGTTCCGGGTTCGAGCTTCATCAAACTCGTTGAATAGCCTGGATAGTTGCAACTTGGTACTTGCTAGTGAAAGCAGGAAATAAGCAGCCAACCGGCCACTTACGCTTCCCTGAGCTACAGTGACAAGATGTAGGCTTCCAAGTTATGCTAACAAACTCCGGTTATCCCCCATTGAACCAAACCGTGGATTTCTCCACGATCCCAACCTTTTGTATCCTTCTCCTCATATTCTATCCGATGTCTAAGGCAACATCTTTAATATTTTCACACAATATATTAATTTACAACGCGACAGCGGCGCTCCACTTGTTGTGCCCATTGGCGACAATGGCACCGTCTGTATCTCCGAGTCATTGCTATGTGTTCGATTTGGTTATCGGGCTGTTACAATCCACATTGAACAAGAGGTCTATGATAACGTTGGTATTCACGAGTAGTCTATTTATCAAGTGAAAGATAGTGACGCGGTAGGATTTGTTTGGAACTTGTGCTGTGGTTCATTCAAAGTATTTGATAGTACAGATGTTCAAATGGCCGCTCATGCATCCTTAGCCGTAATGACTCCTCCGGTCGATTCTGGTGATACCGAACTTGTGTCCGGCTTAGGCACTAGATCTATCCCAAGCGTCCATATTCTTAACAATACAGAGGAAGATGAATTTTCTGATGTGAACCTTGGAGAGTCGCGGATCCCGTGGACCTCGTGTCATCAGTTACCTACTCGTACTATTTCTACCCCAGTTTCATCATATGCTCAAGTTACTTCATCTCATTCCTCAGGGAAGCCCCCAGTCCATCCTAGCTCGAGAAATGTCTGAAGCATACTTATTCATGTCCGGCATACCTATAATAGGAAAGGGTCTAGGTCTGAGTTGTCCCGAATTCATATGGATAGTTTCAATTTGCAACAAGTTAAGTATTTGCCTCCAAAGTATGATGGAGACATGATATTTGAACTTCTTCCTCTCCCGGAGTGTATTCCTCCACAGTTCGGAGGGGACAGAATGGAATGAGTAAACAATACGATGGTCATACGTGGTGCAAGACCATGACCACAAACATCAAGAACGATTTTGGCCTTACGTATCGGAAATCTGCATGTACAGGGCATCTACAGTGCCCTAAATTCTAATATCAATTGTGACTAACAGTCACGAAACGATGGGCGCTCGAATTAGACCGAGTGGAGCGGGTTCGCGTTCAGTCTATTTTCAGTGAACGGAGCACCATCCGAGAAATCTACGCTCTCATGTAATGTCCGCCAAACCCCTCCAATTTGTCTTGCTCTTTGTGATGCATGTATATACTATGTGACATCGATCGATTCCGATCAAACACATGCGGCAATCCATTTGGGGCATTATCCAATCTCAAAAGGCGTAGATCAAGATGCCATGGACGTCATGCAGGATTGCGTAGCAAAAGAAGTCCAACGTACGCCCAAGGCTACTAATTCTGCAATTGTGATGGCTGCCAGCATGAATTTCCTCTCGGACTACCTGATCTGTCTACAGTCGAAATTGCCCAACCTTGAAGAAGCATCTTTGGATGCTGTCCTTGATCAATTCGAGACTCTTTCGTCTCCGAATATAAAGAATCTAGTATCCACATGCAAGAAGTTCTACAGTGGAGGGAAGGGTGTAATGGACAACATCATGGAACTGAAGGAGTCGTCCAAATTTGTCTTCATCCACGAAAACAAGTTTCCAGGCCAGTCGCAAGGTAAAGTATTCATTTTTAAAATGTCTGTCGATCAATGTAGAAGTGGTGTAGACCTCGTTAGGCGTATGCAACCCGGGAATGACCTCGAAGATTTTTGGTTGATGTTTGATTATGTCAAACAAGTCAAGGATTGGACTACCATGGCATGTCATGTGTACGACAACAAGTACTGTAAGGTCATGACGATTGCCATGTGCGACATGCAATCTGAAGATGCTCAGGGGCAATAGTTGTTCTGGGAGAATCTAAATGATACTACGAAACAACATGGCCTAGAAGACGTGAACTTCAAAGGCTTCATGGCTCACAGTGCTGGTGCAAATTGGCATGCCGTTCGCCGAGTTTATGGCAGTGGCGACAAGGACAAGCCCATGGATAACAGAGAACGAACATGCCCATTTCATTGGACAAAGTGTCTCCAGCGTGCGACCTCCAGAAGCATTCTTCCTGGCTTTCAAGAGCAACATATTGCCCTTTGCAAGATCTGGAAAAATGCAAAGACCCATGATGAGGCTGAGGCTCAGTACAATGTCATTCGAGCGTGGTGGGTGTCCTCTGGTGCCACAACCAAAATTGGACGTCGTGCTCTCGAGGATTGGATGGCATTCTGGCACTTCCGTTATCAACAATGGGGCGGCGCAATGCAACTTGTAAGTGGTCTTCATGCTCTATATAGTTTACATGCCATTAGATTCTTAAAGAGTAATCAGCCAATATTTAATGACGATTGTTGCGTTTCCTCAGGATCTCACGTTTGACGAGAGGGCTGACGTGCCTTCCTGCAACCTTGCCGAAACTGTCCACAACCGTTGGCTCCAACAATCCGGAAACACAATGACGTGTCTATACGCAACAACCGTAGACGACCTCGTCCGTACTTTCATGTAGATTACTTCGTACCGAGCATGGTTGAAGGGTGGAGCGTCGGGAAAAGGTCCGGACAAAGGTACTCTTCGGTTGTGGACCGCACAACATTTGGATGATCCTAAAATCATAGCTGATGTTGTTAGGAACTTCCCTGGAGCTGAGGATTTACTAACCAGGACATGCGGCTTAGAAGGTGCGGAGATTTTTGGATCCACGAAGCGCAAGCTTGACATGCCACCCGGGTCGTCCCAGGATTCCCACCGGTCTGATACGGTGAACTATTCAATTCCCCGTGATGGTAAAAGGGTGACTCGGGCTCGCATCGAGGAGGCCCTTGGCGGACACGACTCCGGTGTCCAACATACAACATCCGTTCTCGAATCGGACTGTGATTCGGCTAAGTGGCACATTGCTCGGCTCCCCAAAAAGTCAGCTCGAAAATGCCAAGCATTGTAAGCCGACTCTGGTGAGCCCTGCAACACCAAAGTTGTACGTGGAAGTCATGGAACTCCTGCCCCCACCTATTCGGGTATGAAGAAGGATTATAGATCGCCACGCAATGTTACTACGGAGTTCTGGTTTTGACCAGACAATGTAGGCGGTTGTGTAAAGGGGTCAAAGAAAGCGTTCGTGATGGATTGGCCTACAATTCCAATATCATGGCCTGTGAAACTTGGCACAAATTTAACTGTGCAAGAGGTTTTAGCATTGGAGGAAGCAGGTTTCCAATTGCAAGAGCGTCGAGCTCTTTCACCACGAAGACAATTCCAAGTGTCTATGGACATGCCTCTTCCGCGTTCTCACTTCCCCATTCCAGCCAATCCCAATTCTCACCACAACTTTTGGAATGGCTTTGCAATTCGTAGAGCAACAGATGTTCTCACAATTGACCAACGCAACAAGTGGTCAAGCGCAGCTCTTATGAATAACTGCTACGTCTCGAACATGTTTGCCATACTGTATCCGGGATGGGGATGCATTATTACTCTTGACATGGGGAAAGACAAGTCCTATTGCGTCACGTTTATGGACCTCCTTGGATGTTCATGCCCTGATTTTTTGAAGATGCAATTCGAAGCCTTGGAAAAGAAGGGGCAATGGAAGTATTGCAAGCATGTGTATTACATCTTACGTTACCTGTGTAAGATGGACTACAAAGAAGATCTCTTCATGCATTCTCCAAGCTACAGCTTCAACGAAGTTATGCGCATTCTCGAGCTTGCCAATATCACCAAACAACCGGGAGCTATGCGTTCAAGCTAATGTAGGGTTAGCTATTGTAGGGTTCCCAAAAAAAACTTAATTTTTTGGGAACCTTACATTTACTAATTAGCTAATGTAGGGTTCCAAAAAAAAATTGTGATACACCTTTAAACTAAAACAGGGAACTCCCACATACCGAAATAATGGGAAAACATGCAATTTCGCAGTATACCACGGCTATAGGGCATTTACTAAAATTAGAAGTTTTTGGAAAATATGTCACCAAAATTTGATGATCTGCTGAAAAAACCTCAAACTTCACAGTTTTCCCAAAAAAACGGCAAAAAAATTCAAGATTTTAGGATTTTTTCTGCTCACCGCTCGTCGCTCGCTGCTCACCGCTCACAAGATAGCGTTGCTGGACTATAATGTATGCCATCATGGTGGAAGGGGATGGCGTTTCAAGGGTGGCACGGAGTATTTGGATGCGGAATAGGACAACTTTTTTTTTGGAGAACCAATTGTTTGGGAGCTACACCTCACATTTGTTCCGGCAACATACAAGGTTACTTCCAGAAACCTTTGAGTACTTGTGTGGTGTTTTGGCTCCTTCATTGTACCGGGTAGATACAAATATGAGATGTGTCATTCCTCTTAAAGCCCGAGTTGCTCTTTCTCTTTGTAGGCTTTCTAGTGGGAACTCTTTCCATGTTGCCTATCCAATGTGGCACGAACCTATGACGTGTCAATCGGGTTCACCATTAGTTTTGGTAAAGTTTTTCCTAACTGTCTCGACGTCTCCCCGGGGGGGTTGAAGGGGCGGAGAAAAATTTACTAAATGTAGTAAATTTTAGTGAAATTTCCGAAGGAAAATTGCTGTATTTTTTGGCAAATGGGACGGATGGGCATGTTGATTTCTTTGTGTATCCGACGTGTCTCTATGGATGTAGGAATAAGCGACCCAATCGACCTCCTAAAAAACTCTGGAAATTCTGAATTTCTAGGGTTTTCTAGGCATGTTTTCTCGGTTGTTGCAATTTTTGCATTGCAACACAATGCAAAAAAACGCTCAAGCAAGAAGAGGGAAAAAAAATGAACAAGTGGAAGAGGATGATGAGGGTGAAAGAACATGAGAGGAATTTTGACCGTCCAGATTCTGCCACCATCCAACGGTGCTGATTTGCTGAAAAAATGATTTTTTACCAAAAAAATATTTTTTTAAGGATTTTTGGAAATGGCCCCGAGGCCAAGAAACGGCCTGCCATTTTTGTAGCGCCCGATTTTTGGGGCGCGGGCCATGTCAGATATTGTCCTCCAAGCATTAAAAATTGTTTCAAAAAATTGGCCTTGACTCCCCATGTAAGGCCCCTTGAGCCAATTTCTCAATTTGGACCAATCACAAGGCTGGATTTCGCCTTCCATTGGCCCCATGGTTGGCTTGGCCTCTCGTGTAAAGCGGCCCTAAGCATTGAGTTTTATTGAATAATATCAAGTATTTGAGAGACTATAATATTAAAGTAGAATTTTGAAGTTTTGGCATTTCTACTCCACTTATAATCATAAAATTACCGAGATCAAGGATATTTGCACTTATTTGAAGTGAATAAAGATAATATAGTATTTTTAAATGAGATATCTTATAAATATGTTACGTACATTCTACAAATTGGTATAAGAAATCAACATCACATCATATATGTATCATATCTTTAAAATTATCTTATACATATTAAACCATATTATAGTTAAAGCCCACTGCTATTTATTATAGCATCCCTTAAGTCCAAAGTGTTTGGATTGGTGAAGAGGAGGGGTGACATCCCCCCTCTTGGTACATAGAGAGAGATCTTGGCTAAGCCTGAGTTTGGAGTATTCCCGATTTTCTACCCTTACAGAGGATGAAATTCCTTGTTCCCCGTGGAAAGTTGTCTTGTTGTAGTTGGAATCCGGCTTTGCGTGACGTGTTTACCAGAACTATTTTCCGAGTTGTTTCCAGGATTGTCTTCCGGGTTGATTCCAGGATTGTTTTCAGTAAATTGTGAGAGCTCGGGAACTATCAGCAACCTTTTAACTCTTTTATGGTGTACAGTTAGGTTGTAGAGATTGTGGCCTCTGGATTGCGAGAACAAAGGGCAATGACTTTTCGAGCATTGTAAAAACTTACCGAAAACTACTCTGACGCTCAACAAAGTTTAAATTAAACAATTGTGGTTATTTGTTAGCAGTCACGACTCACCAAGGTATCGGGGAAGCCATCCTTTTGGGTGTGGTGAGGTATTGGGTATGTATTGTTCTTAGATTTAGAAAGTTCCACACATGATACAAATCCGTGGAAACGATCAAGTTAGGTGGACTGGCCTAAAGTTAACTTTGGCAATTATGAACCACTGGACTACGACAATACTCGATAATCTTTGCCACTGGTAGAATCCGTGTGATATTTCCTAACGAGACGCCTGGGTTTTGGATTCAATTAGACTCAATGTTATGAGGTTTAGTTTGGAGCAAGTCTATTTTTACTTCCTCCCTCCTGGCGTGCGATCTAAATGTCTGAATAGGTCTCTAGTTTCTGCTCCACACGCTCATGGTATTTGACGAGTGGAACAATGGTCTTCCGGTTGCGTTTGTTTTGACGAGAAGATGCTCTCAAGAAGATCTCACTGTGTGGATGGGGCATTGGACGACAAGATGTGCCACGATAGCCCAAGATGGCGACCAAACGCCTTCATTGTAGACTGTGCACATGGAGAGATCAATTCCCTGCGGTGAGCACCTCTCAAGTGTCATTGATGTCATATATCATTTAACGTATACAGGCTTGTAACACTAAGTCTCGAAACACTGTTGTGTAATGTTCAGGGAGGTGTGGCGTGGAACAGAGATTTTTCTCTGCTTGTGGCATGTAAGACGAGCATAGCAGAAGCACACTAGTGCGAAGGTGAAGGACCCTACGGTGCGAGCAGACATCCTAAGGGATCTGGAGTGGATGATGTACGCTCAAAATTCAGGTCCGTCTCGCGAGGATACCATGATTGAATGGACAAAGGAGCTGTTAGAAACCCCATGAAGCATATGGCCAAAGGAGAAGGCTTTTTGGGATTACATGGAGACGCAGTGGAGGAACAAGGTTCATGTGTGGGTTGTCGGTTTTCGGAAGATGAAGTATGTTGGGCAGGATACAAATGCTCCCATTGAAGGGTACACTCGCTACAGAAGGCGATTTTGAGGTGTGAGGGCAGTCGCATGGCTGGTAGGAAAGTGGACTGGTGCGTGTAAAGGTTGCACAAGGAAGTGGAGCCACACTATTGGTCTACATCGTTGCACCAAGAGGGCGGGTGTGTAGATAGAAGAAAAACCAGGACATTCTTGTTCCGCGCTAATGCGTGCGAGGAGTATCCCTGAAACAAACGTGACGTGGCCAACATGTGCTGGAGGACCAGCTTCTGTTATGTCTCGAGCTCATGGCATCTCTACTACATGGTCTACAATTTGGGGATTGAGATGTCATGCTGTAATTGCGTGCATGCGTAGAGGGGGAACATTTGCAAACACCAAGTTAAGGTACTATTGATGCTAAATCTGCATCTCACGAAAGGAACGATTGCTCGGTATTGCGGGTGTGAAATGGACAAGGCCGTCAGAGGACTGCAGTATTTGTTGACGCTGTCAAAAGTCCTTGTGCAAAGCTCGGGGGATGCGTAGAAGCAGTGTCATAGTAGTTCTCTTAACCCACGAGTGTTATAAGAAAGTTTAGGGATGCCAACGTCCAAGGTAGTGGCCGCAAAGCCCACGATGGAAGAGTTGGGGGATAAGATGCTGGCAGTCATGAAGGATATTTTCAAAGACATAGATTCCGACTCGGACTTGATACTTCATTTCTTCGCAGATTTGCGTGCTGCAAGGGGTCAAATTCAGTTAATGGAAGCGGAGGTGAAGGGTGATCACATCCATGCCGTTGCTGGATTGCCGGCGCTCCATCGGGTGCATGATGGTCGCGGAATGAAATTGGCACGTGAGAAGGACTTCCTAGAGCGAGGGGGAAAATCTGTCATCAGAAAATTGCAACTTGGGGGTGATTAGACGTGATACATATAGTTCCTTCAAATTTCAATGGGCTATGTTCTGGATGTTTGAAACACTGTTTTGTGCCATGTTTTGGTCTAGGAACAAAGGTTTACAGTTAACGATTTAAGCGTACTTCATGACTGAAAGTTCACGGTTAGGGTCATCTAGCAGACTAGCACTGGTCGCAGTCATATAACATTGGTCGTAGTCGTGAAACACTGGCCTATGTTGTCTTGTAACACTACCCGGTGTCCTAAGAGACTATACGCAGGGAACATAATATAACAACCATTAGAACACGGATACACATGTGTAGCAAACGCTTCGCTTTGAACTGCACTAACACCTGTTCGTCGAGACACTCTCGCAGATTTCAATTTTTCTCCAAAGCGTTGCACTTCGGAGAACCCTCTCATGTAATGTACATTGTTAATTTCAAGGATAAGCCAACCCATTTAAAAATAGTGTAATCTACTCAAAGATAATACTTTTAATGCCATGGCTTATATAGTGTTCATTTTTCTTTCAAAGCATAAATGAAGCATGTGTTGCTTCAAGCAATGACACTATTGAAGTTAGCTCGGTTCCACAGTGCATGAGGCCCAGATATTCAATGAACAATAAAAGCACATTGTTGTAGAATTACCAGGTAATTTATAGGCGAACAAGTGAATTCTAAATTTTGAATGAAGTGAAGTTGGTGTATAAATTATGTTATACGCACGTTTTTTTTTACTCTAGATGATTATGCTTAGTCTGTGTTGTTTTTTTTTTTCACTTGTCTTTTCTTAATTTTGTCATTTTATGCCATTGTCTTCTACCTTCTCCTTGAATAAGTGAATTTTCAAATTACAGTATATTTTGCAACATCTGATTTTTTTGCTTGTACTATTTATTTCATGTTGTACTATAATTTGTAGTTCTTTTCTCTATACTTTATTATTTTTCTTCTTATTTTATAGCATTATGTATATCAAGATTTATGGTGTCCATGAATGTTATTTATTTGATCCTGTATTAGTATCTTCCTTTGTTTCTTTCTTTACTTTGTATATTTTCTATTTGTATTTTTTAAATACATTATTTCGCTCATGCATGGGCATTTCTATTTTCCTAGGCCTTGGTTTGGGACTTCTGAACACGTTATTACCAATTCCTTCTTATATAATTATTTGATTTATTAATAGTCAATTAACATTTTTCTGGGTTTATATTAAATCCAAGTTGGGTATCCAGCCCCTACGCAACTAAAAATCTTCTTTGCCATGTAAAAGATTTAGATTTTTATACTCACACTTTTGTTTTTTTCCCAATTTCATAAGAAGTCCACAACTTTTATTTAACCGTCTAGATTTTGAAACACTCGGGAACGTCAATTTCTTAAAAATCAATTTGCAAATAAAGAAGTTTTTAACACCTTCCGCTTGCAAACCTATTCTAAAAATGCTACTCACTTCTATGTCGTGAGGAATTTGGCAAAGTAATAAGTTATACGCCTTAATTGTATCTAGTTTAAACCACTGAATTGTATTCCCAATGCTATGAGATCAATGAAAGAGCCCAAAAACAAATCAGGGTTGTGACTCTTGAATTGTACATTATGTACTACTTGACAAACCTTTTCATTTTAATTTGGTAGTCAGAAAGGAGATCTGACAACCCCAAATATTGTGATTTTCACAAAATTTTAATTAAACTCGGTTACAAGCATCTTTATCATCTCTAGGGTTCATGTTTCAGCTTTCTTTCTCGAAGAGAGTGGGCTTGCAATCTTTCCGTTTTTTGCTGCTATATGCTATTTAAGCAATTTAACTACTCCTCAACCGCTTGTGTCCCATTCAACATAGGGTTTCAAAAGCTCTGTTGTGCCAACACGGCTTGCAAGTCAGTCTTCCGAAGATTTGCTCTGAGAATAGTCGTGCTCTCGTGGGTGGAACTCGTGGGGTCGTGGCGGGAATGGGGCTTGGACTAGAGCTTGACCTCGACGAGGAAGGTGAACTGGAGCTTGATCTAGACGAGGGCCACAATGCTCCTCGTCTTCCTTGCAGGTGGTCACCCAATCGAGCCTGCAGTAGGAGACGTCGGCGTTGTCGAAGGACATCATCAAGATGATTGCAAGCGGGAACTGGGAGAGGTTGCTGCCGAACAACGGAAAACTCCGAGGAGGTTGGGGACCACAAGGACCGTGTGTCGTGCAATGTGGAGTCGAGCACGGAGTACTGGACGTGGGAGTAGGAAGGGCATATTCTCGTCTACGACGTGGATGAGATGTATGTACCAGAGTATGTGTATCGGGATCACTTTGAGCCGGTGCTGAAGACCGAGCCATTGTTTGAGAACTTCGTAGAGAGACCGCTGTATGGCCTCACCAGGATCATTAGCAACATAGAAAGATGGTTGAATGAAAGCAGTTAGGTCATGAATTGCTGCATTGTACACTTGGGATAAAATTCACAACATTATGATTTTATTTCAGAGTTCAATTGACAAGAATCTTTGCCTTGGTTGAATTCTCATGAGTGTGAATTCCCACGCAATTTGAGTACATATGATTTTAGGGTTGCTAGGATGCAATGTGGAGAGGATAGGTGCAGGTGTTTTCAACCTCTAGAAATTTTTTGGTTGCATTTGAATGTCTGTAGTCTAATTTCTTTGATACGACACTTGATATTACAACAACCTCATTGGATGACATTACTTTGCACGACCAAACTTTTATAGTCTCAAACTTCTATGATACGACTATGAGGGCATCTTCAATGCATACCCTACATATTCTCCCTAAAAAATAAAGTAGAGTGACTTCTTGCAAGCTCAAGAAGTACAGAGGGAAGGATAGAGGGTTTGTTGCTTCAACCTACCACGACCTCGTGAGTCGCTCAATGCTGTGAATCACCCACTGAAAGCCACTTCACACTGACATTTGCTTGCTATAGTGCTACAATACAAGTACGGGGAGATGTTGAGGGCTCAAAAAGGGTGGCAAATGTGGCTTGTGGGAGGCCAAACTTCCAGGGTCGTAAAATGTTGAGGGTTTATTCAAGGAATGGTTGGGGCAAGGTTTGGTTAAAACCCTGAAAAGTTCAATGCAAGGAATTTATCCAAGGGATGCATTGTAGATGCTTTGACACTCAATATTGTGACACTTTGAGACCCCTACTTTGTCATATTATAGAGGGAGTGAATGCATTGGATACATGTTATCATGCTAAGAACAAAATGTAAACCTTGGAGAACACGTGCATCATGGATAACAGTTCCTTTCCTTTTCCCTTTTGCCCCTCCGTTGACTATGGCAAAATGTAGTAGAGAACATCGGATACTCAAGAGGTTGAGGAAGATCACACTAAACAACCTAAGAGAACTTTAGACACCATATTTGGACCTAATTTGTACACTTGTTACTTGAGGATTTTTTATGTAATATTTGCAATGTTTTAAGGTTCGTACACCCTAATAACGATACAATTCTCATGCCATTTTTCTCGTAGATACTTCTTGGCAACCTTCAGACATCTATTAGTGTGCATAATAATAAAACCCTGATAACGCGACATTCAGGTTTAAAATGTCATATTAACGATTATGTGATCCCTCGATATTACAATAATTCCTCAGTTTCCAAATGGTGTCATATTGAAGAGGTTAGACTGTACTCTCTTGACAGTCAACCATAACTTAGTGGGGTTTGCACGCGGACCAAGGGTCGAGTGGCCGAGTGCTACTTGCAATTCAATTGGTCTCGAGCCTCCAAATTGACCTTGGTCGGCCTCTCGGCTTTCACACACGGGCCAAGGGTCGAGAGGCCAAGGGTGTCTAAAATGCCTTCATGGCAACACTTTTTGGAGGTTTTGGCGAAAAGAGTACAATCCCTTGAGAGAAGTTTAGGTTTCTATTCTCATTCGGACCAAACTCTTGCCCAGCTGCAGAACATTTTTTTCATTAAAATACTAAGATTTGACAATATCTCAACCATTAGATTGAAACAGTAACTTATTTTACCCTGAAATATTTTACCCAGATTCTTTGCCCAGATTTTTTACCCAACAATTTTACTCAACTTCTTTAAACTGAAAGTTTTTATTCGAATTTTCACCTATATGCTTTTACCGCAAGTTTTTTATGCCAGGGCTTATGGGAATTTTCTGTGTAATGACATTTTCAACCATTTTCTTGATTTTTTTAAACCAAAAATGTATTCCCTTAATAGACTCCATGGCTGGAGAATGTGAGAGAGGAAAATTTCATGATAGAATGACCCTTAAGAAGTAGAAATTGACTTGGAATTTGCCAAATGGTATGGGTCTCTTCCTGTCTACTCAGTCCCTCTAGCTTTCACACTACAAGGACCCAAACTCCGCAAATTGCATATTTTTATAAAAAATTTCCAACTCCAAAAAAGTTTGATCCTCGACATAGTTTAGTCCACGGTCTGCGAGTGAAACTCCCCTCACATCAAGTTGGAAATCAGAGTTCAGACCGTGGACCCACCTGACACACTCGGTCGCCGCGCTCACAGGGTCAACATTCGCCAGTGCCACGAACCCGGCTTCACTTTTTCTCACCCTCGCCGTTCAAACGTTCCTGGACCTTTTCCAGTGCTTTGTCGTGCCTCCGTGTGTTGGCCCACGCACACGGTGGAGCGTTGAACCTCCACACTCGCGAGTTGCAGCGTCCGCCATGGATTCCATACAGCGTGATGCAGGTCCAGCAGTCCGCGTACTTTCGCCGCCAGGCACCGTTGCAGGTCCTATAAAAGGAAGAGCACTCCTCATTCCCTCCTCATCAGTGTTACTTGACTCATCAAGCTTATTTCAAGTTGAAATCGTTTGAAGCTTGAGGTGTTGCCTTTCATGGTCAAGCGAGTGGATCTCTGTCGTTCTACTGTGCGCCTTCCTGCAGCAGCTGCAGAGGATCCATTTGCGGCAGAGGTTTGTGGGGTGGACTGGGTACTTGTCTCCGGAGTTCGGTTGCTGCACGACCGCGGTGTGGAGTTGGACGTGAATTGATAACGAAACAGGTATCGACTAGTGAGGATCTGGTGCATATCAGCAGCTATGGCCGATCAGTGGAAGGGGTTCGCCGAGGGCGGTATGGCGTCGATGATCGCCGGGTTTGCGACGCACCCGCTGGACCTGATCAAGGTGCGCATGCAGCTGCAGGGCGAGGCCGTCGCGGCGCCCGCTCTGGCATTCGCATTGGACGGAGCACGACATGCTCCGGTGCGACCGGGCCCGTTCGGTGTGGGGCTGAATGTGGCGCGGTCCGAGGGCGTGCAGGCGCTCTACTCGGGCGTGTCCGCGACGCTGCTGCGGCAATGCCTGTACTCGTCCACGCGCATGGGGCTGTACGAGTACCTGAAGCAGCAATGGCGCGACGAGGCCGCGCAGGAAGGGAGCTCGGGTCTGCCCCTGCACAAAAAGGTGACGGCGGCGCTGGTCGCGGGCGCTGCGGGCGCCGTGGTGGGCAACCCGGCCGACCTGGCGATGGTGCGCATGCAGGCGGACGGCCGGCTTCCGACCTCCGAGAGGCGGAACTACACGGGAGTTGGGAACGCGCTCTCGCGGATGGTGAGGCAGGACGGCGTGCTGTCGCTGTGGACCGGATCCGCTCCCACCGTGACCCGCGCGATGCTAGTCACCGCCGCGCAGCTGGCGACGTACGACCAGATCAAGGACACCATCACGCAGCAGCGCCTGGCGCCCGAGGGCCTCGCCACGCAGGTGGTGGCGAGCTGCTGCGCGGGCGTGCTTGCGTCCGTGGCATCCAACCCTATCGATGTGGTGAAGACGCGGGTGATGAACATGAAGGCCGCTGCGGGTGAAGCGCCGCCATACCGAGGTGCTCTGGCCTGCGCCGTGAAGACGGTGCGCGCGGAAGGACCCATGGCTTTGTACAAGGGCTTCGTTCCCACCGTCACTCGGCAGGGCCCTTTCGCCATCGTCATGTTTCTGTCGCTGGAACAGATCAAGAAGGTCCTCGAGGGTTAAACGTGCAGACGATGGTGACATGCGGAATAACTGTAATATTGAGCTGGAGATTTGCAACAACGGTGGTGCAGTTTTTTGATACTAGTAAGGGAACACATTGTTCTCACAAAGCAAATTTTGTCCTGTAGGATAGTTTTGGTTGAACCTCCCGTGTAAAGATTTGAGAATAAATAGTGTTCATTGATGCGATATGCTGGCCTGAGATTGTCTACACTCGCCACGGCCCATAATTTCAAACATGGATTCCATACACTTTCACAACTTCCACTATATTGAATACCGACGTGCAACTTGTTGATCATCGTGATTATCTCCAGACCAAACTTTTGCTGCGCCATTCTGCTGTTGCTGTAGCTGCGTTGTAGAGAAAATAAGGACCTGTTGGAAATGTAGAACTTTCGTGAAGGCAGTCACTCATTTGTGAATGTGTCGAGTTCTCCTGCGATTGAACCGTCCCACCTCGTAATATTTCAAATCCACTTCATGTACCGTGATGTCATATTTACCTTGGTATCCACTTTCTATCCTGGTGGCCCGGCAACTCGTTTTCAAAGTAAGTTAAGATTCGGAAACAGGATTCCCCTGAGAGTTGCAACTGGAGATGCGGTTGTGCTCAGGAGAACAAATGACACGCGTGATCAACTCCAGAACTCCTACTTGACAACCATTAATATAACTGTAGCAGTCAAAAGACCTTTGACTAGGAAACCCGCTTCGATATAGCAGTCGTTTTATATTGAAAATCCATAAAAAGTGATGACTAATATATAATATAAATTATATACTACGCAATGAATAATATATAATATATAAAATCATAATCTACGCAATGAACCACGCAGCGATCAACCACGCAGTCAACCGTGCAGTGAACCATGTTACCTTTTTATTTATTTATAGTTTGTAATATAAAACTACATTAAAATGGTTGGACATATGCGTTGCAAAGCAAGCACCAATTGCTTGCTATATGTTATATATATATATTGTATATTTATATTTATATCCATATAGATGTGTATACAGAATAATTGAATTAATTTAAATTAGTATTTATTAACCATCATTTTATGTGCGGACGCATGAGAATCCTCATTTCGCCGATCTGTATGTGACCCATTGGGCACTAAATTACCTTCAGAAATTCAGATGATGCTTCCGCGAATTCCGAGTGGTCTGCACCCGATTCTTTGTCTTTATCTTCTGTGGCATCCCCATCATTGTCACTTTCCTTTTGCGGTCATGCTCATTAGGTCTTTCATTCTGAAGTTGTGCACTGTCTACTTAGACCTATTTTGGTGAGCCTGCGCATTCTGCATAGCCAGGTCATGTTCCTTCCTCTCTTCGTGATATTTCTCCATCCTGGACTCAAAATCATCTGCCATTGCCTTCACTTCTGGCATCGCAAATTTCTTCGCCTGCCTGCCGAGACGTATTCATTAACGAGATGAGGGATTTACTTACAGGCTGAATGGTAGAAAGGGAATGAGCTTCATCAACTTTATGAAAGCAACACCAACATTCTAGTAGAGACTAACTACCTTAAACACGCAATTAAGCAATTATGCACTTGGCCAAGTGCACTACTCGGCATTTAGAAACCAGAAGATTTTGCCCCCAATTTTTTATTTTTTTAAAATGCTAAAATCTTACTAACTCTTTGGTATTTAATTTTTGTGTTTAATGTGTTTCATGTTGCCTTACATGTTGCGTTACATGTTGCCTTACATATTGCGTTAAATGTGTGTACATACTTGAATAATATGCAAAATATATGATAACTGTTGTTTTAAACTTATGTAGAATATATGGTTATTAAATTGGTTTTGTTTTTTTTTGGAAACGACATTGTTCATGTACTTAAAATCTATACTTACATCTTGAAACATAAGACAATATTAGTCGTGTATCACTTCCAATACTTTGGTGATTCATTTGTTTTCTTACGTGTTTGTACTATCATGTAATGAAATTGTTAGTATTCTCTGTCTGTATATCCATTTCATTCGTCACTATATCATCCTGCGTTCCCATTGGACCGCTTCTATGTAGTACAGTAGCCCGCTGTCGTGGTAGAGAGTTTATGTTCCAAGAAAATGCTGGATTTCTGGCTGCCACTTTTACTCAATCAAGTTCTTGATAAGAGAAACTCCAAATACATATGAAGATTGTCCCTTTCAAGAGGCAATTACTTCATTACACAAGTCCTTATAGGACAAAGAAACCCAACTATCTAAGAAAACTATATAATTTTACAAGCCTTAGAAAAGGAAACTAACCCGAATCCTAAGAGCTTGTATCTCTTAATCTAACCGTCTAAATAGATCCAAACTTCAGCAGTAGAACTGATATACTATTAAAATTAGCTACACAAAGTTTCAACCGTAGATATCTCACGGATCTTGAGATATCACAGAAATACCTACAGCCTCTCTAAAACCTTGTTTACAAACACCCGCGCACCAAAATCTTCATAACTTCTAAGAAACTGCTCCAAACGCTACGAAACTTAAGATATAGCTTTACAGCATAATAAACCACCTTCTTGAAAAGTCTTAGCCAAAAATTCGCCCAGAAGCCAAAGATATGGCCAAAACCGCCACCAACATCAAAGTGATATACTTACAGTCTTAGAAAATATTTGTGCGTTGTTCAGATCCAAATATCTCTTATATAAAAGCTCCAAATCCTTCGATTCTTCCGCGTAAAAGGTAGAGCTTGAAAGCACCTTTGTAGCCGCTCTTCCCGATCTCCAAAAGCTTTCTTAAAACTCCCGGAATGCTCAAAAGAGTGGCAGTAGGTTCCCAAATCGCCCCCTAACTTCTAACTCTCATAACTTCTTAATCCCAACTCCAAATCCTACGTTTTTTGTACCCAAAGTATAGCCTGCAATCCAAACTACTCGAATATGGCCTCCCTCGATCGAATGCCCCCTTCAAAGTTGCTGAAACGCTTCATAAGGCCGCGGACAGCCCCCTTGATTCTCATTGGACACGAGAATCGGCGAATAGGAGGAGGACTTTTCATCCAAAACCCATCCCCCTCCATCCCTTGCCACCTCCTCCTATCCTTTGCCACCTCCTTCAATCCTTTGCCACCTCCTTCTTATCCTTTGCCACCTCCTTCTTATCCTTCTATCCCTTGCCATATCATTCTATGTTTTTTACACTATCTTTTGCATATTCAATTCTATCTTTTCTATTTAAACATTTAGAACTAAACTCTAAACTTTGAGGCCAAACTTTATCTAAAAGCTTAACATCAAACATTTATGTCCTAAATAATCCAAGACTTCAACTAATTTAACAAAAACGTACGAAATAACCCTTTCATATCAACTTTCAAACTAATTTACCAACTATTATAACAAACCCCAAACTTATAAACATATTACCAATAGTGATTGGTTTTTTACATATTTTGGGTAATCCCAATGCTACAAACGCTTATATACTACTGGATGACATCTTCGCACATCGATCACGGCTCAGCGGGCTGGCTGAGCGTTCCGCCACACTAAACTAGTTCAGAGTTCGATTCCCGTAGACTCCCTGAACGGTTAATGTGACGCGTGGTCCTGGGGGCTGCTAAAACTTTAGCAGTGAGATAGCCGGTTGACGCTCCTAAAGCCTGAGCTAGTGACAAGATGCAGGAATATCATTCCCAAGATAAGGCTCGCCCCGGTAAAGTATGACCGTGTGGTTGAGGATGAATCCACTAGTCATATCTTCACTATTGGCCTAGACCATTCAATACCCCCTATTTTTTTATACTAATATATGTTTTCACACCATGTACGTAATCACTTCACGACATTCACCCCCTCCAAACCTGCACATCCTCCGGTATGTGCCCAGAAGTTGTCATTTTCATAATTTAGTCTGGATCATGTGCTGATTCATCCCCTTCTTGGTCATCGTTCCTCAGATCAGGTTGAAACCCTTCGATGTCTTCTGGATTGAATCTGCCATCTCTTCTTCTGAAAACCTTGACCCGTTTACCAGCCACTGGATTTCTGATAGTAGTTCCATCTAGTTCTCGTAAAGAGTATGTGGCGTTATCATAAACTTTGAATACCACATAAGGTCCAAACCACTTCTTAGCAAATTTCTTTACAGTGCTATGCTGATGCATTAAACTACTATCATGAATTAAAACCCAATCACCAATCTGGATCGGTTTAGGCCTTAGTCTATGAGTTTTATCAAACCTATCCTTGTTTGCCAACCTTGCAGCCTTCAACTTCTTAGTCGCTATCTGCAAATCCTCTGGTAACCTCTCCAGTTGTTGAATTCGAAGTTCCAACAATGTCTGTCTATCAATATTATCTTCCCATGTTAAAAACATCCATGTTGGATAAGTTTCTTCAGCTGGCATCGTAGGTTTTTGTCCCAACATTAACTCCACGGGCATATAGCCAGTGACAGTACTATGAGTAGTTCTGTCAGCCCACTAAGCAAATGGAAGCAACTTCAGCCATTGAATTGATTTACCCTTACACGCCTTTACCAATGCCTGAATAATTGGAGGATGTCCCCTCTCACTTTTTCCATTGGCTTCAGGATTATAAGAAGTAGTCAATTTCAGCTGAACTCCATATCTGTGGAAGAAATCTCGTGCTTCAGCAGCATCCAATTCTCCTCTATCAGCTCTCATCCTCCCGATGCTCCCATATCTGCTGAAGATGTCCTCTAGTATAAACCTGCATATGGCTTCAGTGGTCTTAGTCCGTAAGGCTCTTCCTTCAACATAATTTGATAGCTCTTCTCTTGCCAATACCAAATATTTCATCCCCCACATCCCAAGTGGCATTGCTACCAAATCTATGACCCATTGAAAATGTATAGACGGTGGGTAAGTAGGATGTAACCCATCTCTATATCTGGCTTTAGACTGTAGTTGACAGTCTATACACGAACTCACAAATTCCTCCACATCTTTATATAGGCCTTTCCACCAATATCTTTCCTTGATCTTGGTATAAGTAGCCCATACTCCTCTATGTCCTGCCCAGAGTGTGTCATGAAATTCTGTCATAATCTTGATTTTTGTGTCAAGGTCTCCCACCACTCTCAATGGAACCTTGTCACCCCTTTTGGGCCTCTTCCATAAAAATCCGTCTCTCAACAGATAGGCATAGGATTGATGTCTGATATCCTTGTAGGTTTTATCCATCCAGCCTTCTTGCCTTTTCATCGTGCTCAAATAAATTCCAATATCCTTCAATCTGCCTTCATACAAGTCTTCATGAAAATTTTGAACATCAGCTTCAATATCCACACCATCAGTAGCAAATGAATATCCAAGGCGTTTCTCTCCTTTATTATCATCCTTCTCATATGCCATCATTTCTTCCTCAGAGGTATATCTAGCCCTAGACAACATGTCTGCAACAGAGTTCTTTCTCCCGGTAATGTGTATCAAGACAGGATTCAAAGTCTTAATGTAGGCTATCCATCTCAGTATAACAATGTCTGGAGTAGTACAATTACTTATCATTCCAAGTAAAGGTAAGCAATCTGTCTCCAGAACCACACTTGCTCCAATCAAATAATTTCTCTCTGCTTTCAGAGCAGTGAGTGCTCCCCAAAGTTCTCTTTTAACTTGTGGATAAGCCCTTTGTCTTGTTGTGAGAATCCTCGCACCAAACCTTATAGCAAACCTCTTCCCTTCGTGATCATCTTGTCCAACAGCCCATCCAATTGCTATAGGACTTGTATCCACCGTTACTATTACCGGTCTACCACACTTGTAGTCTACTTGTCTGAGAACAGGTGGTGAACTCAAGATTGTCTTCAGATTTTCCATGGCTATGTCTTGTTCCTCTTCCCAGATAAATTTCTTGCCTTTTCTCAATAACTTGTATAGCGGATCTGAGATATGAGCAAAGTGAGGCACCCAGATATGATAGAATACACATGCACCTAAAAATCTTCTAATTTCTGTAATGCTTCTGCATGCTTTCATTCTGGATATTGCATCAACTTTTCCTGGGTTTGGCTTTCTACCATATCTGCCACACAAGTGCCCAACAACTAGAATCTCACCAACTCCAAAGTTTGACTTCTCCACACATAATGTCAAATTAACCGATTCAAGCTTGCTCAATATCTTAGCCACATCTTCAATGTCTCTCTTCACAAATTCTCTACAACCTCCAATATCCATTGTCTCGTCCTTGTCTTCTTCTCTGCAACCCTTCATAGGTATATCATTCAAAAATGGGATGGTCTTCTCAGGTACAAACTCATTTAGTATTTGATTCATTGCATTTTGCATATGAGCTACTGAGTTGGTTGCACCTTGAGGTAATGTACGCATCCTCATTAAACCCAAAGGGGTTTTCATAGTGGTCAGGTCTCTACTTTCTTCAGCTAGCTGGAACTGATCATATCCAGAATATAGATCTCCGATAGAATAGATTGCATGACCAGCAAATTGTTCAGCTACTTCATCTACTACAGGGCCTGACCCCATATTTCGGATGGTCACTTTGTTTGCAGGTTGCATATCCTGAATAAACCTCAATGCTCCTGATTTCTTAGGTACTGTAAACCATCTGTTAGAATACGGAGCAATTGAAGGCTCAAGAATACCCATCCGTACTTTTTCTTTCAACAACTCCATCAGTTTAGGAAGCAAAGCCCTAGGCACTGGTATAGGCTTTAAATCCCATGGAATATGTGGTACAGTGAATATAACCATAGGTGGTACAATACTGGGATCCACACATCCAATCTCATCAGAAGTTGAGGCAAATGCCTTACTATGTTTGATGAGCATTTCTTGAAACATCTTCTCTTCTGGAATTGTCAAAAAGCCACCCCCTCCAATCTTTAACTTAGCCAGTGACTCATCTGTAAATTGATGTCCAATTTTGCGCTTCTCTCGCAATCCTGGCTCTTTGAGTGCTTGCTTGATATGTTCCATAGAATCATGTGGTAGTTGGGTAGCCACTGGTTTAACTTTCCTCGCCACAGTCTTATACTTGGTCTGAACAATGGCTTCATGTTTTAATTCATAACTTGTAGCCAACCCAACAACCGATACCATCTTCTCCAACTCATCATAGGTTGCTCTAGAATGTATCTCCACTGTAACATCACCATCGACCTTCGTAGGTAAGTTCTCTAAAACTTGTACCAATTCATTCTCCAATCCTGCTTCTTCAAATACTCCATTTATAACTTCATCACTTGAAACCAAACCCACTCTTTTTAGGATTTTCTCTTGTTTTTTCACCCTTCTCCTATTTAGATGGTCCATCTCCTCAGTCTTTTGAAAACTCACAAATCCATCACCAACCGAATCCAAACAACCGTAACGCAATTTATCTACATTGGGGATTGCAGATAATCTACTTGCACCTATGTACCGCCACTCGCCAGAGGTGCTCTTCAGAAATCCAAAAACCTGGTCATTGAGGGCTCCAAAGGCATCTCCCTCAATTGCTCTCTATGTCTTTCATGAACGGGTTTCACAGTGAGAAATTGCACAGCCTTCTTTCCATCACAACTGCGAACCCTGGCATAATGTGAACCATCATCCAACACTCTTGTCTCCATCCTTGAAGCTGTAATGTAAGGTTGACCAAGAATCACTGGGTACGTAGCACAATTCTGTACAAAGAAGTTCTGCTCCACCTCCACGTCTCCGATCTTAGTCTTCAGAGCAGGATAAGCTCCATGTAGATCGCCTTGCTCATTGTTTGCAGCTCTAATCACCCAACCATGGTTAATGTCAATTGGCCACTTGTTCTTCTCGTACACTCGCCTGGACATGATGTTGATCTCTGATCCATGGTTAACCAAGGCCAAGGTTGGATCCTTTGAATCTCCAAGTCTCACCTGCGTCTCTGTAGTAGCTCTGGCCCAATAAGAAACAGAATAGTTTCTCATTTCATCATCACCCTTTTGGGAACTAGCAATATGTGCTTCTTGTACAATCTTCTTTCTTATACCAGATTCCACCAAAGCACACTCAGGCTGATACCTCTTTGTTTCCTCAGAATGATTCATTTGAGCACCATCCACCATATCAACCTTGTTCCCAAAGCTTGGGAATGCAGATTGGGCAAATACTTGTCCAATCTCCTCCTCCTCATCCTTAGATACATGAGTATCTAGTGCCTCTACCATAATAGCTTCTGCTGTCATTTGCCTCTTTCTTTTTATCACATCAATGATCAGCTCATGAAAATCCCTTTTTGCAATACCAAGGGCCTCTCTCAAAGTAAACTCGATTTTGGCATCCAAAATCTTTTCTTCCAAGATACTCTTCATGTCTGTGGATGACTCAATGTCAGATTGAAGCTTGTAGGCAGGATTTTTACCTCTAGGCTTGCTGGGTTCATCCTTCTCTTTCTCTTTGTTCTTCTCCCACCACTCCTTCGGTAATGGTGTATCACCAGGACGGCTAGGAGATGGTATCTTTTCCTCCTTTGGACCTTGACAAGCCTCTTTGTTTCTTGGAGATCTTCTCTTGTTTGATGGCTCAGCAACATCATCCTCTTGAGCAGCTTTGCCCCTCTTCTCTTCAACCGTAGCATCATGCAAGTCATCAGCCTGTTGATCCCTATCCAAAAATGCTTTGATGCTAATAGCATCAACCGGATCATCCCATCCAGTCATCTTCCTGGTGACTTCAGCTCCTCTCTTCATAGCCTCCGTAGCAAGTGAAGAAGCAATCTTGATCTCCTTTGCTTCGACTGAAACAGAGTAAGACTCTGCTCCGATATCATGCTTGACACCACTCTTGTGTGTCTCCTCTTCTACAAGCTTCTTCATACCTCCCTTCCCAAAGATGGTCTTCAAAGGCTCATCAGAACCTGTAAGTCTGATCCTTCCTTCTTTGAAATGCACAATATTGTCTTTGATTGCAGCTTTATAGCTGTCACAATCACCACGTCTGTGCTCTGAACTGTCACACCGCATACATCTTTCCACATACCCCTTATCAGATGCCTTTGATGAGTTTCCTCCATGAGACTTTTTCAATTCCGTCATCTCCACCTTTAGATCACGTATGCCTTTGATTAACTGCTCCAAAGTGTCATCCTCGACAGTCTTGGACAGCTTCTGAGGCAACTTTGAAGTTTGTGAAGTGGAAGTTGGCTCCAACCGTGGAGACAAGCCACGAGTCTTGATCTTTTGTTGCTTGGCGACAAGCCCCACGGTCTCCTTCACTAGCCTCCAATTATTTGTAAACCCACTCTCGGATGTTCTATCAGCTAGATGAATCAACAGCTTATCCTCGAGGCCTTCATCAGTTGCCTGCAAGAACAACTCCGTCTTCCTCGGGTCCAATAATTGTCTCTCTTGCCGAGGGAATTGACCAAATTTCTTCTCAAACTCCCTGACCAATTCATTTGGAGCCATCTTGGTCCCCGGCCTTTGTTCAATCCACTCCAAGAATGATCTTTTGGTCATCCTCTCCTGATCTTCCTCAAAAAACTCATCCTTGAGCAACTCCTCAAATGTGCTCCACAATACTACTCCATCATGTAGCTCATGCACCTTCTCTCTCAGTTCCGGTATCACTGCCAGATCGAAGGTGATAATCATCCTCTCCTGAGCGATCTGATGCACCTCCATCTCACAAGTATAAATCCTGAGGAACTTGCTAATGCTCCTCCCATCGAATCTCCCAACCTTGTGTACCACCATCTGCAAAGCTTTGGTGGTGTTCCTATCAACGCCATCAACGCGTTGTCTCTCATCCATGAATTGGGCAAATGCTCTGAACAAATCATGAGCACCTAACCCACCTGGTAATACAACCCCGGGGTTTGGGTCCCCCATCTTCTCTTGATGAACAAAAGCGCCTTGAAACCCTCTCAGTGGAAGCACCAATATGTCGTGGTAGAGAGTTTATGTTCCAAGAAAATGCTGGATTTCTGGCTGCCACTTTTACTCAATCAAGTTCTTGATAAGAGAAACTCCAAATACATATGAAGATTGTCCCTTTCAAGAGGCAATTACTTCATTACACAAGTCCTTATAGGACAAAGAAACCCAACTATCTAAGAAAACTATATAATTTTACAAGCCTTAGAAAAGGAAACTAACCCGAATCCTAAGAGCTTGTATCTCTTAATCTAACCGTCTAAATAGATCCAAACTTCAGCAGTAGAACTGATATACTATTAAAATTAGCTACACAAAGTTTCAACCGTAGATATCTCACGGATCTTGAGATATCACAGAAATACCTACAGCCTCTCTAAAACCTTGTTTACAAACACCCGCGCACCAAAATCTTCATAACTTCTAAGAAACTGCTCCAAACGCTACGAAACTTAAGATATAGCTTTACAGCATAATAAACCACCTTCTTGAAAAGTCTTAGCCAAAAATTCGCCCAGAAGCCAAAGATATGGCCAAAACCGCCACCAACATCAAAGTGATATACTTACAGTCTTAGAAAATATTTGTGCGTTGTTCAGATCCAAATATCTCTTATATAAAAGCTCCAAATCCTTCGATTCTTCTGCGTAAAAGGTAGAGCTTGAAAGCACCTTTGTAGCCGCTCTTCCCGATCTCCAAAAGCTTTCTTAAAACTCCCGGAATGCTCAAAAGAGTGGCAGTAGGTTCCCAAATCGCCCCCTAACTTCTAACGCTCATAACTTCTTAATCCCAACTCCAAATCCTACGTTTTTTGTACCCAAAGTATAGCCTGCAATCCAAACTACTCGAATATGGCCTCCCTCGATCGAATGCCCCCTTCAAAGTTGCTGAAACGCTTCATAAGGCCGCGGACAGCCCCCTTGATTCTCATTGGACACGAGAATCGGCGAATAGGAGGAGGACTTTTCATCCAAAACCCATCCCCCTCCATCCCTTGCCACCTCCTCCTATCCTTTGCCACCTCCTTCAATCCTTTGCCACCTCCTTCTTATCCTTTGCCACCTCCTTCTTATCCTTCTATCCCTTGCCATATCATTCTATGTTTTTTACACTATCTTTTGCATATTCAATTCTATCTTTTCTATTTAAACATTTAGAACTAAACTCTAAACTTTGAGGCCAAATTTTATCTAAAAGCTTAACATCAAACATTTATGTCCTAAATAATCCAAGACTTCAACTAATTTAACAAAAACGTACAAAATAACCCTTTCATATCAACTTTCAAACTAATTTACCAACTATTATAACAAACCCCAAACTTATAAACATATTACCAATCGTGATTGGTTTTTTACATATTTTGGGTAATCCCAATGCTACAAACGCTTATATACTACTGGATGACATCTTCGCACATCGATCACGGCTCAGCGGGCTGGCTGAGCGTTCCGCCACACTAAACTAGTTCAGAGTTCGATTCCCGTAGACTCCCTGAACGGTTAATGTGACGCGTGGTCCTGGGGGCTGCTAAAACTTTAGCAGTGAGATAGCCGGTTGACGCTCCTAAAGCCTGAGCTAGTGACAAGATGCAGGAATATCATTCCCAAGATAAGGCTCGCCCCGGTAAAGTATGACTGTGTGGTTGAGGATGAATCCACTAGTCATATCTTCACTGTTGGCCTAGACCATTCAATACCCCCTATTTTTTTATACTAATATATATTTTCACACCATGTACGTAATCACTTCACGACACCGCTTCCATGTAGTACAGTAGCCCCTGTCATTCATGTGTATATTGAGCTCTTCTGTTCATTACAACCTCTTTCAATATCAACACATTCTTCTGAGTGTAATTCTCACATGGTATTAGAACGAACCTCTGATCCTTGACAATCACTCATCTGAGTGGTACTTCTCTCCATCGTGGCTACACTACCTAACACGAGTAATCCTACTCACATAGAGAAGCTAAATGGTTGGTTCTACCCCCTCAGCTACTCCTCTACACACTCACTTGACAGAGCTTATCGGCACGTTCCACCGCCATCAGCTAAGTTTAACACAAATTGTATTTATACTCTCTAATCATATAATTTGTAGAACAGAGCAGATCTGAAGAGTGTCGGAGACTTATTGCGCATTAGGTTTTCAACTTCGAAGATCAAGGATATCACCTTTTGCAGCAGCACCAACATTTGGCAGCAGCGCCACGTAGCACGCATTCGACAGCAGCGCCACACATCACGCATCTACACACAATCGAAGTGAAGATAGAAGCAGTAGCACCATGCAAACATGATGTGAAGATGATCTCGGCAACTTGGACCACCTGGACCATCTGCTTGTCTTCTACTGTTCATTACAGACTCTGATATCCAGTCTTATTGACAAGTCCCTTCAGTACTACACACCAGTTTTATGATATGCGCAGATCGTCCGTTCTCCAGGTTATCTAGCAGTTGGTTCATGAAGAACAACCAAATCCGCTCGTTACTTCCAGTTAATCATCTGCGGTACTTCTGATCCGAAGAAATTGTGTGATCACACAGAGGAGTGTCATTGACAAGAGACTGATACAACTATTATTATGGAGTCAGCACTAACGAACAGAGAACTTCAAGAAACAACAAAGCTGCAAGGTGCCAGCAATTACACACTTTGGTCTTTCAGGGTTGGAATGACTCTACGCGGAGAACGCTCTGGCATCTCATAGAAACTGATACTAGTCTTCAGACACTAACACTTTATGAATCAAACGAAGGAGAATCATCAGCTGCAGTCAACACAAGTTCAGCTGAGCCACGCGGCAAGAGCAAGTTCAATCCAACGGTCACAGTAGACCAACAACAATTGGAGGACCAGAAGACAAGAGCCATGCGAATTATCATCTCTACAGTTAAGGAGTCCATACTTTCTCATATCATCATGCCTCTTAGAGAACCCAGACAGATATAGAACAAATTTTGAACTCTCTATGAATCTACGTCGGTCAATAGGAAGCTAACACTAAAGACTTAGCTATAACTTGCAAATGTTACAGTCGGTCAATAGGAAGCTAACACTAAAGCTAACAGCTAGGGAAAATCAAGTGTCATACACAGAATTAGAATCACTACTCCTACAAGAAGATGAACGCAGGTCGTGCCAGAAGAAACGAAACACTATAGAAGAAGCACTCTACACATAAGGGACTTATAAACCTCGTGGTAGAGGACGCCGAGGATCAGGTAGAATCAGTAGGAACGGAGGACGTACTTATGACAACAGGTCCAGCACTACAGGCAAACATTCGGCGGCATGCGGAGACGGCAACCCAACAAGACGCGACAGATATCCAGCGACCTCCGGCGACTATTCGGTGGCCTCCACTGGTTATCCTGCGGCCTCTAGCGGCATTCCTACGGCCTCTGGTGGCAGTCATGCGGCTCGCGACGGTAGCCTCACTACGAGGGAGGGAAACGCAGGCCGCACACGAAATCAAGATATCAAATTCTCAAACCAAAACCAAGGGGTCTGTCATGAGTGCGGCAGCCCAGATCACTCGGCCGATGCCTGTCCAATCCGCTATCACAAAAACAAGCTCAGGGAACTGCGAAATCAAAGTTCAAACTGGAGGAAGAATTCACATGAAAATATTGCAGAAACTAAAGAAGAAGTTGAAGAGAATCAGACCAACGACAACACCAATGAAGAACATGAGGTATATGCTACTGTAGTTACTACCTACCCTTCTTCAAGCAACTGGTATCTAGATAGTGGTGCAACTACTCATGCTACAGGCAACAAAAATCTACTCACATGCATAAGAAGAGGACCAAACTCGCAGATTATTACTGCCAACGGACGTTCTCTCCCTATAACCTCTCAAGGGATAGTCATTCTTCCTGGAAATAAACGGATTACCGAAATTCTCTACATCCCTAGCCTATGCAAGAACCTTTTATCTGTAGGCAAATTTGCCGATTATGGTCACTTTACTCTCTTTGGTCTTAGAAACTGTTAAATATTTCATAGGCATGATCCAAACAAGGTTATGTTACTTAGCACACGATCTCGCTCAAACAATCTATACAGGCTCAACACATCATTAGCAGGAGGACCCACAAGTTTGACTCATCTCCTTCACTCAACCTTGCTTCTCTCACCCCACTAGGACTTACTGAACTATGGCACAAAAGGTTAGGGCACCTCAACTATCAAACACTGCACAATTTCTCACGTCAAGGATTAGTGACCAGATTTCCTTCTCTGAAAAATATTCATCCTACTTGCGAATCTTGCATCATAGGCAAGCAACATATTAATCCCATTTCTCGACAAAGCCTCTCACAAACATCACGACCTCTAGAACTTGTGCACTCAGACTTATGTGGACCATTCCCACATGCCTCTATTATAGGCTCCCGCTACGTCCTCACCTTTATAGACGACTATTCCAAGTACACATGGGCATTTTTTATCTCTGCCAAGAGTGAAACTTACTCAACTTTTCAGAGCTTCCAACGCATGGTAGAAAAATAATCCTCTCTCTCTATCGCACGTCTCCGTACAGATTGTGGCGGTGAATATCTGTCCACCGACTTCAAACACTACTGCACTCAACAAGGGATTATGTGCCACTTGACTACCGCTCATACACCACAACAAAATGGTATCGCTGAACGAAAGAATCGTCACCTATGCGAGACCATGCGCACATTATTATTTGGAGCGAATTTACCAACAAACTTATGGGAGGAAGCACTTTGCGCAGAAACTTATATATCTAATCGTATGCCTCACCGAGCTCTATCTATGACAACTCCCTACGAAAGATATACTGGAAATACACCAGACATCTCCCATTTACGAATCTACGGATGTTGCGTAGACATTCACCTCAAAATAGGTAACAAACTTCAACCAAAATCCTTGGTTTCTACTCTTGTAGGGTACGACGACCAATCCAAGGCCTACAAATGCTTTGACCATTCTCACAACAAAATCCTCATATCTAGAGACCTCATGTTTGATGAAAATATTTTGGGCCTCCCTTCTCCCACCCCGTCCAACATCTCTGATTATGAGACTATAGAAGAATTTCTACTCCGAAATTCTCAAACTCATACTACGAACCCTGTTAGAAACTAGCTCCACGGACCTAACAACGTCCCGAAACTGTTTCATCATGACACCTCGGCATTGCCAATGTCATAACGAACGGGTTGAGGTGATCAGACGGAACAACCGGACGGGCGGTCCGGACCGGACAGGCGGACGGTTCGGACGGATTGCGTGAAGTGCACCCAGTAATTTTTTGCAGGTAAGAAATTTTTACTGTGATGGACACGTCACATTCAGACGTCTCACGCCACGGTGGCGCTAGGGCGGGGACGTCCCCGCCCCTCCCCGCACAACTTTGGAATCAACAACTTTGAATGGCCATATCTCACTCAAAAATAGTCCAAATTAAGCGTATGAGATGTTTTTTGGCATCTACAAAAAATGTGGATGTCAAAACACACCTCAAACGCTTGATTTGGGCTATTTTTGAATTAGTTATGTTCATCCGAAGTTTTTAATTCCAAAATTAGGCGGGGAAGGGGCGGGGACGTTAGGGGCGGGGACGTGAGGGCGGGGACTCAACCCTTTGAAGGTAGTAGAGGAACAAAGTTGGACAAACTCCATTCTCGCCTTGGCAAAGGCCTCCTCCTTCCCATGCGTTGGAGAAACGATATTTTTAATGTAAATTTAGTTTTCCTTCCCACTTCTAGGGAATGACATGATTGCCGTGATGATTGAGGAATGCAAAGATCTTGTCGGAACCAAATATTGCGGCTCTTTGCTTTAAATGGTTCCATTGGACTTGAGAAGAAGAAGAAGAAGAAGAAGAAGAAGAAGAAGAAGAAGAAGAATTTGGAATGTCCATATATCCAATGTCCATATATCTCTAGTGTAACAACCCCTTTGGAACAATCCATGAATTACTCGTCATAAGCATAGGGTGGTTGAAATATATATTTTTAAATTGTTGGGATTATGATTATTTATCATCTAATTTAACCCGAAAGAAAGATGGTGCATTCAAAAGCATCCTCTAAAGGCCACAATGTTCCAAAGTCAAAGTGGTTGCTTCGCAACACTTCTTACCAAATGGTGTCAATTTAACTTTAAATTGATTATACCTTGCCAAGGTTAGATGAAACTCCAAAAGGCTTTGCTTCTAAAGGTGACACCTTCAAAAGGTCTCATTAAACATGTCTATTGTAAAAGCAATGGATGTAGAAGAGAGACACACGACCAAATGTTTTTTTATTTTACATATAGATGTACAAAAAATATAAATGTGAATAGAAGCTCTAGCAAAATTTCTAGCAATATAGAACATAACTATTAACTTCTTTCTCGAACTCATGTCTATATACAATAACAATAGAACTTTATTTGGTTTCTATGAAATTCTTTTCCTAAATAAATATAATTTTGACGTTGTTTTGTACTATATATATGCTGTATTTATAAGTTGGGAATGTCAATATCTTTATGTTCAGATGGAAGCTATTACATTTCCTTTTTAATATTTGTTGTTCTTCATGTATGTATTGTATTTGGAACATAGAAAATTTATTTTTACATCGATGTTAAATGGTTTCACTGTTAGTTCTCTAACACGTGCAAACATGAATGCTATCTTGTGAGCGGTGAGCGGGGAGCAGCGAGCAGCGAGCACTCATTTTTAGTGTTTCATTTGCAACAAAAAATTTCAAAATTTGAAAGGGACACCTAAGACCGTAGGTTATAAATACATTTTTTGGACATGAAAAAAATACATGTAAAACATCCAATAATTAGAGTTTTGGAGAGATGGAAATCTGACTTGTTGAAGTTTAAATTGCAACAATTCTTCTAAAAAAATGAGGGAAAATGCCTATGGCCGTGCGTTTAGTTTGGGGTACATGAACATGTCTTTATAAAACTAAATACATAGAAAGAGAAAAAAATATATACACCTATGAAAAATAAGAGCGGTTAGTCCGTTTAGTTCATGATTATTTTACGATGGACTGTCTAGAATTTTTTGAAAAGTTAATAGGGTTTAAGATAGATGATACCCATTTGATGCAAAGCTTATACCCTTATAATTCAAAGGTGATATCCATGTAATACCTAGGTGATACCGATTGAGTCCAAACCACTTTGAATTGGAAAAATAAAATATGAAAAAAATGCATGTAGTTAAATACATGTAGACAGGTGTTGTGGACATTGCATGGATCGAATAATGAACAAAACAAGAGTAATGACTTGGTAATTACATTGAAGTTTAGGATTGTAGAAGGTTGTGGAAATCCCAAATAAGACATAGTAGATTGACAATTGTGATGAAACTGTCAAGAAACCAAACCCATGATGAAAAAACAAAACAACTGCCAAAGTAGATAGATCAAGATTCCTCTGCGGAACAGTCATCCGAGCTATCCCCCTGGATACGAGGCGAACTACTATCCGATCCACTAGAGGCCGCCTCTCCATCTATGAACTGCTCTACGGCAGACCTACAGCGGGCTACTTCTGAAACACGTACAGAAGATCGAAGTGCAGCCATCGCATCTGCAATACCTCTATCCCAAGGATTCATGTGAAATGAGCGCGGCGGACTCTTCACCTCCATCGATAAGCGTAATAGCACCCCCGACCGAGTGGTTGATGGAAAGGCCATCAAGGATGTCGTCCGAGTGCATAAAAAATGTGTCATATCATTATTAACTCAAAATATAATTAAACATTGTATACTAGTAAACATAATCTTTTATCAAAGGCACTGAACTTACTTACAAGTTCTCCTCCAAGCGGTCTTCACCTCCGGCTCGTCGTCATCAAGCTCTAATGGACGCTTGCGAGAGTCTTCATGCTCTCGCAGCGCTGTCGTGTAGAGAGGAATGCGCTTTGAGAATACGCGAGGTATCTGGCTGCGACTTCGTATAGTCTGCTACGGAGGTCTGTCAAATCTTGTGGTCTTCGGTCTTCAGTCTTCAGTCTTCAGTCTTCAGTCTTCTCCCTGTTGGCCTATCCTGCCGTGGCTCTAAAGGGTTAAAGGTAAAGGTGGGTGATAAAAAACCACGGCCTCGGACGGGTAAAACGGGACGGCTAGACCACAAGCTGAAACCGTCCGAAAGATTGGCTCCTAAAATTCAAACCCACGGTGACCAGCAAACGTGCCTCACCGGTGGGAACGACATAAACACGACCGTGTGGGCAATTAACCCCACTTCGCCGCAACAGAGTTTACAAGAACAGAATTGAAATACAACTAGCCTCCAAAGCTGGCTTGGAATCACAAAAAAAGGAATCGGACCACAAGCCACAACACACTTGTCTCCATCTTCTCTTCTCTTCAAGCCTCAAGTCTTCAATTCTTCCATCCTTCAACTTCAAAGTCTTCAAGTGTTCAAAAACACTAAGAAACTCAAAAGAAGTGTTCAAAAACACAATGGAAAAATTTCACCAAGGCTGTAACTTTCAAACAAGTGACACAGATGACTCAAAACTTCAAATACTAAGTGTAATAGCTTTCTGGAAAGCTAATTCAGACAACTAACACTCCTCCAAATTTCAAGTCAATCTAAACTACTGTCCAAAAGTTATACGAGTTCAAAGTTCTGTCCCTACATATTCATTCAGATCTCCATAACTTCTTGTTCAAAACTCCGAATTTCAATTGTGATATCTTTCTAGAAAGCTAAGATAGAGACGCATACACCCTCCAAATCTCAAAGAAAATTAAGAATTACAGCAAAAGTTATTGCTTGTCAAACCTCTGCCTCTCAATGGATGGCCTCGGGTTTTCACAGAAAAACAAACCTTCATAACTTTTGCTACATAACTTTGAATTCAATTGTTGAAACGAGTATAGAAATCTCTGAAGACAAAGAACAAACTCTCAAATTTTCAATTCCATGCGAACAAAATTCGTTGAGCTACATACAGTCAAAGTTCTGCCCCAAACCCTTGCTCTTTCACCCGCACACACACTCACTAACTCACTAAGGAATCTCTTTTCCAACTTTTCCACCTCAAGTGGACGTGGGCACTCCAGCCCATGTCACCCTATCCAAAGTACCCCACAAGGTACTTCATTACTTTCTTATCCTTTCCACTTTCGACCACATAAAATCCTTTAGTCTTTTATTTATTGGAAGACTAAAAACTTAGACCTTCCAACCAACAAGATAAGTAAAATAAAAAAATAACTAAATAAAAATAAAAAATAAAACTTATCGTAAGATAGCTGATGGTACGGATGTATAAAGGTGTTGATTCGCACAACCTGATCGCCAAGTCGTGGACTTGGTTGGCTGGAAATGTCGTGGTCAGTGGCTGCCGCCGGTCCGGGTTCGAACCTGATCGAGCCCGTCGAGTGGTTCGGCGGCCCACGGCTTGGCTCGCTAGTGAGGCAGGAAAAATACCAGTCAACCCGCTACCTTCCCCCCCTGAGAAGTGACAAGAACGGTGGAGCACCTATATGCTAACACTTGCCCAAATCCTCAAACCGTGGTTCTTACCACGACCAACCCCTTTTATCCCAACTCCTTACTTATTAAAATCCACACATATAAAGACTAATACTTGTATGTACATGATAGAAGAATTTCCATCAGGACAGCGCTACTTCGGACTCCACCTCTGAAGTGCAAGAATCAAAGGCCGGAGGACCTCTTCTACCAAATCCAAGTCTTCCTTTAATGTCAGGATGTGGCGCTTGAGGGCCATGCAAGCCTTGATAGATGCTCATGTACGACACAAAGTTTGAAACTGATATTTGCATTGAAGGAAAAGACAAATTTCATTGAATTGAAAATAGTAAGAAAACAAACCGGTTGATGCTGTCAGGTCAAGGACGATGTCATTCTCCTCAGTGCAAAGGTCAATAAGAGCCTCCATGAGATTGGAGGACTTCTCCCGCGCTCCTCGCCATGACTGGCTATTGGAACCTCTCATCGTCAGCGTCTCTTGTGTGATCAGATTGCTCAAATGACCATCTGAAGACAATTGGATCCCCTCCAACAACAACTCCATCATGTCATTAAAAGAAAAAAGGATTGTTGGATCGAGCTTCCTTACATAGCACTTCACCATGAAGCATTTGTGAGTGCGTCCCGGGTATCCTTCGCGCGAGAGAGATAAACCGTTAATGGCGAACCACTTTGTCTCCTCACGAAAGTCTGCCCACTCTGCCCAAGCATGAAGTCCATTCGATATGAACTTTGAGTCTGGGTAGAACACGATGAGTGGCGCCCCATCGCGAAGCAATGCCTCAGCCATCTCAAAACATCTGTGAATCCATGGAGATTCGTTCCTACCACGTTAGACAGTTGGGTTGGAAGTTTGTTCCAAACCGGCACGTCAAAGCCGCCCTCAATTCCAGGGACTGGCAAATTCTCTGGGACGTCGAATAGAACCATGTCCACCAAACCGTCAGAGCAATCATTCCCATGATGGCGCCGCATCCGCGATCCAGAATGCGTCTTCATGAATTGGCAAATCTCACACCAAATGGGAGGGAGGTCATCCTCTTCAGCGATACTGTCAAAGAGGGTCATATTGCTAAGAGCACTCTGACAGAATACCTCCACTCCAACAACAGACTCGACATCCTCCACCACTAGAATGGAGTAGATAGTCTGCGAAGGCTTCGCGACAAAAGTGGAAGGCCGACTACCAACTGAAGGTGAAATGCCGGTCGTTGTCGCCATCGCAGCAAGGCGAGTAAATGCTGCAACCCCCCCAAGCTCAGCAATTAGCTTCTCAGGCCCCTCCCTCGCCACCAACGCCGCCAACTCCTTGTTTCTCTCTTTGGTCTCCTTCTTCAGTGCCTTCGCGGTCTCTCTCCCCACCCTCAACGACTCCTTCTCTGCCGCCTTGATCGCCGCCCTGGCCGCCCTCTCTGCAACCTTTGCCTTCTCTTGCTCTGAGAGTGTTGCGTCAACCGTGGGAGTCACTCCAGTGACTGACGAAGGAAGCATGTCGCCATCTCCTGAAGTGGCAGCTATAGAATCACAGTCCCTACGAAGCTGAATCTCCTATCTCGGGGTAGGATTGGCATCCGTCAACTCCAAGAACCAAGGACACTGTACCAAGAGGTGACGAGAGAAGCATCGCCTTTGTTGCTCGGTGAAAATGCAATCTACAGAAGTAGGGTCCGTCCATACCTTGAAGCGGATTGGCAATTGACTCGGCTGCAACGTTCCTTTTGCAACGAGTTCCCTCCAGAAGTATCGAAGCACCGCCCGCTTCATGGTTTTCTCACAACCCTCCTGCTTCAGAAACTCCTCTGACTTAGAGAAGACGCCCTTCCTCCCAACATGGTCCTTGAAAGCTTTAGTCCACAACATAATGCTCCAAGCCTCCATCCAAGAACCAATATCTTCAACGGGATTGGGAAGCACCTCTTTCTTGAGAACAACCTTGTCTTCTTCGAGGATCTCAAAAAATTTCTTTCCAGTTTCCTCCTCCAACTACCACATACAATAAAAATGTAAATGTTCTAGACATATTGAGCTAAATGATTGAAATTCAATACAAAATAGGCATTAGAAGAATTCACTCCAGCCCAAAATGCAACTGTATCAATCCATCCCCGAAGGCTCGTGTCTGAAGCCGGCAATTTTGGAAAGTTGTACTCCGCCATACTGTGCTTGCTCATATTCCACCACTTACACTAGCGCCCCTTAAACCTCCCAGCCACTTTAGCCGTGCAGAAGAGTTGGAGCTTCTCAAGTATCATCTCTGGCTTAGTTTGGTAAATATCAAAATGACGCATAACCTGAAGCACTTATAGACAATAAACTTGTCAAATACTAATAGACAATAAATGAAAGTATATGAAGAAAGAAAATACAATCAAATACAGAATCAGGCTTGCAATTAACACACCTCTGTGAAAAACTCTTCGCTGTTTGTTGGATTTGCGATCGCCAACATCTTGGTGAAGGTAGTCAAACACGTTGTTTTCTTCTTCTGCACGGCCTCAGTGCAAAGTTTTACCAACTCAACTGGACTACCAACACGATCAACTCCAACGCCAGTTATGAGGCCATCCTAGTAATTTCTGATACACTCCTCCTGGGTGGCAATAATCACGCTGAAAAAATCAATGACAACAATTAATAGAATAAGAGAAAAACATATTATGAAATATGATTGAAAGGCAATCGAATTATAGGCTTGTATCGAATACGTATCTCAAACATGAGTTTCAAGAATGCATCATAGGTCATGTGATACCACTTCTTCATTGCCCTCCTCCCCCACTCGTGAACGCTTGCCTCGTAATCGTCATTGCTAATCAAGCCCTTGAGCTGGTCAAAGTCCAACAATCCAAAATGTTGGATCCTCTTCAACTCGTGTGATATGTGTTGGGTTACGTGATCCGCCTCCTTTTGCCTAGAAAATATATAACCACTAATTAGCAACTTAAGTGTAGATAATCCTACCAAAATATTCAATATGAACATGACATCAATGACAATGCGCAATTGAGATTAAAACATGAAATAGTGGTTAGTAGATACTACTTACTTGTTCAGATCTGTCATAGCATTCAGTAGTATATGACGGTTTGCCAATGATGGCTCCAGAACAACCGCCCTCACTGGCAAATGATAGATGAAGTCGGTAGAGTGCATCTGGGAGATCAACTCCATCCATGCAATATGGCGGTGGATTCCATCCCAGACAAAGAAATACTTGTCGGAGAACGCCTGCAACTCTGGCCGACTGTGCAACATCACCTCGGATTTCTTATCCTCCTCCAACCATAGTGCAGACCACTTCGCACGCTCCGAGGGAAGCACCACCTGTTCCACTATTGAGAAATTCTTGACCGCTACGTAGAAGCAAGCAGAGCCGGGTCGATATCCCTTCACAAACTCCGCCTTCAACTTCTCCACGTCGGTCCTCAAAGGGAGTTGCACCTTTGTCATGAGGATCATGCAGCAAAGGGGAATGAGGAGCTCCTTACTTGAAGGATAAATCGAGCTCCGAAGAACCTCGGAAGCTGTCCCCCTGATGGACTTTCGCAATGCTTGCTCGGTCGATTTCATTCTTGACTCGGCCTCCAAATCAATCACCGGATGCTCTACCACTTGAATTTCCATGTTCATGCCATCACCCAGGGACATAGAGCCGTGCTCAACATCTGCCATCTAAAACAAGGTAACGCACAAATTTACAGGGTCACATTTTAACTCTAAAATATTCTGAAATTTTCAAGCAGCATGCACACGAGCATGGCAAGCTTAGGTTCCTCACTCTAAGACCAGTTTGAATCAAGGCACAAACATATAAAGCATGACAATGCAACATGAGATGAAAAAAAATATACCAAGAATGCAACAAAAATTAGCAAGGAAAAGAAAAGAAAATCAGATCACTGAACCTATCCTCGGATCCGAGGGTCGCATTCACACTCACAGAAATTCTAAAATTCAGTTTGAAGTATGCCCAGGAGAATGGCAAGCTTAGGTTCCTCACTCTTACACCAATTATAATCAAGACACAAACATATTGAGCATGACCAAGCAACAAGAGATGAAAATAAGAAACCGAAAATGAAACAGAAATTAGCAAGGAAAAGAAAAGAAAATCAGATCACTGAACCTACCCTCGGATCCGAGAGTCGCATTCACCGTCAAAAAATTCTAAAATTCAGTTTGAAGTATGCACACGAGAAGAAAAAAAATTTTAATAAGAAAACAGGAATTGGGCAAGGAGAAAAACAGAATTTCGAAGGACAGAACCTACCCTCGGATCCGAGGGTCTTATTTTCACTCACTGAAATTCTGAAATTCTGAAATTCTGAAATTCAAAAGCAATATGCACATTTATAAGGAAAAAAAACTTATATGAAAACATGAATTGGGCAAGGAGAAAATCAGAAATTCGGAGGACTGAACGTACCCTCGGAACCGAGGGTCTTATTTTCACTCACAGAAATTCTGAAATTTAAAAGTAGCATGCACACAAGTATTAAGTGGGTGCGTATTGACTAATTCTAATGCGCCGTTGTGTACGAAAATAACTAACTTTAATGATGCAATATATCCACACTTTCTAACCCTAGTGCAGCATAATGTTTTCAGTGAGATGTAAGTGATTGCCGCACATCCTTGTGCGCTCTCAACCATGTAAACATTACCCACGATCGGAAGCTCTTGTTTAAACAACAATCTAAACCGACGCGCAAACAGAGGATGGAGATCAGAGTTTCGAACCTGAACAGATCGCAAGCTTCTGTCGTTGTCTTGATGTAAATATCTACAGTGTGTAAAACATATACTTGTTTACCTTTTTGGAAAGATCTTTGATTAGAAGGACGAAACTTATTGGTGACGCTTTCAGTAGCTTCAAGGTGACGCTTGTTGCTTATGGGATTGTTTAAAAGGCGAAAGCCGTAGACAATATTCACCAATTCAAAGTATTCCTTTACGTTTTTAGAGTTTATGTTTGGATTTTGAAATTCGAGCTAAAATGTCGGACTGGAGGGTTTTTATAGAGTCACAAGATCTAGAGTCTGAACCAGAGGTAGATTTACAGCTTTCCTTGTCTCAGTTTCCAATTCAACCATCCCAGCTGGCGGTTTCAACACCATTGCCATCCCACCCTCAAGATAGAGCTGGATCTTCTCGTCCGCTGAAGCAGCCTCGTGTTGAACAGCGTTGGCATGGTAATCTTCAAAAGGACGCTCGTGTTTTAGTAATCTTACTTCAAACTGGATGTGTTGAACCGGGCACCCGTGAAGTGACATTTGAAGGCAGTTTCGAGGGCCTGAACGAAGACCATTATTTCTGTATACTTAGGTCAATCGAGCTAAGCGCTGGCCACCATCGTTGGTTAGAAGGGCCAGTGAATCCTTTGACAAAGACTGAACGTGCAGATTACATCGCAATTACTATCAAGCGCATCCTCAAGTTCTTGCAGATGGAGTAGCACTGTTCTGTGACTTTAGTTTTTACCTCTACTTGATTTTGATTAAAGCTTTGTACTAAATTTAAGTGTTTTGTGTTTCATTTGAATGTTAGAAGTTAAAAGATGGTAGATAGAGGATAGTTTACCTCCTAGTTAGAACTCTAAAGGTTTGTTGACCTTTAAAGATAAGTAGATACTTATCTTTTGAGTTTTCCTAGGGCCAATGGGTGTTTTGAGACCCATGTGATATGCACATGGGCTGATCTTATCCACCTTAGGGGTCTAGAGGGTAAGTAGGCATCTTCTCTCTCCCTCCTAGTCGGGTTTTGGGGGAAAAAGAAGTTAGTGTGCTTTGAGAGTGTGTGTGTGGGTGTAGAGAGCGGTAAGTTTGATGGGCGATAACCCTGGTTGTAAGAAACAACTTGGAATGGAATTTTGAGGGTTTCTTCCTCTTTGAGATGTGTTTCCAGAGAGATTGTTTTTGATTGATTTGGAGTTATAGACAAGAAGTTACAAGCGTGTGAGTGGAGGAGGGTCTGCTGCCACCCAACGGAGAGGAGCAGAGATTCGGGCGACGACCATAGTTTGTAGTTTTTGAGTCTCTCTTTGAAAATTTCAGGAGTTGTAGAGTTTTTTCCAAGCTTTCCAAAAACTTATCATTGAAGTTAACTGGAGTTGTATTGCAAACGTTATGAAGGTTTGAAATTGTAAAAACCCGAGGCCATCCATTGAGAGGGCAGAGGTTTCATCAAGCCATAACTTTTGAACAGTAGTTTAGAATGGTTTGAGATTTGGAAGGTGTGTGGAATATTGTCATAGCTCTCCAGGAAGTTATTACAATTGAGATTTGGAGTTTTGAAGAAGAAATTATGAGCGATTGAATATCTGGAGGGGCAGAACTTTGAACTCGTATAACTTTTGGACAGTAGTTTAGAATGACTTGAAATTTGGAGGAGTGTTAGTTGTATGTATTAGCTTTTCAAGGAGCTATTACACTTAGTATTTGGAATTTTGAGTCATTTGCGGCACGTATTTGAAGGTTACAGCCTTGGTGGAAACTTTTCCATTGAACACCATATTCATTATATTGGCAGATTGGGAGCCTCCCAAAATATTATATGAAGCTTAAGTTGACATAAACATGCAAATGTTTAGTGAATTTACACAATGAAATTTGTCCTATATGTACAATATGTATACATATTCAGCTCGAGTCGAGCGGAATGTGCATAAACAATTTCTATTGAAAAAACCATTCAAACCTTTCAAAGTCTTGGAAATCTCCCAATATAATGAATATGGTATTATTTTGTTTTTGAACACTTCCTTTGAGTTTCTTAGTGTTTTTGAACACTTGAAGACTTGAAGACAAGAAGACATGAAGACTCGTGTGTTGAGGCTTGTGGCTTGTTATTCCTAGCCGGATTTGGAGGCTTGTTGTCTTTTTTTTGTTATTCCCAGCCGGATTTGGAGGCTAGTTGTATTTCAATTCTGTTCTTGTAAACTCTGTTGCGGCGAAATGGGGTTAATTGCCCACACGGTCGTGTTTATGTCGTTCCCACCGGTGAGGCACGTTTGCTGGTCACCGTGGGTTTGAATTTTAGGAGCCAATCTTTCGGACGGTTTCAGCTTGTGGTCTGGCCGTCCCGTTTTACCCGTCCGAGGCCGTGGGTTCTTATCACCTTACCTTTACCCTTAACCCGTTTAGAGCCACCACAGGATAGGCCAACGGGGAGCTGTTTGAAGAGTCGAAGAGATGAAGATATGAAGATTTGAAGAATTGAAGACACGACTGGACTCTCCTGCCATCTATTCCGGTTGCAGCCAGATTCCCCGTGAATTCTCAAAGCGCTCCCCTCTCTACACGACATCGTGTGCAGCTCCTTCCTCGTCTAACGCAGCTCCCTCCGTAACTCTCCGACTACCCGCACGCGCTGCGCCCTGAACAAGAACCAACACAAACCTCAAAGTCAAAAATGTGCAACGAAATGAAAGAGCCGCGAAACACAAGAAACTCACACATATATACCGAATTGGAGTTTCTCCAGATATGAAAGCACAAGTCATGCTTTTGCAATTTTTCACCTTGAACATGTGCCGAAAGTGTCAAATAAATATTCCCTCAAATTCTGAAGTCATCATGACATTCCCAAAACGTTGGATACAAATAGAAATTCACATGCCCATCCGTCCTATTTGAGAAAAATTACAGCAATTTCCATTCAGAAATTTCACTAAAATTTACTATATTTAGTAATTTTGACTCTGCCCCTACAATCCCCCCGAGGAGACGTCGAGACATTTAGGAATTTTTTTACCAAAACTAGTGGTGAACACCCTATTGTGCCGTCACGAGGGGCTCCGTCATCGTCACTTTGTGACAAGAGACAACCCTGGTTTAATGCTTATAGCTCAACCGTTGCAATAACCTAAATTCCATCGTTTATGATTTGCATTGTTGAGTTATAATGCATGAACTGAATGCAATAAATTAGAATGCATCAATGAAATGCATAAAATGCATATATCGGAAGTAGTCTTAAGCAATGTTAATTAAATCTAATATATATAAGATTGCCATTATATGTAGCGTTTGTTAAGATGGTTTCAAGTTCAATAAGTATTAGCTGAATGATTAGAACTTTGATTCAATGCAAAAGTTAGATGTTTCAGACATACACTACATCTATATTCATGTCCAAAGATTTTACTCTCCAGATAAATCCTGACGAACTATGGATTGGTAATTAAGTGTCGTGCATTGTAATTTTTAGGCCGATACATAACCTCAAACAAACTTGCAAATGGATGCCATGAAACAAACCTGAGTCGATGGGGCCCATCCTGGATTCATCAGTGCTTCAAGACGCTCGTCCGCGGTTTCATAATGGCTCTCTGTTTGAGTATTTGATGTCAAAGAGGGTGAACCATTTATGATCCTTGAGGAGTTTGGTGGATGTCCCCGGCTCCCGGAAACTTCTGTGCTCTCCATACTTTCACACTCGAATTCCGTAACCTTTTCGACTGCAACCTTATCCCTTTGCAACGAGCAATCTGAGGCACTGGATGTCTGACATTCACTCACCATATTGGCTTGTAAAGACTCTTTCTCCTCACTATCCCCGTGAGAATGCTCAAATGGTTTGGTCACCTAAACAACATAAAGAGAAGCAAAGTCATGCAATAACACCATTGAATTGAACTAAGTCGTGATATTCAAAATCATTTGGGCAGACCATTCAAGACATACATGAACCCTTGACTGGATTGGGTTAGCTCCTTCGTGGATACTAGTCAAATCCCTAAATCGCTCTGTTCACTCTGGTTCATCTACTTCCGTATTTTGGAAAGCTAATAGTGCCCTCTGCTCTCGACGTTTCTTCTGTGCGCGCACTTGCTTAGGATTTGAAAACTTGGTAGTTCTTCTACTCTGTCTAGCATTCTTAGTCATCCTCAATATTCAAATCTAAACCGACTCCTTCTCTATGCCTAAACATCACTCTCTCACTGAGAAGACCACAAACATATTGACGCTTCTACTACAAAGCAATGTTGACTAAGAATGTCCTTTCTTGTTATCTTCAGTACATGGTGGCGATTGTTTAGGCTATATTATTGGCTGTTGTTAGCCTTTAATTCGAATCGGAACTGCTATCTATTTCTGATATGCCGATAATATTCTTTCCTCCTGCCATTCTAAACACCGTATTTTTTGTGTATAGGTTTGGATTCTTGAATAACAACAACACGCATAGCATAATTAGATTGGATGATCCTACAGCTTGAGGTGGCACAAATAACAATATTCTATTTCAAACCTGAGTTTTGGAAGCACCTCATCGTTGCAAACCCTGGACTATTGACCTACTCTGAGCACCCACATTTGGCACGGCCCATTCCAAACATCTATTTAAACTAATGTTGTCAGCCTTAACTAAACTTGAAATTAGTTCTAGGTTGTTCCATAACTATAATCTCCCACCGCCGTCACAAGCCTCTTATCTTTGGATATTTACTGATAGTTTAGTGGATAACCACTGTACACGTCGAATACCAACTGTATGGTACACTCCGCCTTAGTTGGATCAACCTTTTTAATTTTATCATAAATTTCAAAACGTTTCTATTTTTATTGAGGCGCCGTCAAGGAGCGTGCATGGGTATCTAACAGAAGGCATTAAATAAACTCAGCCATTTATGAGCACGATGCGTTTCCGTACTTGGACGTCTTTACTCAGATGTTTAATCAAGCAATTGATTTTGTTCAATATACAACTGTAATCATAATCCGCAGGCATTCCAAATCCTATGCTGTAGAGAGCTCTTAACTATGGCGTCACTCACATCTCAGAATGGTGGTGTTCCGCTTGTCGTGTCCGTTGGTGAAAATGGCATTGTTAATGTCCCGGAGGCAGTCCTCAGTAGTCGCTTTGGGTTTAGACTTGGAACCGTTCATGTTGAACAAGAGGTGTTTGATAGCTCAGGAGTACTAGAACGTTCTATATACCAAGTGAAAGATCGAGACGATTTAGGCTTTCTGTGGAATCTGTGTCGTGGTTCTTTTAAAGTATATGGTGTTAGGGATACTCAAATGTCTGCTAATGCGTCCTGTGTAGTGATGATCCCTCCTTCCGATTCCGGTGATACGATACTCATGCCCCGTTTGGGCACACGGTCTAACCCTAGCGTGCAACTTCTAAGTGACACAGACGAGGACCTCTCTGATGTGAATTTGGAAGAATCATCGTACACTTTTAAGTCGCAAAACTCTACTTGTCCTGATGCGTCTATCCATACCCCAAGTAGGTCGCACATGTCTCCGTCTCTTTCCTTTAGAAAACCACCTGTCCATCCAAAATCTAAAAGTATCCGCAGTATCATTCCATATGTTCGCAAGACCTGTTCTAGAAAGGGATCCCGTTCTGAGTTGACATAGGGGATTTCGACAGTATAGAGGTTTCACGTGTGAAGTATTTGCCTCCGTCTTACAACAGGGACCTGATGTCTGAGTTGCCTCCACTTCCAGAAGGCATACCAACTCAGTTCGGAAGAGGATTGGATGGTATGAGCAAGCAACAGGATGGTCACACATGGTGCAGGACAATGACTACGAATATCATGAACGATTTTGGCCTGACATACCGAAAGTCATCCTGTACTGGCCATCTTCAATGTCCTAACCTTCATTGTGACTATAAGTGCAAGAATGAAGGTCGCACTAATCAAACGGAGTGGAGTGGTCTCGCCATTTCCCCCTGGCCTCTCAATGGCGCTCCGCATCGTAAATCAACCTTGGCTTGTAAGGTTTGTCAAACCCTACCTATTTGTCTAGCTCTTTGTGATGCACGTATTTATTATGTGACGTGTACCGATTTGGGGCACACCCGACTTGCCATTCATCTAGGTATTCACCAGCATCCCATCTCAAATGGAGTTGACCAAACCGCAATGGACGTGATGCATGAGTGCGTTGCGAAGGAAGTCGAGCGCACACCCAACGCCACTAATTCTGTAATCATTATGGTTGCCAGTAAGAATTACCTTTCCAATTACTTGATCCGTCCCGGATCGGGATCATCACACTTTGAAGGAGCATCCATGGATGCTGTCTTGGATCAGTTCCAGACTCTATCATCCCCTAGCATAAGGAATTTGGTGTCAACATGCAAGCGCTTCTACAATGGTGCGAAGGGTGTCATGGACAACATCATGGAGCTAAAGAAGTCATCCAAGTTTGTCTTCATCCACGAGAACAAGTTCTCCGGCCAATCTAAAGGTAAGGTGTTTGTATTTAAAATGTCTGTGGATTGTCCTGGTAGCGGTGTTGATCTTGTTCGGCGGATGCAACCTGGTGGAGATCTCCAAGATTGTTGGTTGATGTTTGATCACGTAAAGCGGGTTAAAGACTGGACTACTATGGCATGCCAAATATACGACAGTAAGTATTGTAAAGTTATGACAATAGCTATGTGTGCTATGCAATCGGAGGATGCTCAAGCACAACAGTTGTTTTGGGAGAACTCGAATGATACAATGTTGAATCACGGAGTGGAGAACACGAACTCCAAAGGGTTCATGGCTGATAGTGCCGGAGCGAATTGGCACACTGTTCGGCGGATGTATGGCAATGGCGACAAGGACGTCTTGATCGAAAACAAAGAACGGACTTGTTTATTCCATTGGACCAAGTGCCTTCAACGAGCCACCACGAAGAACATTCTACCAGCATTCCAAGATCAACACATTGCACTTTGCAAGATTTGGAAGAACACGAGATCACAAGAAGAGGCTCAAGCACAATACAACGTCATTCGTGGATGGTGGATTTCATCTGGAGCCACTACTGAAAGCGGGCGTCGTGCGCTGGAAGATTGGATGGCTTTTTGGCATTTCCGATATAGACAATGGGGTGGAGCAATGCAACTAGTAAGTTCTCGCAATGCTGTTTATAAATATTCAAATTGTTGAAAAGTTATATGTGAATGATGTACTGACCATTGTTGTATGATATCAGGACCTCACACTCGACGGGCGAGCTGACATGCCATCATGTAATCTTGCGGAGACAGTCCACAACCGCTGGCTTCAACAGTCCGGAAATACCATGACATGTTTATATGCGGCTACCGTGGATGACCTAATTCCGGCTTTCATGCAAATCACTTCATATCAGGCATGGATCAATGGAGGCACCTCTGGGAAAGGTCCAGACAAAGGTACGCTTCGATTAAGATCTGCCCAACGTTCTGGTGATCCAAGACTCATTGCAGAAGCTGTGCGGAGTTTCCCAGGGGCGGAGGATCTCTTGACAAAGACGGGCGGGCTCGAAAGAGCGGAGCATTTTGGGTCTACAAAACGCAAACTTGACATGCCACCCGGGTCCAACCACAACTCCCACCAATCCGATACGGTCAACTATTCGATTCCACGTGATGGCAGGAGGGTGACGCGAGCACGGATCGAAGAGGCCCTAAATGAACAAGGTTCGGGGGTCTGTCACACAACTGCAGTATTGGAATTAGAGTGTGATCCGTCAAAATGGCACATTGGTCGACTTCCGAAGACCTCCCACCGAAAGTGCGAGGCATTGCAGGCCCACACCGGTGAGAGGTGTGACGTTAGAGTTGGGCGTGGGAGTCAGGGAACACTTGTCCCGACATATATTGGCAAGAAGAAGGAATTCATGTCGCCCCGAAATACTACCGTTGAGTTCTGGTTTTGTGCTGATGATATTAGCCGATGCGTCATGGGTTCGAAGAAACCGTTTGTAGTAGACTGGCCATCAGTCCCAATGACATTGCCAGTAAAGCTTGGCACGAACCTAACTATGCAAGAAGTTTTATCGTTAGAAGAAGCAGGTTTTCAGTTAGAGCAACGTGGTACTTTGTCGCCTCGTAGACAATTTCAGTTAGAGCAACGTGGTACTTTGTCGCCTCGTAGACAATTTCAGGTAACTATGAGCATGCCTTTACTGCGATCGAACTTCCCGCTTCCAGAGAATCCGGACTCGTACCATACTTTCCGCAACGGCTACCAAATTTGCCGAAGTTCAGATGTGCCTTCCGTTGAGCACCGAAACAAGTGGTCAAGCGCAGCGTTGATGAAGAATTGCCACGTTATGAATGTCACCGCCATGCCGTATCCGGGATTTGGATGCCTCATCACTTTTCTAACGGAGAAGGAGAAGTCGTATTACATAACCTTCACAGACTACCCGGCGTGTACATGTCCAGATTTCCTAAAGATGTCAGTGGAGGCGTTGAGGAAGAAAGGGCAATGGAAGTATTGCAAGCATGTGTATTACATCTTATGCTATTTATGTAAGATGGACTACAAGGAGGACTTATTCATGCATGCCCCAAGCTATAGCTTTAATGAGGTCATGCGCATTCAAGAGCTTGCAAATATTGCCGAGCAAGCATCAAAATCGTAGTGAAGTATCTTCTGAATAGTATTTGTATTTTCCGATAGCTCGTATTTGAACATGTGAAATTGGTCTTGCTTGTCACGAGGATGGCTAATAGTCAATGCATGAGTGAATTTCTCACTCGTACTTCTCTTCAATATACTAATTTATGTTACAATGTATCATTCTTTCTGATACATTCTTTTAACCAACTTGAGAGGCGCTATGTTAGCAACATGCAGAAGTTATGTCATGGATTGGCAGCATATAATATCTTCCAATTTGAACCACGCCTAACTTCAATTGGAGAGATGCGATATCTTAAACCATTGGACGATAGTTTAGAATCTAATATTAGAACATTACAATATTATTTGTTACAAACACTGTGTAATATAGCTATCACAATGAAATTATATGACTCCACATCCCCTACTGTTGGACTTCACATTCATTGTAAGTTTTATAAAATTTCATTCAAATTTTTTATTTGATTGTGGACTCAGTAATTTTAAGGTTTTAATAAATGGAAATAAAACCGCGAGTTGATAGTCCTGGACATGAGCGACGAAAGGAATTCGGTAAAAATGTCCATGGTTAGAGATTCCACGGCTATAGGATACATTCTAAGTTTAGAAAATTCTTTGAATTTTCCACGCAAAGTTTGAGAGACTTATCATTACTTTCCAAAAAAAAAATTTGCTATAAAAAAATAAAATAAATTTTCCGTTTTCAGACTATTTTCTGCTCACCGCTCACCGTTCACCGCTCACAAGATAGCATCACTGTGTGGATGCTTTGACATTCTATATTGTGACACTTTGAGACCCCTACTTTGTCATATTATAGAGGGAGTGAATGCATTGGAAACATGTTATCATGCTAAGAACAAAATGTAAACATTGATGAACACGTGCATCATGGATTAGAGTTCCTTTCCTTTTGCCTTCTACCCCTCTGTTGACTGTGGCCAATTCTAGTAGAGAACATCAGATACTGGAGAGGTTGAGGAAGATCACACTAAACAACCTCAGAGAACTTTAGACACCTTATTTGGACCTAATTTGTACACTTGTTACTTGAGGATTTATGTAATATTTGCAATGTTTTAAAGTTCGTACACGCTATTAACAATACAGTTGTCATGCCATTTTTCTCATAGATACTTTTTGACAAACTTTAGGCATCGATTAGTGTGCATAATAATAAAACCGTAATAATGCAACATTTAGGTTTAAAATGTCATATTAACGATTATGTGACACCTCAATATTACGATATTTTCTGAGTTTCCTAATAGTGTCATATTGAAGAGGTTAGATTGTACTCTCTTGACAGCCAACCATAACTCAGTGGGGTTTGCACGCAGACCAAGGGTCGAGAGGCCGAGTGCTACTTGCAATTCAATTGGTCTCGAGCCTCAAAATTGGCCTTGGTTGGCCTCTCGGCTTTCACACACGGGCCAAGGGTCGAGAGGCCAAGGGCGTCTAAAAAGCCTACATGGCAACACTTTTTGGAGGTTTTGGCGCCAAGAATTCAGTCCCTGAAGAGAAGTTTGGGTTTCTATTCTCGTTCGGACCAAACTCTTGCCCAGGTGCCAAACAATTTTTTCATTAAAATATTAAGATTTGACAATATCTGAACCACTAGATTAAAACTGTAACTTATTTTACTCTCGTAGTTTGTAGAGTCAGTATTCCTCCAGAATGCACTCAATCGTCACTAAGTTCTTCCAAAGTAAACCACTCTGGTTTTGTTCCCACAGAGATTTATTAATCCTTTCAGACTATCAAAAACAACTAAACTATCAATTACCTAGGTTAGCTATTCTATTTCATAACGTATCCGGATCCTCCCGGATTCCGGAACTCATACATATATTTCCAGAACTATTTTCCGGACTATATACACAAGGGTTTCCGGAAATGGTTTCCGGTAACCGGAGGGTAGTTTGATTTACCTCTGTTCCCCCTCAGAGAGGCTTCCGGAAGGTTTAAACGAGTGACCGGAAGGCCACTTATCCTATTTTGTGTAAGTGGCCGGATTCCCCATTGCCTTGTGACTTTAAGTGGCTAGACACCCACTGTCCCGGGGTTTATAGTGATCGGACAACCACTCTCCCTACTCTACTAACCGGTGATTGAGTGTTGCTACTGGGCTTATACTCTCACGACATCTGGAAGGCCTTCCGGACACGGTCACGCAGAGACAAGTCCGGACTACAATGACGTTCCGGTAGCACTGTTGTATCCCTCCGGAGATTGTGACATAGTTTACTAGGGAGGTCTCCTTCTAGACTCACATAGTAGGCTTTTTCCTATCATGGGGGTAGACTCCGGCTTTTGACCGGAATCCGGGTTCACACGGATTCTTCCGTGCCCTAGAGACTACGTGGAACACCGCTGCAATATATCTCTACCCCTCCTGGCTTCTTCCGGACCCTGGAGACGATCAGGAACACCTCTACAATCCCTTCCAGCTCTTCCGAGTGCTCCCTTGATATGAATCCCAACCGGCTTACTCCCAAGTACAATCGAATGCCACTCTCTTCAAAGGAACTTTCACAACAAGTACTACAACAACTGATCTTGTACCTTACAAAGAAAACAACTCTCGTTACAAGAACTAGGTAGCAAATCTAGTAATAGCCCCGAAATATATTCAATCGTGAAGGAAAAACAAGACAATGAGTTGTCTAAAACTCATCTACTAAGTACTACTAATATTTCTAATCTTAGGCTAATCTTATCTACAAGAAATCCGGAGGATCTTATCCCTAAAGGTAAGGATCTTATCCCTAAAAATCCGGGAAAGTGAATCTCAGATCCTATTTTCCCGAGTCCGGATTCCGGATATCCGAAAAAAAACGCAAAAGTCCGGAAGTTACAAAAAGGCCTTAGCTTCCGGATTAAGTAGCCGGGTGCAACTCTGAGCCCCATCGTTAATTGCTACCTAATCTCGATCACTAAGCTATTCCTATTTCAAAATCTAAAACTACCCAAGGGGGTGATCCAACGCTCTTGAATCGGGGACTGGTGTGCCTCGTGGAAGCCTCTGCCTTGGACTGGCCGACTCTCCTACGCTGGGGTGTCGTGGCTGCATGAATCTCCTTAACCTGACTCTGGAAGCTGATACTGGTGGTGTTGCCAGTGGAGTGGGAGCAGTGGGGGTCTCCACCACAATAGTCTTCGGAGCTTCAGAGAAGCCCTGGAACTGGGCTCCGGGACTTGGAGGATCCATCGCCAAGGGCCTAGCAAGTGGGGAAGTTGACTTCTGGCGGCTTGATGAAGGAGGAGTTGGTGCAGGCTGGATGGGAGAAGGGATTTCGTCCGGACTTACCTCCAGAAGTAAATCTGTCCAGTGCTTTCCGGTATCTGCGTTCGGATTATCGAGAGGGCTGCAACTCATGTGTGCAGCACGCTTTGGCTGAGTCATGATCACCTTCTACTTTCCGGCAGCCTCCGGATCCACTCTTGATGGTCCGGCTTCATCCGGTGAGGTCCAGATTCGGACCGGAAGCGCGAGGTCCTCTGGTGCTTGAGTACTTCGGTTCTCTAGTCCTTCCGTGGTCATGTTGGCTACCAATTCTTGCATCCGCCTCCACGTCTTCTCTATCTTTCTGCCATGGTTGTATAGAAATCGTATAATCTGGACCCGGTTCATTTTGTCTTCCTTCTCCAGCTGACCTGTGAAGAGGAGACTCCGGCTGACAGTATCAACCGGAAATGCAAGTGATGCTTTTATCTCTATCAAGGCGTAGGCGGAAGCATTTGCTCGGTCTTTGGCTTCCTTCAACTTCTCTCGGGATTCTGCCAGCGCCGTAAACAACTCGTCACACTTGGCAGTGAACTGATCGCGACATCGGATGATAGCAGCCTGCTGATCTTCTAAGGCTCGGAGGCGGAGCATGTTCTTCTGCAGCTCCGCGATTGTTGTCGGTATGTCCTCAAACTTCTCCACCTCCAGCTTTTGCCGAATGCCATCAAGAATCTCGACATGTCGTGCCTCGGATTGGCACACGATGACCGCACGTCAACCCACGTGCTGAATGAGCTCTAGCAGGTCAGGTCCGGTTAGTCCGACGAGTGTCGGTAGATCCGCTAGAGAGATGCGACCTTCACGTGGAACGTGTCCGGGGTTTCCTTCAGGTGGATTACCCGTGAAATGGGTCGATGAAGTGGGCCCCGGCGTTGACTCCCTCTGAATTGATCGGTTCCTCTTCCGGTGTTGGGGAACCGACTCGGGTACTGAAACTTCAACGATCTCCATACCATCGTTGTCGGACGCTGGTTCCGGTCCGTCGTAGTTCTAGATGCTCAGCAGTTCCTCGTACGCGTCTTGCTCGTCCGGTGTAAGCACGTCGTGTTGTGTGTAGAGATGGGTAAGGTACGAGGGAAGCGGGGTGCCGACTCTCTTCGACTTCTAGAGCCCTCTCACCATCCGGTTTATCAACTCGCTCATAAGCGAGGCCCAATCTACACTGAACTTTTGCCTCATCGACCCTAGAATGGTGGTGGCCCATTTAGACACCACACGTTTAGGTTTTTCCAGGTGGAAGATGGGGTTCAGGAACCTTACCACAATCTGCGTGTCTTGATGCCGGAGATCATCGGTGCTGTAGCCTTCCTTGGGGTCGGCTTGCTTCGTGAATTCGTCTCCGAGGATGCCGTCGTTTCGCTCCGCCGTCTTCACGGTTCCGCTGCCGAAGGAGTAGGTACATTGCCATTCCAGTACACCCCTAGTTTCGGGGTGAGCTCGGATGGTGCCGTCGTACTGGTTGTCCGGTGCACCGAGTAGCTCCACCACCAGTCTCGCTTCCTTCGCGCCCCATGCAACGTCGAGCAGCCCATGGCAGCCCATGTTGGTGAGGTAATGTTCTAGGACGGCCCGCTCCTCCGGGTCTGTCGGTATGATTGGGAGCACTCACTGTACAGACGGCTCGGTCATCGTACCTTGAGTTGCTTGAGTAGTTCCTCCTTCCGCCATATCTACAGGAATCCCTCACAATCTCTCCGGTACCACCCGCACGCACTGACCTCACCAAACACCTTCAAACTACCGGAAACACTTCCGGTCTAACGAAATCAAGGAGGTGAGGAGCAAGGGGCAAAGAAAGAGAGCAAGCAAAGAAGTGTGGGAAGCCAAAATTAGCTTCTTACTCTTATACTTTCGTCGGTGTACGGATGGCCGTTACATTCATGATGGCGTTTCCGGATCCGGACCGTTTCTGATTTCGGGTGTCTTCCAGCTCTCGTTTCTTCCGATTCCAGATATTTCCGGAGGTTCCTTCTGGTTCCAGATATTTCCGGAAGGTTCTTGTTGTGAAGTCTATTACCGGACCCGGGCCTTTCGGATTTATAACATTCCATAAGAGCTTTTAAGAATCTTGTCTACCCCTAGTTTGTCTTATTTGCTATTTCCCTTTGCTATGGTTTAAACCTACCTTTCTAACATTCTAACACTAAATTTATTTTTGTTTAGCCGGATATTTAGGTTAACTTCCGGAACCTTGTAGGAACGGATTCCCACATTTACCCTGAAATAATTTACCCAGATTCTTTGCCCAAATTTTTTGCCCAACACTTTTACTCAACTTCTTTTACCTAAAAGTTTTTATTCGAATTTTCACCTACATGCCTTTACTTGAAATTTTTGTGCTAGTGCTTATGGGAATTTTTTGTGTAATGACATTTTTGACCATTTTCTTGATTTTTTTAAACCAAAAATGTATTCCCTTGTAGACTCCATGGCTAGAGAATGTGAGAAAAATTTCATGATAGTAAGACCCTAAACCCCTAAGGTACCAAGTGTCAAAAATGGGCTTTTTGAAAGTTTGGTCAAGTTCCTATGGTGTCAATTTCCAACATTCTTCTTTAAAAAATTTACTATAGAAAGACATTCCCAAGAGTTTAGTGGGAAAACAATTTTTTCCTAAATTGGACATTTGATGAAAAAGTTATAGGGTTTTGAATTTTAAATGGGGAGGGTGGGCACCTCGGGCACCTCCAAAAACTTTTGATAGGACACTCTATTGAAAGTGAGATTTTTAGTATTCGCAAGTAATATTATTTCCCTCCATATTGTCAAAAAAAAGTTCTTGCCTTAGTGAAAAATAGCATACCAACCCAAGTCAAACATTTTCACACATTGTCACTCATTGTTGGGCAAGGTACCAAAAAAACTTCTTCTTTTCCAAATAAAACCTAGAGATCTTCATATTTTTCACTTTTTATTTTTTCCACAATAGTATGTAATGTAAGCCTTCTTATCAACCATTCGGATTATCAATTGAAAACATATTAACCCTTAAACGAAAAATTTGTCTTTAGAAATTTTATAGAATCTTTGAATTTTAACACCCATGTTTAGCTACCATTTACATTCTAATTATATCACATGATTATTATTATACATTCAAAGTAATTTGAAAAAGAAAAATCATTAAAATTAATATCCATCATTAAAAAATCATGGTCAAAGTGAGTTGAAAAATGAAAAAACCAAGCCCCTTGAGCTGGCTCTGACGTTTAAGGGTTAAGTTTTAAAAAAATTAAAGTGTGAATTAACAAATTTCGAGCCTCCACTCCTTGCACACTTCTTGTTGAATATGCTACACCCCGTTTCTACCTCTAAAAATTGGTGTATAAGGAGCTAACATCATGCTGAACAAGATGGTAATAGATTTAGACCTTGTATAGTGAAATTTTTTGATACCAACTGAAGTCAAAGTCTGTTAATCCACTAAACGCCAGGAAAAAAATGAAACATTTGCTTGACTTCAAACCAGGGTTGTCATACTGGACGGACGTCCAGTTCGCCCGTCCGTGCGATTCGCCCGTCCGGTAGAGCTCTCGCCCGTCCGATACTGTCAACATAGGGTTGACTTACCTGCAAGGTAAAAAACAACCGACGTGGCATCCACGTTGTCTTGATGGAAATTCTTCCATCGTGTAGATATTAATATCAGTGTGGATATGTTTTGATTACAACTAGCGGATAGATGAGGTAAAAAGGTTTGGTCGTGGTGAGAACCACGGTTTGAGGATTTGGGCAAGTGTTAGCATGTAGGTGCTGCACCGCTCTTGTCACTGCTCAGGGGGTAGGTAGCGGGTTGACTGGTATTTTTTTCCTGCCTCACTAACGAGCCAAGCCGTAGGCCGCCCAACCACTCGACGAGCTCGATCGGATTCGAACCCGGATCGGCGGCGGCCACTGACCATGACATTTCCAGCCAACCAAGTACACGACTTGGCGATCAGGTTGTGCGAATCAACACCTTTATACGTCCGTACCATCAGCTATCTTACGATAAGTTTTTTTATTTAGTTATTTTATTTTATTTTACTTATCTTGTTGGTTGGAAGGTCTAAGTTTTAGTCTTCCAATAAATAAAAGACTAGGGGATTTTATATGGTTGAAAGTGGAAAGGATAAGAAAGAAATGAAGTACCTTGTGGGGTACTTTGGATAGGGTGACATGGGCTGGAGTGCCCACGTCCACTTGAGGTGGAAAAGGTTAGGAGGAAGATTCCTTGTGTGTGTGTGTGGGTGAGAGAGCAAGGGTTTTGAGCAGAACTTTGACTGTGTGCAACTCGTTGAGCTTGAATGATATGGGATTGAAAATTTGTGATCTTGTTCCTTGTTTCAAGAGTTTTCCATACTCGTATTAAATTTTGAATTTGGAGTTGTAGAAAAAAAGTTATTGAGGTTTTAATTCTATGAAAACCCAAGGCCATCTATTGAGGGGTAGGGGTTTCGAGGAGCCACAACTTTTTTTGTAATTCTCAATTTGATTTGAGATTTTGAAAAACTGTGCATTCCTATCTTAGCTTTCTAGAAAGATATTACAATTGAGATTTGGAGTTGTGAGCAAGAAGTTATTGAGATCTGAATGAATAGGGGTAGGCAGAACTTTGATTGTCCATAACTTTTGGACAGTATTTTGGAATGATTTGAAATTTTCAGGAGTGTTAGTATATTAGATTAGCTTTCCATAGAGACAATAAAATCTGAATTTGAAGCTTTCAGCCGCTTGTGGCGTTCATTTTAAGCTCATAGCTTAGAATGGAGCACTTATTGGAGGTTCTTTTCACATCCTGAAGACTTTGGAGTTGAAGGAGGGAAGAATTGAAGACTTGAGGCTTGAAGAGAAGAGAAGATGAAGACAAGTGTGTTGTGATTTGTGGTCCGATTTCTTTTTTTGTGATTCCAAGCCAGTTTTGGAGGCTAGTTGTATTTCAATTCTGTTCTTGTAAACTGTGTTGCGGCGAAGTGGTGTTAATTGCCCACACGGTCATGTTTATGTCGTTCCCACCGATGAGGCACGTTTGCTGGTCACCGTGGGTTTGAATTTTAGGAGTCAATCTTTCGGACGGTTTCAGCTTGTGGTCTAGCCGTCCCGTTTTACCCGTCCGAGGCCGTGGTTTCTTATCACCCACCTTTACCCTTAACCCTTTAGAGCCACCACAGATTAGGCCAACGGAGAGGAGTTTGAAGACTGAAGACTGAAGATTGAAGACTGAAGACTGAAGACTGAAGACTGAAGATTGAAGACTGAAGACTGAAGACTGAAGATTGAAGACTGAAGACTGAAGACTGAAGACTGAAGACTGAAGACCGAAGATTACAAGATTTGATAGAACTCCGTAGCAGACTATACGAAGTTGCAGCCAGATGTCTCGCGTATTCTCAAAACGCGTTCCTCTCTACACGACAACGTATGAAGTAAAGTGTTGCCACATAGGATTTAAACTAAAAAAATGAATAGTTGACTACATAAACTAATATATTAGCCACAACGAGATGTGCGCCCCTAAATGGTAGGGGCGGAGACGTCACCGCCCCTCCCCGTCCAATTTTGAAATCTGGATCTTTGAACGGCCATATCTCACTCAAAAATAGTCCAAATTAAACGTGTGATATGTTTTTTGGCATCTACGGGAAATTTAGATGTCAAATCACACCTCAAACCCTTGATTTGGACTATTTTTCAGTGAGTTATGCTCATTCAAACATTCTAACTCCAAATTTAGGCGGGGAAGGGGCAGGGACGTTAGGGGCGGGGACATCTCCGCCGGCAAAGGCCTTCCTCCTTCCCATGCGTTAGAGAAACAATATTTTTAATGTAAATTTAGTTTTTTTTCCAACTTCTAGGGAAGGAAATGATTGCCGTGATGATTGAGGAATGCCTAGATCTTGTCGGAACCAAATATAGCGGCTATTTGCTTTAAATGGTGACATTGGACTTGCAAAGATGAAGAAGAAGAAGAACTACGGTCTTATAATGGGACCGACATGATTGTAGTGTTTGTTCATTCTCTTCACTAAGCATATGGCCACGGGACATATGCTAGTGTGTATAGAACTACTTCCCCCTCTCGAGGATAAACACTTTTCTACTCTAAGTGCTTCCCTACACTAATTGCATTCGTGACAACCAACATTTGATCTCCCCCAAGGACTTTGTGGGTTCCCATACAACGGAGCCGTGGGACCCTCTACTATAATTGGGTGGACTATGGTGGTACTTGAATTAGTATGTTGTATTACGCTATAAACAACAAATTCTTTTTGACATTTTCAAAGAAGGTAATATTCTTTACACAAGTGAAACCTCTTTTATTATCGACGGACAAATACTATTAAGCAGTGTAGTTTTAATGTAAAGATGTGTTCTTAAATGACTCATCTTGAGGTCATATTCAAATTTATGAAGCATAATGTCGAATCATCCAATGTGTAACAACCCCTTTGGAACAATCCACGAATTATTCTTCATAACCGTAGGGTTGATGAAATATCTATCTTTAAATTGTTGAGGTTATGATTATTTATCACTTTATTCAATCATAATGAAAGATGATGCAAATAAAAGCTTTCTCTAAAGGCCACAATGTTCCAAAGTCGAAGTGGTTCTCTCACAACACTTCTTACTATATGGTGTCAATTTAACTTTAAATTGATTAAACCTTGCAAAGGTTAGATGAAACTCCAAAAGGCTTTGCTTCTAAGGGTGACACCTTCAAAAGGTCACATTAAACATGTCTATTGTAAAAGCTATGGATGTAGGGGAGAGACACACGACCAAATGTTTTTTAGTATACATATAGATGTACAAAAAATATAAATGTCAATAGAAGCTCTAGTAAAATTTCTAGCAATAAAGAACATAGCTATTAACTTCTTTCTTGAACTCATGTCTATATACAATAACGATAGAACTTTGTATGGTTTGCATGAAATTCTTTTCCTAAATAAATATAATTTTGACGTTGTTTTGTACTATTCATATGCCGTATTTATAAATTGGGAATGTCAATTTCTTTATGTTCAAATGGAAACTATTACAATTCCTCTAACACGTGCATACTATTTATATGTTTCTTAACTTTTTTGTTTATCTTTCCATGCCCCTTCTTAACATTGGATTCAATTGTAGTCTGTAGAATACTTATATGTAAAGAGTATTACCTTCTTCTAAGATTCCAAAAACAAAGTATTTTCTTTGTTGTTAAAATACATTTTAACCCAAGTAGAGCACGTTTACACTTCTTGGGGAAGTTGGCAAAAAAAGTAATCTCGAAGGGGCCACTGGCATAAATTGTAGGAACGACGTACGATAAAGAAATAGGGGCAAATATATTCACTTAGGATATATTTTATGAAAAAAGTACATGAAACATACATTGCTTTAAAAGTGTGAAATATGGTTATAAGTAATATATAATTAGATATAATGTCAAAGAACTATGTAATTGATACATACAAAATATCATGGAAAAAATAGGTACAAAATTTGAATGGTAGATTATATTGATTTAGGTTCTCACTATTTCTCAATGGATGAAAAGGGGGTATTTATTGTGGGGCACTCATGCAACATTTTATTGTTGGGTAACTTGTACATTTCCTCCGTGGTTAGAAGTTTACACGACCCCTTATGTTTGGGGATATATGTATTTCCCTCTCATTGCATGTTTAAATAATTCGTTTATAAAGTTAAGTTGTGTAATTCCTTTGTAAAGTAAAGTTAAAGAGTTGTTACCCAAGGGATATATGGACATTGGATGATTCGACATTATGCTTCATAAATTTGAATATGACCTCAAGATGAGTCATTTAAGAACACATCTTTACATTAAAACTACATTGCTTAATAGTATTTGTCCGTCGATAATAAAGGAGGTTTCACTTGTGCAAAGAATATTACCTTCTTTGAAAATGTCAAAAAGAATTTATTGTTTATAGCATAATACAACATACTAATTCAAGTACCACCATAGTCCACCCAATTATGGTAAAAGGTCCCATGGCTCCGTTGTATGGGAACCCACAAAGTCCTTGGGGGAGATCAAATGTTGGTTGTCACTAACGCAATTAGTGTAGGGAAGCACTTAGAGTAGAAAAGTGTTTATCCTCGAGAGGGGGAAGTAGTTCTATACACACTAGCCTATGTCCCGTGGCCATATGCTTAGTGAAGAGAATAAACGAACACTACAATCATGTCGGTCCCATTATAAGACCGTAGTTCTTCTTCTTCTTCTTCTTCATCTTTGCAAGTCCAATGTCACCATTTAAAGCAAATAGCCGCTATATTTGGTTCCGACAAGATCTAGGCATTCCTCAATCATCACGGCAATCATTTCCTTCCCTAGAAGTTGGAAAAAAAACTAAATTTACATTAAAAATATTGTTTCTCTAACGCATGGGAAGGAGGAAGGCCTTTGCCAAGGCGAGAATGGAGTTTGCCCCAACTTTGTTCCTCTACAACCTTCAAAGGGTTGAGTCCTCGCCCTCACGTCTCCGCCCTTAACGTCCCCGCCCCAAACGTCCCTGGCCCCTAACGTCCCCGCCCCTTCCCCGCCCCTTCCCCGCCTAAATTTGGAGTCAAAATGTTTGAATGGGCATAACTCACTCAAAAATAGCCCAAATCAAGCGTTTGAGGTGTGATTTGACATCTACATTTTTGTAGATGCCAAAAAACATCTCATACGCTTAATTTGGACTATTTTTGAGTGAGACATGGCATCTCAAAGATCTTGATTCCAAAATTGGGCCGGGAGGGGCGGTGACGTCTCCGCCCCTGCCATTTAGGGGCGGGGACGTCCCCGCCCCTAACGTCCCTGCCCGTTCCCCGCCTAAATTTGGAGTCAGAATGTTTGAATGGGCATAACTCACTGGAAAATAGCCCAAATCAAGCAGTTGTGGCAAGTTGTGACATCTAAATTTTCCGTAGATGCCAAAAAACATATCACACGTTTAATTTGGACTATTTTTGGGTGAGATATGGCCGTTCAAATATCCAGATTTCAAAATTGGACGGGGAGGGGCGGTGACGTCTCCGCCCCTACCATTTAGGGGCGGAGACGTCCCCGCCCTAGTGCCACGGTGGCGTGACACGTCCGAATGTGACGTGGTGTTCACACTAAATATTTCTTCAATGGAAAAAATTATTGGGCACACTTCGGGCAATCCGTCTGAACCGTCCGTTCGTGCGGTCCGGACCGCCCGTCCGGTTGTCCCGTCCGATCACCTCAACCCGTCCGTTATGACAACCCTGCTTCAAACACTATAATCTTTCAATCCGTGCTGTCATAGTTTATGAAATTTTGTACATGTATTCCTTCATAAGCCTTTATTGAGATCCTACGGTCACAACTATAAATCAAAGTTTTTGTTACCCTCTTTATTCATTGCACTAGAATCCATTAATTTTGAAGTGTTTTTGGTGTAAAACTGTCACGGTACCTAAGGGGTTAAAAAGTAAAAATTGACTTCAAATTTGCAAAATGGTATGGGTCTCGGCATGTCAACTTAGTCCCTCTGACTTTCACAGTGCAAGGACCCAAACTCCGCAAATTACATATTTTTATAATTCTTTTCCAACTCCAAAAAAGTTTGGTCCTCGACATAGTTTAGTCCACGGTCTGCGAGTGAAACTCCCCTCACATCAAGTTGGAAATCAGAGTTCAGACCGTGGACCCACCTGACACACTCGGTCGTCGCGCTCACAGGGTCAGCATTCGCCAGTGCCACGAACCCGGCTTCACTTTTTCTCACCCTCGCCGTTCAAACGTTCCTGGACCTTTTCCAGTGCTTTGTCGTGCCTCCGTGTGTTGGCCCACGCACACGGTGGAGCGTTGAACCTCCACACTCGCGAGTTGCAGCGTCCGCCATGGATTCCATACAGCGTGATGCAGGTCCAGCAGTCCGCGTACTTTCGCCGCCAGGCACCGTTGCAGGTCCTATAAAAGGAAGAGCACTCCTCATTCCCTCCTCATCAGTGTTACTTGACTCATCAAGCTTATTTCAAGTTGAAATCGTTTGAAGCTTGAGGTGTTGCCTTTCATGGTCAAGCGAGTGGATCTCTGTCGTTCTACTGTGCGCCTTCCTGCAGCAGCTGCAGAGGATCCATTTGCGGCAGAGGTTTGTGGGGTGGACTGGGTACTTGTCTCCGGAGTTCGGTTGCTGCACGACCGCGGTGTGGAGTTGGACGTGAATTGATAACGAAACAGGTATCGACTAGTGAGGATCTGGTGCATATCAGCAGCTATGGCCGATCAGTGGAAGGGGTTCGCCGAGGGCGGTATGGCGTCGATGATCGCCGGGTTTGCGACGCACCCGCTGGACCTGATCAAGGTGCGCATGCAGCTGCAGGGCGAGGCCGTCGCGGCGCCCGCTCTGGCATTCGCATTGGACGGAGCACGACATGCTCCGGTGCGACCGGGCCCGTTCGGTGTGGGGCTGAATGTGGCGCGGTCCGAGGGCGTGCAGGCGCTCTACTCGGGCGTGTCCGCGACGCTGCTGCGGCAATGCCTGTACTCGTCCACGCGCATGGGGCTGTACGAGTACCTGAAGCAGCAATGGCGCGACGAGGCCGCGCAGGAAGGGAGCTCGGGTCTGCCCCTGCACAAAAAGGTGACGGCGGCGCTGGTCGCGGGCGCTGCGGGCGCCGTGGTGGGCAACCCGGCCGACCTGGCGATGGTGCGCATGCAGGCGGACGGCCGGCTTCCGACCTCCGAGAGGCGGAACTACACGGGAGTTGGGAACGCGCTCTCGCGGATGGTGAGGCAGGACGGCGTGCTGTCGCTGTGGACCGGATCCGCTCCCACCGTGACGCGCGCGATGCTAGTCACCGCCGCGCAGCTGGCGACGTACGACCAGATCAAGGACACCATCACGCAGCAGCGCCTGGCGCCCGAGGGCCTCGCCACGCAGGTGGTGGCGAGCTGCTGCGCGGGCGTGCTTGCGTCCGTGGCATCCAACCCTATCGATGTGGTGAAGACGCGGGTGATGAACATGAAGGCCGCTGCGGGTGAAGCGCCGCCATACCGAGGTGCTCTGGACTGCGCCGTGAAGACGGTGCGCGCGGAAGGACCCATGGCTTTGTACAAGGGCTTCGTTCCCACCGTCACTCGGCAGGGCCCTTTCGCCATCGTCATGTTTCTGTCGCTAGAACAGATCAAGAAGGTCCTCGAGGGTTAAACGTGCAGACGATGGTGACATGCGGAATAACTGTAATATTGAGCTGGAGATTTGCATCAAAGGTGGTGCAGTTTTTTGATACTAGTAAGGGAACACATTGTTCTCACAAAGCAAATTTTGTCCTGTAGGATAGTTTTGGTTGAACCTCCCGTGTAAAGATTTGAGAATAAATAGTGTTCATTGATGCGATATGCTGGCCTGAGATTGTCTACACTCGCCACGGCCCATAATTTCAAACATGGATTCCATACACTTTCACAACTTCCACTATGTTGAATACCGACGTGCAACTTGTTGATCATCGTGATTATCTCCAGACCAAACTTTTGCTGCGCCATTTTGCTGCTGCTGTAGCTGCGTCATAGAGAAAATTAGGACCTGTTGGAAATGTAGAACTTTCGTGAAGGCAGTCACTCATTTGTGAATGTGTCGAGTTCTCCTGCGATTGAACCGTCCCACCTCGTAATATTTCAAATCCACTTCATGTACCGTGATGTCATATTTACCTTGGTATCCAATTTCTATTCCGGTGGCCCAGCAACTCCTATTCAATGTAAGTTAAGATTCGGAAACTGGATTCCCCTGAGAATTGCAACTGGAGATGCGGTTGTGGTCAGGAGAACAATTGACCCGCGTGATCAACTCCAGAACTCCTACCAGACAACCATTAAGGTAAGCCACCCTAAAACCGCCAATATCCCATGGCCGACAGCTACTTTTTCACTAAAAACCGCCACTACATGCACATGTAACCAACTCTCTATTTTTAATGGCGGGAGTAAAGGCAAGGGTGGCATGAATTGGATGCACAGTTGGTGGTTTTAGGGGAATGGGATCTTCTAGACTTATTGTACATGCAAGAGTGGAGAAAATGGAATATTTCTAGAATTAGTTTAAGGTTGACTCATTGCCGGTTTTTGGTTGTTATGCATGCGGTTTTAGGCCATTTGTGGAAGGGTCATGGCCCCCACCTACTGACGCTCACCCAACTTTCTTCACATGTGCCTTTGAAAATTCATAAGTAATTCATAACACATCGGAAAAATATGAAATCACTTGGGTTGAAATTGTAATTCTATTGGCTATCACTGAAAAATAATTTAATTATTATCTAGGTTCTCTATATATGCAAACTACTTAACTTGACGGTTATGGGGGGGTTTACCTTAACCCCTAAGGTACCGTGACAGTTTCACACCAAAAACACTTGAAAATTATTGGATTCTAGTGCAATGAATAAAGAAGGAAACAAAAAGTTTGATTTTCAGTTTTGACTGTAGGATCTCAAATGCATCTTATTGAGTAACATAATCATGAAAAATTCATAAACTTCATAAACTTTGACCGCACGGATCGAAAGATCATAGTGTTTAAAGTCAAACAAATGGTTAATTTTCTTCACTTCTTTCAGTGGATCAGCAAACTTTGACTTCACTTGTTGCCAAATTTTTGCACTACATAAGGTCTAAATCCATTACCATGGTGTTAAGCATGATGTTAGTTCCTTACACACCAGATTTTAGAAGTAGAGGAGAGGTGTAGCATATTCAAAACAACTGTGCAAAGAGTGGAGGTTCAAAAATTGCCAATTCACGTTTTAGTTTTTTGTAAATTTATTATGTTTTAGATTGATAATCTAAATCGTCAATAAGTATATTTACACTACACATTGTTGTGAAGCAAAATGAAAAGTGAAAAATATGAAGATCTCTAAGTTTTATGTGATAATGAAGAAGTTTTTTTTGGTACCTTGCCCGACAATGTGTGATAATGTGTGAAATTGTTTGACTTGGATTAATAATATGCTATTTTTCACAAGAATCTTTTTTTCACAATATGAAAGGGAAAAAATATGGATTGCTAGAATTGAAAATCTCACGTTCAATAGAGTGGTCTTGTAAAACTTTTTGGAGCTGCCCGAAGTGCCCACTCTCCTAATTTGAAATTCAAAACCCTGTAACTTTTTCATTGCATGACGGATTTAGGGAAAAATATCTCTCCCATTGAGGTCTTAGTAATGTCCTTCTACGGTAAAAATTTGAAAGTGGAATGTTGGAAATTGACACCATAGGAACCTGACCGAACTTTCTAAAAGCCCATTTTTGACACTTGATCTTTTAGGGGAGATCCTTCCACTGCTTGGCATCTGTAGAAATGTTTACAGAACTCATCAAGATAACAGAAACCAACCACAAACAACAAAGGTATAATAAACACCAAGTTAACACGAAACCATAGAGGAATAAATATGCATCTAAGGGTTGTGCTCACATGCTATGATATGCCAAATCTACAGTAAAAGCATAGTTTATCAAGACAAGAATAAGACAAGAATACTAGTTTGATCTGCCAACTCCATGAATTTATATATATAATATTATTTTTATCCATTTTTTTCTTCATTCTTCAACAAACTGAAGATTGCTTCTAAATAGTAATTTTAATGTACTATAAGAATCAACAATTGAATGATTATATAATTTATCTATCTATTTATTTAATTTCCCTTATGAAATTCAAGCTTGTCACTAAGCATTGAGTTTTATTGAATAATATCAAGTATTCAAGAGACTATAATATTAAAGTGGAATTTTGAAGTTTTGGCATTTCTAATACTCCACTTATAATCATAAAATTACCAAGATCATGGATATTTGCACTTATTTGAAGTGAATAAAGATAGTATAGTATTTTTAAATGAGATATCTTATAAATATGTTATGTACATTCTACAAATTGGTATAAGAAATCAACATCATATATATTATATCTTTAAAATGATCTTAAACATATTAAACCATATTATAGTTAAAGAATAGTTAAACCATATAATAGTTAAAGCCCACTGCTATTTATGATAGCATCCCTTAAGTCCAAAGTATTTAGATTGGTGGAGAGGAGGGGTGACATCCCCCCTCTTGGTACACAGAGAGAGATCTCGGCTAGGCCCGAGTCTGGAGTATTTCCAAATTTCTACCCTTACAGTGGATGAGATTCCTTGATCCCCGTGGAAAGTTGTCTTGCTTATATGAATGACTATGCAATAGACTGTTGTGATTCTTATATCATTTTTTTGTTTGATTCATTGGGTGTGGTTGTAGTTGGAATCCGGCTTTGCGTGACCTGTTTACCAGGACTGTTTTCCGGGTTGTTTCCGGGATTGTCTTCCGGGTTGTTTCCGGGATTGTCTTTCGGGTTGTTTCTGGGATTGTTTCTAGTAAATTTTGAGGGCTCGTGAACTAGCAACAACCTTTTAACTCTTTTATGGTGTAGAGTTAGGTCGTGGAGATTGTGGCCTCTGGATTGCGAGAACGGAGTACAGTGATTTTCTGGGCACTCGAAAAACTTACCGAAAACTACTTTGACGCTCAACTGAGTTTAAATTAAACATTTATGATTACTTGTTACCAGTCACGACTCACCAAGGTATCAGCGAAGTCCTTCTTTTGGGTGTGCTGAGGTATTGAATATGTATTGTTCTTAGATTTAGAAAGTTCCACACACGATACAAATCCGTGGAAACGATCTAGTTAGATGGGCTCTCTTAAGGTTAATTTCAGATAACTATGGAAATTACGAACCATTGGACTACGACAATACTCAATAATCTTTGCCACTGGTAGAATCCGTGTGATATTTTCTAACGAGACGCCAAGGTTTTGGATTCAATTAGACTGAGTGTTATGAGGTTTAGTTTTGGGCAAGTCTATTTTTACTTCCTCCCTCCGGGTGTGCAATCTAAATTTCTGAATAGGTCTCCAGTTTCTGCTCCACACGCTCAAGGTGTTTGATGAGTGGAACAACGGTCTTCTGGTTGCATTTGTTTTGACGAGAAGATGCTCCCAAGAAGATCTCACTGAGTGGATGAGGGCATTGAACGATAAGATGTTCCACGACAGCTCAGGATGGCGACCAAACGCCTTCATTGCTGACTGTGCTTAGGGAGAGATCAATTCCCTGCGGTGAGCACCTCTCGAGTGTCATTGATGTCATGTATCATGTAACGTATACAGACTTGTAACACTGAGTTACGAAACACTGTCGTGTAATGTTTAGGGAGGTGTGGCCTGGAACAGAGATTTTTCTCTGCTTAAAGCATGTAAGACGAACATAGCAGAAGTACGCTAGTGCCAAGGTGAAGGACCCTACGGTGCGAGCAGACATCCTGGGGGATCTATAGTGGATGATGTACGCTCAAAATTTCGGTCCGTCGGGCGAGGATACTGTTGTAGTACGTTTGGCAAGTATTCACATTTTAATACAAAGATACCCTCAGGTAATCGTTCCCAGAGAGAATCATCGAGAACTACAATGACTAACACCGAGCCTAAATCTGTACAATGTCAAATATACCACAGTAGATACATCAAAAGAAAGAAAAGAGAGGTTTAGACTACAAGGTCTGAGCGTTAATTACACCAACCACCTCGCTCAGGTGCCTCCCTTGGGTAGGAGAGTACTTGGCCCGGACATGAATGATACTTGGCTCGGATCCTACTTGGCCCGGATTTAGTTAGTTTAATCTTATAGCTTTATACATATGCACACTATACACAACCGGCGTACGTTAACATCCGGATAGGATATATCACCACGACCGATGGTCCGTGGACTCACAGAGATTTTAGTGTTGGCACAAGTAACGACTATCCATCTTCACATTCTCTCCTTCTATTCCTATTCACTCACTTGGATGTTTATGGTTTCATTGAGTTCCCCTCTAAAGGGGAGTTAGGCCCGAGTTATCGAAACTAAGAGAGACGTAAAGTAAGTGAGAAGGGGACCTACCCGCCCACTATCCGAGACTCTCTAAGTCTCCCTCCACATCCGATGCGGCTGGAGGTAAAATGCTTTTGGAAACAACACTAGCCTTCACAACCGACGCCAATCTGACGCCAGAAGGTCACTCAAGACTTGCTATGATCCTTTCACGTCCGTCACTCCCCCCTTGTCCTTCCCTAAACACTTACAATTTCACCTGTTATTCCCATCCACACGGACTAACTCTACCTGATGGAACAAGGAAACAACTGCAAATGTCAGAGTTAGAGTCACGCCCGACTAACAATCTAACCATCTCACATGTTATTCCCATCCACACGGACTAACTCTACTTGATGGAACAAGGAAACAATGACTTCGACGGTTAGTACGGACTTCAGGAGTAGACTACTAGAAATAGTACTCACAGTCATGTAGAATCCGAGCTCTCCAACCATAGAAGGTTTTCTGAGAACGTGGGTTTAGAATTAAACTGAAAGCAAATACACACATCAAGCAGTAAAAAGAGGTGCTAAGAGACTCCTCTCTTATACTGCCAAGAACTCACACAAACGCCAAAAGCAAACGATGCTTTCTACCAAACCTGGCGGCATTAACTACCCTTGACAGCGCAGCCACAGTCCACCAACTCTGAGTACCAAGTCAAAAGGCATCTGCACGAATCCCAAGGCAAAACCAAGTCAAATCCAAGTTCAACGCGGGGCCTAGTCCGCGAATGAACAGTGACCTACAAACTAAGATTCTGACCCTACTTCCGGGTCAATTCCTCGAGTCTTCTCTTCTCTTTCCTTCATGTCTGAGCTCGTTCTCTCCTTCCCGGTCCGGGCTCATCCTCTCCTTCCCGGTCCGAGCTTGTCCTCTTCTTCCCGGTCCGAGCTCGTCCTCTCCTTCCTGGTCCAGGCTCGTCCTCTTCTTCCCGGTCCGGACTCGTCCTCTCCTTCCCGGCCCGCGCTCGTCCTCTCCTTCCCGGTCTGGGCTCGTCCTCTCCTTCGAGTCCGGGCTTGTCCTCTCCTTCCCGGTCCGCGCTTATCTTCCTCTTCTTTGCGGTGGTGGTCATCCTCCCTTGCCTATCCAAGCTTGCCTTCCTTGCCTTGGCGGTGGTGGTCGTCCTCCTTCGGTTATCCGAGCTTGCCTTGGTGGTGGTCGTCCTCCTTTGCCTATCCGAGCTCCCTTCCGAGCTCCCTTCCGAGCTCACATCCGAGCTGAACCTTCTAGGCAGCATATCTTCTTTGTTATGCATCCAAACGAGACAATCGACCCCTTGATTGGCATCTCCTTGTTGCGTAGATGCCGACAAACTCCTCACTTGTTCCATTTGGACAAGTATCAAGGGAGTTATGCCTCTCCCAAGGTTCGGGACTCCCGGGACAGCTTTCCGGGCTCAATCCAAGCTCACTTCCGGGCTCAACCTTCTAGGCAGTGTATCTTCCTTGTCCCGCATCCAAACGGGACGATCAACCACTTGATTGACATTTACTTGTTGCGTAGATGCCGATAGACTCCTCATTTGTCTCATTTGGACAAGTATCAAGGGAGTTATGCCTCTCCCAAGATTCGGGACTCTTGAGACAACTTTCCGGGCTCACTTCCGGGCTCTCTTCTCGGCTCACTACCGGGCTCACTTTTGGGCCCTCTTCTGGGCTCTCTTCGTATCGTTTCTTGCGCCGCGCTTGCTTGCGGTCCTCTTCTTCTACTCGTCCGCCTCCAAGCTCGATCCGCACTGTGGTGGTCTTGGTTCGAGTCTGTTCCGAGCCCTCTTGGTGATGGTTGTCCTCATGGTTCCATCTTTGCCTTTGCCCTCCTATTCTTGAGATGATGGCGATCCTTATGTCCGCTTAGTCCGCGTGTGCTCCTTGTTGTGCTACTCGCGGAGTTGGTGATGTTCCTCCCGCCTACTCGCTCATGTTCCTCGTCGTCGTCCTTACAGGGTTCTTCCTCGCTTTTGGAGTCTTGTTCCTAGCTTGCTCCGCGGTGATCCTCGTGTGCTCGCAACCCTCGCCTCTGCGCTAATCTCCTTCTTGCTTATCGCGTGCTCAGAACCCTCGTCGAATTTGGTGCTTAAGTGCTGCCTGCTCGGATCTCCTCGCACTCTAGTGCTTGGGCTGCTTGCTTAGATCTCCTCCTTCCTCGTGTTCCGGTGCTCAGGCTGCCTGATCGGATCTCCTCCTTCCTTGTGCTCCGGTGCTTGGGTTGCCTACTCGGACCTTCTCCTCGCGCTCTGCTGCTCGTTCTTGTACCAGCCTCTAGCTTGGGTGGAGCTCGTGAGCAGCTTCCTCTCTAGGCTGCCTGCTCGGACCTCCTCCTCGCGCTACGCTGGTGCTGGCCTCCGGGCTCCGTTGATGCTGGCCTCCGGGTTCTGCTGGTGCTGGGCCCTAGCCTCCGCGCTTCTATTGATGTCGACCTCCGGGCTCCGCTGGTGCTGGCCTTCATACTCCGCTGGTGCTGGCCTTTGGGCTCGGCTAGTGTTGGCCTCTGGGCTCGGCTGATGATGTTCACTCTCCAGGTTCTAGCTCTATAAGAAGTCCGGGCTTGGGCCCCAGAAGTTTCCTTCAGGCTTCAGTTCTTATCTCCGGGTTCTTTCCCTCCGGGCTCTTCATACTCCGCTCTAGCTGTTGAGCTTGAAGTTGTTTTTTCCCGGGCTCCTTCCACTCCGCTCCAATTATTGAGCTTCAAGTTTTCCCCACCCGTGCTCCTTATTCCGCTCCAGCCAGAATCGGGTCCTAGACTACTTTTTATCCATTCTAAGGTTTTTGAAATACCTTCAAATTTTTTTAACTCTAATCTACCTTAAAGGTTAATACTAGTCTCGGGCTAACTCCTAGATCTATCTAACTAGTCATATTTAAGATCCCTAACTCACTAACTAACAAAATTTTATAATTCGTGGTAAAATAGATACCATGATCGACAAGGCGAAGGATCTGGTAGAAACCCCATAAAGCATGTGGCCAAAGGAGAAGGCTTTTTGGGATTACATGGAGACGCACGGGGGGAACAAGGCTCACATGTGGGTTGTCGGTTTTCGGAAGATGAAGTACGTTGGGCACGATACGAATGCTCCATTTGAAGGGTACCACTCGCTACTGAAGGCGATTCTGAGGTGTGAGGGCAGTCGCATGGCTGATACGAGAGTGGATTGGTGCGTGTGGAGGTTGCACAAGGAGGTGGAGCCACACTATTGGTACACATCGTTGCGCAAAGAGGGCGGGTTTGTAGATAGAAGAAAAAACAGGACATTGTTGTTCCGCGTTCTTGCTTGCGAGGAGTATCCCTGAAACAAACGTGACGTGGCCAACGTTTGCTGGAGGACCAGCTTTTGTTATGTCTCAGACTCATGACATCTCCACTACATCGTCTACAATTTGGAGATTGAGATGTCATGCTATAATTGCGTGCATGCGCAAAGGGGAAACATTTGCAAACACCAAGTTAAGGTACTATTGATGCTAAATCCGCATCTCACAGAAGGAACGATTGCTCGATATTGCGGGCGTGAAATGGACAAGGCCGTTGAAGGATTGCAACATTTGTTGATGCCGTCAAAAGTCCCTATGCGAAGCTCGGGGGATGCGTAGAAGCAATGTCACAGAAGTTCTATTAACCCACGAGTGTTATTAGAAAGTTTAGGGATGCCAACTCCCAAGGTACTGGCCGTGAAGCCCACGGTGGAAGAGTTGGGGGATAAGATGCTAGCAGTCATGAAGGATATTTTCAAAGACATAGATTCCGACTCGGACTTGATGCTTCATTTCTTCGCAGATTTGCGTGCTGCAAGGGGTCGAATTCAGTTAATGGAAGTGGAGGTGAAGGGTGATCACATCCATGCCGTTGCTAGATTGTCGGCACTCCATCGGGTGCATGATGGTCGCGGAATGAAATTGGCACGTGACAAAGACTTCCTGGAGCGAGGGGGAAAATCTGTCATCAGAAAATTGCAACTTGAAGGTGATTAGACGCGATACATATAGTTCCTTCAAATTTCAATGGGCTATGTTCTGAAAGTTTGAAACATTGCTTTGTGCCATGTTTTGGTCTAGGAACAAAGGTTTACGGTTAAGGATTTAAGCGTACTTCATGGCTGAAAGTTCACGGTTAGGGTCATGTAGACAGTAGCACTGGTCGCAGTCATATAACACTGGTCGTAGTCGTGAAACATTGGCCTATGTTTCCTTGTAACACTACCCGGTGTCCTAAGACACTGTATGCAGGGAACATAATATAACAACCATTGGAACACAGATACACTTGTGTAGCAAACGCTTCGCTTTGAACTGCACTAACACCCGTTCGTCGAGACACTCTCGCGGATTTCAATTTTTCTCCGAAGCGTCAGACTGTCTTGCAACCCTCTCATGCAATGTACATTGTTAATTTCAAGGATAAGCCAACCCATTTTAAAATAGTGTAATCTACTCAAAGATAATACTTTTAATGCCATGGCTTATGTAGTGTTCATTTTTCTTGCAAAGCATAAATGAAGCATGTGTTGCTTCAAGCAATGACACTATTGAAGTTAGCTCGGTTCCACAGTGCATGAGGCCCAGATATTCAATGAACAATAAAAGCACATTGTTGTAGAATGACCAAGTAATTTATAGGCGTGCAAGTGAATTCTGAATTATGTATGAAGTGAAGTTGTTATATAAATTATGTTATACATGCGTTTTTTTGTACTCTAGACGATTATGCTTAGTCTCTCTTGTTTTTCTTTTCACTCATCTTTTCTAAATTTCTTCCTTTTATGCCATTGTCTTCCACCTTCCCCTTGGATAAGTGAATTTTTTAATCACAGTACATTTTGCAACATCTGATTTTTTTGTTTATACTTTTTATATCATGTTGTACAATAATTTGTAGTTCTTTTCTCTATACTTTATTATTTTTCTTCTTATTTTATAGCATTTTGTATATCGAGATTTGTTGTGTCCATGAATGTAATTTATTTGATCTTGTATTAGTATCTTGCTTTGTTTCTTTCTTCACTCTATATATTTTCCTAATTGTATTTTTAAATACATTATTTCACTCAAGCATGCGCATTTCTATTTTCCTAGGCCTTCGTTTGGGACTTCAAAACACGTTACTGCCCATTCCTTCTTATGTAATTATTTGATTTATTAATAGTCGATTCACGTTTTTCTGGGTTTATATTAAATCCAAGTTGTGTATCCAGCCCCTATGCAACTAAAAATCTTCTTTTCCATATAAAAGATTTAGAGTTGTATACTTACACTTTTATTTTTTCCCCAATTTAATAAGAAGTCCACAACTTTAATTTAACCGTCTAGATTTTGAAACACTCAGGAATGTCAATTTCTTAAAAAACAATTTGCAAATAAAGAAGTTTTTAACACCTTCCGCTTGCAAACCTATTCTAAAAATGCTACTCACTTCTATGTCGTGAGGAATTTGGCAAAGTAATAAGTTATACGCCTTAATTGTATCTAGTTTAAACCATTGAATTGTATTCCCAATGCTATGAGATCAATGAAAGAGCCCAAAAACAAATCAGGGTTGTGACTCTTGAATTGTACATTATGTACTACTTGACAAACCTTGTCATTTTAATTAGTAGTTGAAAAGGAGATCTCCAACCCCAATTATTGTAATTTCTAGAAAATTTTAATTGAACTCGGTTACAAGCATCTTTATCATCTCTAGGGTTCATGTTTCAGCTTCCTACTCCAAGGGAGTGGGCTCGCAATTGTTCCGCTTTTTGCTGCTATATGCTATTTAAGCAATTTCACTGCTCCCCAACCTCTTGTGTCCCATTCAACATAGGGTTTTAAGAGCTCTGTTGTGTCAACACGACTTGCAAGTCAATTTTAGGAAGATTCGCTCTCATAACAGTCCTGCTCTCGTGGGTGGAACTCGTGAGGTCGTGGCGGGAATGGGGCTTGGGTTGGAGCTTGACCTCGACGAGGAAGGTGAACTGGAGCTTGATCTAGACGAGGGCCACAATGCTCCTCCTCTTCCTTGCGGGTGGTCACCCAATCGAGCCTGCAGTAAGAGACGTCGGCGTTGTCAAAGTACATCATTAAAATGATTGCAAGCGGGAACTAGGAGAGGCTGCTGCCCAACATCGGAAACTCCATGGAGGTCGTTCACGGAGGTCTCTATATCGTGCGATGCGGAGTCGAGCACGGAGTACTGGACGTGGGAGTAGCAAGGGCATGTTCTCGTCTACGGCGTGGAGGAGATGTATGTGCCAGAGTATGTGTATGGGAATCACTTTGAGCTGGTGCTGAAGACCGAGCCATTGTATGAGGACTTCGTAGAGAGACCGCCGTATGGCCTCACCGGGATCATTAGCAACATAGAAAGATGGCTCAATGAAAGCAGTTAGGTCATGAGTTGTTGCATTGTACACTTGGGATAAAATTCACAACATTATGATTTTATTTCAAAGTTCAATTGACAAGAATCTCTGCCTTGGTTGTATTCTCATGAGTATAAATTCCCAGAAACCTTCAGTATATACGTTTCTAGGGTTGCTAGGATGCAATGTCGGGAGGATAGTTGCAGGTGTAATCAACCTCTAGAATTTTTTGGTCACATTTGAAGGTCTATAGTCTAATTTCTTTGATACGACACTTGACATTACAACAACCTCCATTGGATGACATTACTTTGCGCAACCAAACTTTTATAGTCTCAAACTTCTATGATACGACTATGAGGGCATCTTCAATGCATACCCTACATATTCTCTCTAAAAAATTAAATAGAGTGACTTCTAGCGAGCTCGAGAAGTATAGAGGGAAGGGTAGAGGGTCGGTTGCTTCAACCTACCACGACCTCGTGAGTCGCTTCATGCTGTGAAAGAGCCACTGAAAGCCACTTCACACTGACATTTGCTTGCTATAGTGCTACAATACAAGTACGGGGAGATGTTGAGGGCTCTAAAAGGGTCGAAAATGTGGCTTGTGGGAGGCCAAACTTTCCAGGTCTTAAAATGTTGAAGGATTGTTCAAGGTACGGTTGGGGCAGGGTTTGGTTGAAACCCTGAAAAGTTCAATGCAAGGAATTTATCCAAGGGATGCATTGTGGATACTTTGACATTGAATATTGTGACACTATGAGACCCTTACTTTGTCATATTATAGAGGGAGTGAATGTATTGGAAACATGTTATCATACTAAGAACAAAATGTAAACATTGGAGAACACTTGCATCATGGAATAGAGTTCCATTCCTTTTGCCTTCTGCCCCTCCGTTGGCTGTGGCCAATTGTAGTAGAGAACATCGGATACTCGAGAGGTTGAGGAAGATCACAGTAAACAACCTAAGAGAACTTTAGACACCTTATTTGGACCTAATTTGTACTCTTGTTACTTGAGGATTTTTTAGGTAATATTTGCAATGTTTTAAAGTTTGTACATCCTATTAACAATACAATTCTCACGCCATTTTTCTCGTAGATACTTTTTGGCAACCTTTAGGCATCTATTAGTGTGCAAAATAATAAAACCCTCATAACGCAACATTTAGATTTAAAATGTCATATTAACGATTATGTGACACCTCGAAATTACAATATTTCCTCAGCTTCCAAATGGTGTCACATTGAAGAGGTTAGATTGTACTCTCTTGACAGCAAACCATAACTTAGTGGGGTTCGCACGCGGACCAAGGGTCGAGAGGTCGAGTGCTACTTGCAATTCAATTGGTCTCGAGCCTCAAAATTGGCCTTGATTGGCCTCTTGGCTTTCACACACAAGCCACGAGTCGAGAGGCCAAGGGCGTCTAAACTGCCTACATGGAAACACTTTTTGGAGGTTCTGGCGCCAAGAGTACAGTCCCAGGACAGAAGTTTGGGTTTCTATTCTCATTCGGACCAAACTCTTGCCTAGGTGCCAAACATTATTTTCATTAAAATATTCAGATTTGACAATATCTCAACCACTAGATTAAAACATAGACTTATTTTACCTTGAAATATTTTACCCAGATTCTTTGCCCAGATTTTTTACCCAACACTTTCACTCAACTTCTTTTACCTAAAAGTTTTACCCGAAAGTTCTTATTCGGATTTTCACCTAAATGCTTTTACCTCAAATTTTGTGTGCCGGTGCTTATGGGAATTTATTGTGTAATGACATTTCCGACCATTATCCTGATTTTTTTAATCCAAAAATGTATTCCCTTGTAGACTCCATAGCTAGAGGATGTCAGAGAGGAAAATTCCATGATAGTAAAACCCTTCAGAAGTAGAAATTGACTTGGAATTTGCCAAATGGTATGGGTCTCGGCCTGTCAACTCAGTCCCTCTGCCTTTCACACTACAAGGACCCAAACTCTGCAAATTACATATTCTTATAAAAAGTTTCAAACTCCAAGAAATTTGGTCCTCGACAAAGTTTAGTCCACGGTCTGCGTGCGAAACTCCCCATCACATCAAGTTGAATATCGGAGTTTAGGCCGTGGACCCACCTGGCACACTCGGTCGCCGCCCGCTCACAGGGTCAGCATTCGCCAGTGCCACGAACCCGGCTTCACTTTTTCTCACCCTCGCCGTTCAAACGTTCCTGGACCTTTTCCAGTGCTTTGTCGTGCCTCCGTGTGTTGGCCCACGCACACGGGCGTTGAACCTCCACACTCGCGAGTTGCAGCGTCCGCCATGGATTCCATACAGCGTGATGCAGGTCCAGCGCTCCGCGTACTTTCGCCGCCAAGCACCGTTGCAGGTCCCATAAAAGGAAGAGCCCTCCTCATTCCCTCCTCATCAGTGTTACTTGACTCATCAAGCTTATTTCAAGTCGAATTCGTTTGAAGCTTGAGGTGTTGCCTTTCATGGTCAAGCGAGTGGATCTCTGTCGTTCTACTGTGCGCCTTCCTGCAGCAGCTGCAGAGGATCCATTTGCGGCAGAGGTTTGTGGGGTGGACTGGGTACTTGTCTCCGGAGTTCGGTTGCTCCACGACTGCGGTGTGGAGTTCGACGTGAATTGATAACGAAACAGGTATCGACTAGTGAGGATCTGGTGCATATCAGCAGCTATGGCCGATCAGTGGAAGGGGTTCGCCGAGGGCGGTATGGCGTCGATGATCGCCGGGTTTGCGACGCACCCGCTGGACCTGATCAAGGTGCGCATGCAGCTGCAGGGCGAGGCCGTCGCGGCGCCCGCTCTGGCATTCGCATTGGACGGAGCACGACATGCTCCGGTGCGACCGGGCCCGTTCGGTGTGGGGCTGAATGTGGCGCGGTCCGAGGGCGTGCAGGCGCTCTACTCGGGCGTGTCCGCGACGCTGCTGCGGCAATGCCTGTACTCGTCCACGCGCATGGGGCTGTACGAGTACCTGAAGCAGCAATGGCGCGACGAGGCCGCGCAGGAAGGGAGCTCGGGTCTGCCCCTGCACAAAAAGGTGACGGCGGCGCTGGTCGCGGGCGCTGCGGGCGCCGTGGTGGGCAACCCGGCCGACCTGGCGATGGTGCGCATGCAGGCGGACGGCCGGCTTCCGACCTCTGAGAGGCGGAACTACACGGGAGTTGGGAACGCGCTCTCGCGGATGGTGAGGCAGGACGGCGTGCTGTCGCTGTGGACCGGATCCGCTCCCACCGTGACGCGCGCGATGCTAGTCACCGCCGCGCAGCTGGCGACGTACGACCAGATCAAGGACACCATCACGCAGCAGCGCCTGGCGCCCGAGGGCCTCGCCACGCAGGTGGTGGCGAGCTGCTGCGCGGGCGTGCTTGCGTCCGTGGCATCCAACCCAATCGATGTGGTGAAGACGCGGGTGATGAACATGAAGGCCGCTGCGGGTGAAGCGCCGCCATACCGAGGTGCTCTGGACTGCGCCGTGAAGACGGTGCGCGCGGAAGGACCCATGGCTTTGTACAAGGGCTTCGTTCCCACCGTCACTCGCCAGGGCCCTTTCGCCATCGTCATGTTTCTGTCGCTAGAACAGATCAAGAAGGTCCTCGAGGGTTAAACGTGCAGACGATGGTGACATGCGGAATAACTGTAATATTGAGCTGGAGATTTGCATCAAAGGTGGTGCAGTTTTTTGATACTAGTAAGGGAACACATTGTTCTCACAAAGCAAATTTTGTCCTGTAGGATAGTTTTGGTTGAACCTCCCGTGTAAAGATTTGAGAATAAGTAGTGTTCATTGATTGCGATATGCTGGCCTGAGATTGTCTACACTCGCCACGGCCCATAATTTCAAACATGGATTCCATACACTTTCACAACTTCCACTATGTTGAATACCGACGTGCAACTTGTTGATCATCGTGATTATCTCCAGACCAAACTTTTGCTGCGCCATTTTGCTGCTGCTGTAGCTGCGTCATAGAGAAAATTAGGACCTGTTGGAAATGTAGAACTTTCGTGAAGGCAGTCACTCATTTGTGAATGTGTCGAGTTCTCCTGCGATTGAACCGTCCCACCTCGTAATATTTCAAATCCACTTCATGTACCGTGATGTCATATTTACCTTGGTATCCAATTTCTATTCCGGTGGCCCAGCACCTCCTATTCAAAGTAAGTTAAGATTCGGAAACTGGATTCCCCTGAGAATTGCAACTGGAGATGCGGTTGTGGTCAGGAGAACAAATGACTGGCGTGATCAACTCCAGAACTCCTACCAGACAACCAATAAGCCCTAAGGTACCGTGACAGTTTCACACCAAAAACATTTGAAAATTGTTGGATTCTAGTGCAATGAATAAAGAAGGAAACAAAAAGCTTGATTTTTAGTCTTGACCGTAGGATCTCAAATACATATTATTCGGTACCATACTCGAAAAAAGTTCATAAACGTTTACCGCACGGATTGAAGGATTATAGTGTTTAAAGTCAAACAAATGGTTCATTTTCTTCCCTGCGTTCAGTGGATCATCAAACTTTGACTTCACCTGGTGCCAAATTTTTACACTACACAAGGTTTAAATCCATAACCATTGTGTCAAGCATGATGATAGTTCCTTACACACCAAATTTTAGAGGTAGAGGAGGGGTGTAGCATATTCAAAACAACTGTGCAAAGAGTGGAGGTTCAAAAATTGCCAATTCACGTTTTAGTTTTTTGTGAACTTAATATGTTTTAGACTGATAATCCAAATCGTCAACACGTATATTTACACTACACGTTGTTGTGAAACAAGCAAAAAAGTTTGAAAAATATGAAGATCTCTAAATTTTATGTGAAAATGAAGAAGTTTTTTTGGTACCTTGCCCGACAATGTGTGACAATGTGTGAAAATGTTTGACTTGGGTTAATATGCTATTTTACACTAAAGACAAGAACTTTTTTTTGACAATATGAAAGGGAAAACATATGACTTGCTGGTACTGAAAATCTCACTTTCAATAGAGCGTCCTATTAAAACTTTTTGGAGGTTCCTAAAGTGCCCGTTCTCCCCATTTGAAATTCAAAACCCTATAACTTTTTCATTACATGACGGATTTATGGAAAACAATTCTCCCATTGAGGTCTTAGTAATGTCCTTCTATTGGATAAAAATTCAAAGTGGAATGTTGGAAATTGACACCATAGGAACCTGACCGAACTTTCTAAATGCCCATTTTTGACACTTGGTCCTGTAGGGGAGATCCTTCCACTGCTTGGCATCTGTAGAAATGTTTACAGAACTCATCATGATAACAGAAACCAACCACAAACAACAGAGGTATAATCAACACCAAGTTAATACAAAACCACAGAGGAATAAATATGCATCTAAGGGTTGTGCTCACATGCTATGATATGCCAAATCTACGATAATAGCTTAGTTTATCAAGACAAGAATAAGACAAAAATACTAGTTTGATCTGCCAACTCCATGAATTTATATATATATAATCTTATTTCTATGAGTTTTTTTCTTCCTTCTTGAACAAATTGAAGATTGCTTCTAAATAGTAATTTTAATGTACTATAAGAATCAACAATTGAATGATTATATAATTTATCTATCTATTTATTTAATTTCCCTTATGAAATTCAAGCTTGTCACTAGGCATTGAGTTTTATTGAATAATATCAAGTATTCAAGAGATTATAATATTAAAGTGGAATTTTGAAGTTTTGGCATTTCTACTACTCCACTTATAATCATATAATTACCAAGATCATGGATATTTGCCCTTATTTGAAGTGAATAAAGATAGTATAGTATTTTTAAATGAGATATCTTATAAATATGTTACGTACATTCTACAAATTGGTATAAGAAATCAACATCATATGTATTATATCTTTAAAATGATCTTAAACATATTAAACCATATTATAGTTAAAGAATAGTTAAACCATATAATAGCTAAAGCCCACTGCTATTTATGATAGCATCCCTTAAGTCCGAAGTATTTGAATTGGTGGAGAGGACGGGTGCCATCCCCCCTTTTGGTAAACAAAGAGAAATCTCGGCTAAGCCTGAGTTAGGAATATTCCCTATTTTCTACCCTTACAATGGATAAGATTCCTTGATCCCCGTGGAAATTTGTTTTGCTCATGTGAATTACTATACAATAAACTGTTGTGATTTTTTTATATAATTTTTTTGTTTGATTCATTGGCTGTGGTTGTAGTTGGAATCCGGCTTTGCGTGACCTATCTTAGAGACTGTTTTCCGGGTTGTTTCCGAGATTGTTTCCAGTAAACTGTGAGGGCCATGAACTAGCAGCAACCTTTTAACTATTTAATGGTGTAGAGTTAGGTTGTGGAGATTGTGACCTCTGGATTGCGAGAACGGAGGGCAGTGACTTTCCGGGCACTGTAAAAACTTACCGAAAACTACTCTCACGCTCAACAGAGTTTAAATTAAACATTTGTGGTTACTTATTACTAGTCACGACTCACCAAGGTATCGGGGAAGTCATCCTCTTGGGTATGCTGAGGTATTGAATATGTATTGTTCTTAGATTTAGAAAGTTCCACACACGATACAAATGTGTAGAAACGATCAAGTTAGGTGGGCTCGCTTAAGATTAATTTCAGTGAACTTTGGAAATTACAAACCACTGGACTACGACAATACTCGATAATCTTTGCCACTGGTAGAATCCGTGTGATATTTCCTAACAGACGCTCGGGTTTTGGATTCAATTAGACTGAGTGTTATGAGGTTTAGTTTGAGGCAAGTCTATTTTTACTTCCTCCCTCTTGGCGTGCAATCTAAATTTCTAAATCGGTCTCCAGTTTCCGCATTACACGCTCATGGTATTTGACAAGTGGAACAACGGTCTTCTAGTTGCAATTGTTCTAACAAGAAGATGCTCCCAAGAAGATCTCACTCCGTGGATGAGGGCATTGAACGACAAGATGTGCCGCGACAACTTAGGATGGCGACCAAACACCTTCATTGTAGACTGTGCTCAGGGAGAGATCAATTCCCTACGGTGAGTAACTCTCCAGTGTCATTGATGTCATGTATCATGTAACGTATACAGACTTGTAACACTGAGTCTCAAAACACTGTCGTGTAATGTTCAGGGAGGTGTGCCCTAGAACAAGGATTTTTCTCTACTTCTGGCATGTATGACAAGCGTAGCAGAAGCACGCTTGTGCCAAGGTGAAGGACCCTACGGTGGGAGCTGACATCCTCAGGGATCTACAGTGGATGATGTACGCTCGAAATTCAGGTCCGTCGGGCGAGGATACCATGATCGAATTGGCAATGGATCTGTTAGAAACCGCATGAACCATGTTGCCAAAGGAGAAGGCTTTTTGGGATTACATGGAGACGCACGGGGGGAACAAGGTTCATATGTGGGTTGTCGGTTTTCGGAAGATGAAGTACGTTGGTCAGGACACGAATGTTCCCATTGAAGGGTACCACTCGCTACTGAAGGCGATTTTGAGGTGTGAGGGCAGTCGCATGGCTGATACGAGAGTGGATTGGTGCGTGTGGAGGTTGCACAAGGAGGTGGAGCCACACTATTGGTACACATCGTTGCGCAAAGAGGGCGGGTTTGTAGATAGAAGAAAATGCTGGACGTTACTGTTCCGCGATGTTGCGTGCGAGGAGTATCCCTGAACTAAACGTGACGTGGCCAACGTTTGCTCGAGGACCAGCTTCCGTTATGTCTTAGACTCATGGCATCTCCACTACATTGTCTACAAATCGGAGAATGAGATGCCATGATCTAATTGCATGCAAGCGCAGAGGGGGAACATTTGCAAACACCAAGTTAAGGTACTACTGATGCTAAATCCGCATCTCACAAAAGGAACAATTGCTCAGTATTGCGGGCGTGAAATGAACAAGGCCATCGGAGGATTGCAGCATTTGTTGACGCCGTCAAAAGTCCCTATGCAAAGCTCAGGGGATGCGTAGAAGCAGTGTCACAGTAGTACTATTAACCCACCAGTGTGACAAGGAAGTTTAGGGATGCCAACGTCCAAGGTAGTGGCCGCGAAGCCCACGGTGGAAGAGTTGGGAGATAAGATGCTAGCAGTCATGAAGGATATTTTCAAAGACATAGATTCCGACTCGGACTTGATGCTTCATTTCTTCGCAGATTTGCATCCTGCAAGGGGTCGAATTCGGTTAATGGAAGCGGAGGTGAAGGGTGATCACATCCATGCCGTTGCTGGATCGCCGGAGCTCGATCGGGTGCATGATGGTCGCGGAATGAAATTGGCACGTGACAAGGACTTCTTGGAGCGAGGGGGAAAATTTGTCATCAGAAAATTGCAACTTGAAGGTGATTAGACACGATACATTTAGTTCCTTCAATGGGCTATGTTCTGAATGTTTGAAACACTACTTTGTGCCATGTTTTGGTCTAGGAACAAAGGTTTACGGTTAACGATTTAAGCGTACTTCATGACTAAAAGTTCACGGCTAGGGTCATGTAGCACTGGTCGCAGTCATATAACACTAGTCGTAGTTGTGAAACACTGGCCTATGTTGCCTTGTATCACTACCCGCTGTCCAAAGACATTATACGCAGGGAAGATAATATAACAACCATTGGAACACAGATACACTTGTGTAGCAAACGCTTCGCTTTGAACTGCACTAACACCCGTTCGTCGAGACACTCTCGCGGGTTTCAATCTTCTCCGAAGCGTCACACTGTCTTACAACCCTCTCATGCACTGTACATTGTTAATTTCAAGGATAAGCCAACCCATTTTAAAATAGTGTAATCTACTCAAAGATAATACTTTTAATGCCATGGCTTATGTAGTGTTCATTTTTCTTGCAAAGCATAAATGAAGCATGTGTTGCTTCAAGCAATGACACTACTGAAGTTAGCTCGGTTCCACAGTGCATGAGGCCCAGATATTCAATGAACAATAAAAGCACATTGTTGTAGAATGACCAAGTAATTTATAGGCGTGCAAGTGAATTCTAAATTTTGTATGAAGTGAAGTTGCTTTATAAATTATGTTATACATGTGTTTTTTTTTTACTCTAGACGATTATGTTTAGTGTCTGTTGTTTCTTTTTCACTCGTCTTTTCTGAATTTCTTCATTTTTACGCCATTGTCTTCCACCTTCTCCTTGGATAAGTGAATTTTTTAATTACAGTATATTTTGCAACATCTGCTTTTTTGTTTATACTTTTTATATCATGTTGTACAATAATTTGTAGTTCTTTTCTGTATACTTTATTATTTTTCTTCTTATTTTATAGCATTTTGTATATCGAGATTTGTTGTGCCCATGAATGTAATTTATTTGATCCTGTATTAGTATCTTGCTTTGTTTCTTTCTTTACTCTATATATTTTCCTACTTGTATTTTTTAAATACATTATTTCACTCATGCATGTACATTTCTATTTTCCTAGGCCTTGGTTTGGGACTTTTGAACACATTATTGCCCATTCCTTCTTATATAATTATTTGATTTATTAATAGTCAATTAACATTTTTCTGGGTTTATATTAAATCCAAGTTGTGTATCCAGCCCCTACGCAACTAAAAATCTTTTTTTCCATACAAAAGATTTAGATTTTTATACTCACACTTTTATTTTTTCCCCAATTTAATAAGAAGTCCACAACTTTAATTTAACTGTCTTGATTTTGAAACACTCGAGAATGTCAATTTCTTAAAAAAAAAAATTGCATATAAAGAAGTTTTTAACACCTTCCGCTTGCAAACCTATTCTAAAAATGCTACTCACTTCTATGTCGTGAGGAATTTGGCAAAGTAATAAGTTATACGCCTTAATTGTATCTAGTTTAAACCATTGAATTGTATTCCCAATGCTATGAGATCAATAAAAGAGCCCAAAAACAAATCAGGGTTGTGACTCTTGAATTGTACATTATGTACTACTTGACAAACCTTGTCATTTTAACTAGTAAACTAGTAAACACAATGGAGATCTCCAACCCCAATTACTGTAATTTCTACAAAATTTTAATTGAACTCGGTTACAAGCATCTTTATCATCTCTAGGGTTCATGTTTCAGCTTTCTTACTCCAAAGAAGTGGGCTCGCAATCATTCCGCTTTTTGCTGCTATGCGATATTTAAGCAATTTCACTACTCCTCAACCGCTTGTATTCCATTCAACATAGGGTTTCAAGAGCTCTGTTGTGTCAACACGGCTTCCAAGTCACTCTTTTGAGGATTCGCTCTCAGAACAGTCCTGCTCTCGTTGGTGGAACTCGTGGGGTCGTGGCGGGAATGGGGCTTGGACTGGAGCTTGACCTCATCGAGGAAGGTGAACTGGAGCTTGATTTGGACGAGGGCCACAATGCTCCTCCTCTTCCTTTTGGGTGGTCATCCAATCGAGCATGCAGTAGGAGACGTCAGCGTTGTCGAAGGACATGATCAAGATGATTGCAAGCGGGAACTCGGAGAGGCTCTTGATTAACAACGGTAACTCCACGGAGGTCGGGGACCACAAGGTTTGTGTGTCGTGCGATGTGGCGTCGAGCACGGAGTACTAGACATGGGAGTTGCAAGGGCATATTCTCATCTATGACGTGGAGGAGATGTATGTGCCAGAGTATGTGTATGGGAATCACTTTGAGCCGGTGTTGAAGACCGAGCCATTGTATGAGAACTTTGTAGAGAGATTGCTGTATGGCCTCACCAGGATCATTAGCAACATAGAAAGATGGTTGAATGAAAGCAGTCAGGTCATGAACTGCTGCAATGTACACTCGGGATAAATTTCACAACATTATGATTTTATTTCAGAGTTCAATTGATAAGAATCTCTGCCTTGGTTGTATTCTCACCTTGGAGTGTAAATTCCCACGCATCTTGAGTATATACGTTTTTAGGGTTGCTCGGGTGCAATGTGGGGAGGATAGCTGCAGGTGTTTTCAACCTCTAGAAAAATTTTGGTCGCATTTGAAGGTCTATAGTCTAATTTCTTTGATATGACACTTGATATTACAACAACCTCCATTGGATGACATTACTTTGCACGACCAAACTTTTATAGTCTCAAACTTCTATAATAAGACTATGAGGGCATCTTCAATGCATACCCTACATATCTCCCTAAAAAATAATATAGAGTGACTTCTAGCGAGCTCGAGAAGTACAGAGGGAAGGGTAGAAGGTCGGTTGCTTCAACCTACCACGTCCTTGTGAGTCGCTTCATGCTATGAAAGAGCCACTGAAAGCCACTGAAAGCCACTTCACGCTGACATTTGCTTGCTATAGTGCTACAATACAAGTACGGGGAGATGTTGAGGGCTCTAAAAGGGTGGAAAATGTGGCTTGTGGGAGGCCAAACTTCTAGGGTCTTAAAATGTTGAGGGTTTGTTCAAGGGATGGTTGGGGCAGGGTTTGGTTGGTACCCTGAAATGTTCAATGCAAGGAATTTATCCAAGGGATGCATTGTGGATACTTTGACACTCAATATTGTGACACTATGAGACCCCTACTTTGTCATATTATAGATGGAGTGAATGCATTGGAAACATGTTATCATACTAAGAACAAAATGTAAACATTGGAGAACACTTGCATCATGGAATAGAGTCCCTTTCCTTTTGCCTTCTGCCCCTCCGTTGACTGTGGCCGATTCTAGTAGAGAACATCGGATACTCGAGAGGTTGAGGAAGATCACAGTAAATAACCTAAGAGAACTGTACTAGACACCTTGTTTGGACCTAATTTGTACACTTGTTACTTGAGGATTTTTTATGTAATATTTGCAATGTATTAAAGTTCCTACATCCTATTAAAGATACGGTTCTCATGCCATTTTTCTCGTAGATACTTTTTGGCAACCTTTAGGCATCTATTAGTTTGCATAATAATAAAACCCTAATAATGCAACATTTAGGTTTTAAATGTCTTTCTAACAATTATGTGACACCTCGATATTACGACACTTCCTCAGTTTCCTAATAGTGTTATATTGAAGGGGTTAGATTGTACTCTCTTGACAGCCAACCATAACTCACTGGGATTTGCACGCGGACCAAGGGTCGAGAGGCCGAGTGCTACTTGCAATTCAATTAGTCTCGAGCCTCAAAATTGGCCTTGGTTGGCCTCTCGGCTTTCACACACGGGCCAAGGGTCGAGAGGCCAAGGGCGTCTAAAATGCCTACATGGAAACACTTTTTGGAGGTTTTGGCGCCAAGAGTACAATCCCTGGAAAGAAGTTTGGGATTCTACACTCGTTCGGACCAAACTCTTGCCCAGGTGCCAAACATTATTTTCATTAAAATATTAAGATTTGACAATATCTCAACCATTAGATTGAAACATTAACTTATTTTATCCTGAAATATTTTACCCAGATTCTTTGCCGAGATTTTTTACCCAACACTTTTACTCAACTTCTTTTACCTAAAAGTTTTACCCGAAAGTTCTTCTTCGGATTTTCACCTAAATGCTTTTACCTCAAATTTTGTGTGCCGGTGCTTATGGGAATTTTTTGTGTTATGACATTTCCGACCATTTTCTTGATTTTTTTAAACCAAAAATGTATTCCCTTGTAGACTCCATAGCTAGAGGATGTCGGAGAGGAAGGTTTCATGATAGTATAACCCTTGAGTAGTAGAAATTGACTTGGAATTTGCCAAATGGTATGGGTCTCGGCATGTCAACTCAGTCCCTCTGCCTTTCACACTACAAGGACCCAAACTCCACAAACTACATATACTTATAATTTTTTTCCAACTCCAAAATAGTTTAGTCCTCTACATAGTTTAGTCCACGGTCTGCGTGCGAAACTCCCCATCACATCCAGTTGGAAATCGGAATTTAGGCCGTGGACCCACCTGGCACACTCGGTCGCCGCCCGCTCACAGGGTCAGCATTCGCCAGTGCCACGAACCCGGCTTCACTTTTTCTCACCCTCGCCGTTCAAACGTTCCTGGACCTTTTCCAGTGCTTTGTCGTGCCTCCGTGTGTTGGCCCACGCACACGGTGGAGCGTTGAACCTCCACACTCGCGAGTTGCAGCGTCCGCCATGGATTCCATACAGCGTGATGCAGGTCCAGCGCTCCGCGTACTTTCGCCGCCAAGCACCGTTGCAGGTCCCATAAAAGGAAGAGCCCTCCTCATTCCCTCCTCATCAGTGTTACTTGACTCATCAAGCTTATTTCAAGTCGAATTCGTTTGAAGCTTGAGGTGTTGCCTTTCATGGTCAAGCGAGTGGATCTCTGTCGTTCTACTGTGCGCCTTCCTGCAGCAGCTGCAGAGGATCCATTTGCGGCAGAGGTTTGTGGGGTGGACTGGGTACTTGTCTCCGGAGTTCGGTTGCTCCACGACTGCGGTGTGGAGTTCGACGTGAATTGATAACGAAACAGGTATCGACTAGTGAGGATCTGGTGCATATCAGCAGCTATGGCCGATCAGTGGAAGGGGTTCGCCGAGGGCGGTATGGCGTCGATGATCGCCGGGTTTGCGACGCACCCGCTGGACCTGATCAAGGTGCGCATGCAGCTGCAGGGCGAGGCCGTCGCGGCGCCCGCTCTGGCATTCGCATTGGACGGAGCACGACATGCTCCGGTGCGACCGGGCCCGTTCGGTGTGGGGCTGAATGTGGCGCGGTCCGAGGGCGTGCAGGCGCTCTACTCGGGCGTGTCCGCGACGCTGCTGCGGCAATGCCTGTACTCGTCCACGCGCATGGGGCTGTACGAGTACCTGAAGCAGCAATGGCGCGACGAGGCCGCGCAGGAAGGGAGCTCGGGTCTGCCCCTGCACAAAAAGGTGACGGCGGCGCTGGTCGCGGGCGCTGCGGGCGCCGTGGTGGGCAACCCGGCCGACCTGGCGATGGTGCGCATGCAGGCGGACGGCCGGCTTCCGACCTCCGAGAGGCGGAACTACACGGGAGTTGGGAACGCGCTCTCGCGGATGGTGAGGCAGGACGGCGTGCTGTCGCTGTGGACCGGATCCGCTCCCACCGTGACGCGCGCGATGCTAGTCACCGCCGCGCAGCTGGCGACGTACGACCAGATCAAGGACACCATCACGCAGCAGCGCCTGGCGCCCGAGGGCCTCGCCACGCAGGTGGTGGCGAGCTGCTGCGCGGGCGTGCTTGCGTCCGTGGCATCCAACCCAATCGATGTGGTGAAGACGCGGGTGATGAACATGAAGGCCGCTGCGGGTGAAGCGCCGCCATACCGAGGTGCTCTGGACTGCGCCGTGAAGACGGTGCGCGCGGAAGGACCCATGGCTTTGTACAAGGGCTTCGTTCCCACCGTCACTCGCCAGGGCCCTTTCGCCATCGTCATGTTTCTGTCGCTGGAACAGATCAAGAAGGTCCTCGAGGGTTAAACGTGCAGACGATGGTGACATGCGGAATAACTGTAATATTGAGCTGGAGATTTGCATCAAAGGTGGTGCAGTTTTTTGATACTAGTAAGGGAACACATTGTTCTCACAAAGCAAATTTTGTCCTGTAGGATAGTTTTGGTTGAACCTCCCGTGTAAAGATTTGAGAATAAGTAGTGTTCATTGATTGCGATATGCTGGCCTGAGATTGTCTACACTCGCCACGGCCCATAATTTCAAACATGGATTCCATACACTTTCACAACTTCCACTACATTGAATACCGACGTGCAATCTGTTGATCGTCGTGATTATCTCCAGACCAAACTTTTGCTGCGCCATTTTGCTTCTGCTGTAGCTGCGTCATAGAGAAAATTAGGACCTGTTGGAAATGTAGAGCTTTCGTGAAGGCAGTCACTCATTTGTGAATGTGTCGAGTTCTCCTGCGATTGAACCGTCCCACCTCGTAATATTTCAAATCCACTTCATGTACCGTGATGTCATATTCACCTTGATATCCAATTTTTATTCCGGTGGCCCAGCACCTCCTATTCAAAGTAAGTTAAGATTCGGAAACTGGATTCCCCTGAGAATTGCAACTGGAGATGCGGTGGTGCTCAGGAGAACAAATGACCCACGTGATCAACTCCAGAACTCCTACCACACAACCACTATTTCAACTGTAACAACCAAAAGACCTTTGACTAGGAAACCCGCATCGATATGGTAGTAGTATAATATTGAAAATCCATAAAAAGTGATGTCTAATATATAATATAAATAGTATACTTATATATGTCACATACTTACATACAAATTAGAATTTGTTGACAATCATATTATATGGTATGCTAATTCTACATTAAAAGCATAGTTTATGAAGACAAGAATAAGATAAGAATACTAATTTGATCTACCAACTCCATGAATTTATATATTTTATCTTATTTTTATCAATTTTTTTCTTCATTTGTAAACAAAATGAAGACTGCCACTAAATAGCAATTTTAATGTACTGTAAAAATCATCAATTGATTAATTACATGAATTATTTATCTGTTTACTTCCTTTTCCTAATGAAATTGAAGCTTCTCAGTAAGCATGAGTTTCATTGAATAATATCAAGTATTTAAGAGATTATAACATCAATGTGGAATTATGAAGTTTTGGCATTTCTACTACTCCACTTATAATCATATAATTTCCAAGATCATGGATATTTGAACTTATTTGAAGTGAATAAAGATAGTATAATATTTTTAAATGAGATATCTTATTGATATGTTACATTCATTCTACAAATTGGTATAAGAAATCAACATCATATGTATAAAATCTTTAATATGATCTTATACGTATTCAACAATATTTTTGTTAAAGAATAGAAAATGAAAATGATTAAAAACCTAATGTGTTGAATGCCTAAAGGGATCAAATAGTAAGCAAGGGATGTTGTAATATTTTTAAATTAAAATGTTTACAAAACCAAATTCAACCATATTATGAAATTGTGCTTGCGTTGGCACCACAAGGGCAACTAATTTATGGGACTAAAAGACCACCCTATAAGATAATATGTATATACACTTATTCACAAAAAATTATACATTTGAATCTAATTAGGTTTTAATGTTTCAAATCTAATTGAATTTCAAGGTCTTAAATCCAATAATATAGTTGGTTGAGAAGAACAACCTTGAATCTTTGCCCAAGCGACAATATGGTCCGCATATAAAAATCAACCAACCATTATTTAAATTTAATATATCCAATCAATTTGAATGAATGAATTTGAATGAATGCATAATATCATTTTTATATACTAGATCAAATGTATGCATAATATCAAATATTACACTTAATATGTTAAATTATATAAAATTTAGTTCCATTGCAAACAATGTTGGTATTTGATTTGCATAGCAATGCATGTCTTACAAATACATGGTTAGGCTTTGGTTAAAAAATTATTCATTACTCGTATTTTAAATTGAAGTGCCCCAAATTATCAGAAGGCCTTCTAGATAAGATCTCTCTACTCAAGATGGCAAAGAAAAAGTTTTCATCAATGCAATGAGCCCCTAGAAATGAGCCTCCCTAACCATGACACACCAAACATGCTCCCACCAATGCTAAACAAGATAAATTTTAGTTTGTGGGCCACTCACTAGCCAACACATACACGGTAAACAACAAATAATTTTATGATAACATTATCTCAAAACGATATCTACAAAAGAATTGCAGTGTGTCTTCAAAACTCACTCTACTTTCTCGTGTTGACTAAGAGATTTATAGTATTTGAGGATATTTTCATCCAAATTTATAGTTGTCGTGGCAATTTGGCTCTAGGCCTAGTAACATCGTTCACACTATGTTTAATCAATCGTGCAATAAAATTCTGTGAAAATTTTGAATGCCACATTGAGGTGGAACAACTCATAACCGCATTGCAATCCATGGTTTTGAATCACAATTTCATATGAATCCCTAAATTTCCAACATGGACATTACTTCTGTGTGAGTACATTTTTTCCCTAAATCGGACATTTAATAAAAAAAAGTTATAGGGTTTTGAAGTTCAAATGGGGAGAGGAGGCAAGTCAGGCAACTCCAAAAACTTTTTCTAGAACACTCTATTGAATGTGAGATTTTCAATTCTAGCAAATAATATCATTTCCTTTCTTATCGTCAAAAAAAATCTCTTGTCTTTAGTGAAAAATAGCATATTAATCCAAGTCAAACATTTTCACACATTGTCACACATTGTCAAGCAAGGTACTAAAAATTCTTCTTCTTTTCCACATAAAACTCAGAGATCTATATATTTTTTACCTTTCATTTCTCCCATGGAATTATGTGGTGTTAACCTTCCCATCGACCATTTGGATACTCATTCTAAAACATATCAAGTTCACAAAAAAATATAATATGAATTGACAACTTTGGAACCTCCACTCCTTGCACAATTTTTTTGAATATGCTACATCCTTTCTTTACCTCTAAAAATTGGTATGCATTACAAGGAACTAATATTGTGCTTAGCTTAGTGTCTACCTCCATGAGGAGGAAGTAGTTCCATCCTACTAATCCTTTGTCTAGTGGGCATTGTTTTAGTAATGGAACGAATAGACACTTAAATCACACCGGCCTCCGTTGCAGACTAGAGTTCTTCTTCTTCTTGTGCTTAGTATGATGGTAATGAATTTAGATCACGCCGGCCTCCGTTGCAGACTAGAGTTCTTCTTCTTCTTGTGCTTAGCATGATGGTAATGAATTTAGACCTTGTGTAGTGCAAAGATTGGACACCAAGTGGAGTCAAAATTTGTTGATCCACTAAATCTAGGGAAGAAAATGAACCCTTTTCTCTACTTCAAACACTACAATCCTTCAATCCGTGCGGTCAAAGTTTATGAAATTGCATGAGTAGGTTACTTAATAAGTTTCAATTGAGATCCTACGGTCAAAACTACAAATAAAAGTTTTGGCTTTCTTCCTTACTCATTGCACCAAAGGACACAGTTTTGAAGTGTTCTTTTTGTGTGAAAATGTCTAAAAAAAAATTTAGAGGTTCAATTTGAAAAATTACTTATTGAGCTTCATTCCTATCTCTTCAGCTTTCTGCATAGTTTCCTTCAACATACGAGGTGATTTTTGACCCAAACTTATTAGGGTCAGAATAATAAGCTGTTACAACCACATCATTTAGACCAATAGATTAGTTTCCACAATTGAATTCTCCCTCTTCCCTCACGGCAACTAACAGTCAAATGTATTCAATGCTATTCCAAAACCAACTTGAGTCAACAACTTACTAAGAACAGCCGTGGAATAAGTTGGTACCCAAATGGGATGTACATATCAAATTGTAGCCCAAGAACGGTTCTCACAAAATATGGTAGCACAGTTGGAAACCACAATTCTAAACAAATCCCCACTTGCACTACACTAAAGTTGGTATTTAGCGTTAAGCATAGTAAATGACTTGTCAATGCTATAAGTTTTTACCCTTGATGAATATCTTAACTAGAGAAGAGAATCATTGTAAATATAGGTGGTAAAAATATTCATAAAGAGTAAAAACTTATAGCAATTACAAGTCATTTACTGTGCTAAACACCGAATATCAACTTCTGTGTAGAGACTTCCACTTCCAGTGATACCCGGTTCATATCTGATAAATATCATGTAGACACCCGGATTATACTATGTGGGTACTACATTGGAGAAGGGTATGTGCATGATTGACACCAGGTTGATACCGCCTTGAAACAAGGTTGGTGCCAGAATCGGATCAGGTCGTTATGGAGTGGATACCCGGATGATATACGTGTTGATAACCTGATGGAGTTGAAAGTCGTCTCTCTGCCGCGGAATCCTTGGCCGAGCATCCGGCGACCGACATTGAAGTCAGAAAATGGTATTTGTCTAGACGCGCCTTCAAGTCAACTCGGCTGCTCGACAGACTCAATCCGCGGCAGCCTCTACTGCTATTATAACTGGCTGGAAAGATACTATATTCACAGGCAAAGCTCCTCATCAGACGCTCGTTGCAGTTAGTCGACAGATAAGGAGGGTGTGTTGCAGTTAATGCTTTAGCTTTCTAGATCTTGCTTGCTCATTCTGATCAGGACGTAGTTGCACACTCTGCGTAGTGGTTTGGAGCAAGTTTGGTGCTCCAGGTCTGTCAGTTCGGGGATGAGGAGGCGTTGCTAGGAAGATTCTATCGAGCTCCAACGTCTGGTGGAGGAAATATCGCGTGGTAGTGTATGTTGCAGTTACTGCTTTAGCTTTCTAGATCTTGCTTGTTCAGTCTGATCAGGTAGTTGCACACTCTGCGCAGTGGTTTGGAGCAAGTTGGTGCTCCGGGTCTGTCAGTTCGGAGATGAGGAGACGTTACTAGGAAGATTCTATCGAGCTCCTGCAACGTCTGGAGGAGGAATCATCACGTCTTAGTTGTTAGTCGAGAGCGAGACTTTTCGGGTGGCTATTTGTGGAAGCGTTTCAAGATGGGGTCTGATTCTGGAGCGCAAGCTGGGAAGAGCGCCATGATCGACAACAAGTCGATGGCGGATTACAAGAACGAGTTCGAGAACCAGCGGCGGCAGCACCGAAATGCAACTGGTGAGTTCATCGTACTAGTCAATGTTCGCTCCAGACTTTGAGGGATTTTGAGAGCGTAGACGACGTAATCACTAGTCTGCTAGATTTTGACGTTTATTTTGCAGTTGTACCATAAGAAGCGATTGCGGAAGTTGACCACTGAATTTGTAACGTCATCGGTTACTGCTGCTATTTGAGAGTACTTACTCAATTTTCGTTTGAAGATTTCGAGGATATTTAGATGCTGCGTACTCCAAAGTGCTAGTGACACAGAATGTAAACTAGGTTTAGGATGTTTGGGGCGATTTCGGGACGAGATTTGATGGTCTTACCGAATATTTGTTGAATGACTTGCAGAGGCGGAGATATGCATGCGAGTGAAGGAATACATTAAGAAGCGGATAACCGGCATCGTGGACGAGGAATGCCGCAAGCGGGTGATGGACCTGACAACAGTGGCGCTCTCGTGCCTGAGCTCGATGGTGATCCCGTTTAGCGGTGTGGCCGTCGTGGTGGCCGCGACGGTGATCCAGTGCCTCAACTTCTCCATCACCCTTGGTCTGATCCCGGTGATGAACGTGCGCTCCTTCAACGACCTGGTGGCGATGAGCAAGCAGATCGGGACCACCATTAAGCGCGCGGGCAAGAGCTCGCTGATGGCGGGCGTGGAGACGGCCGTGCTGGAGATTCTGAAGGGCCTGGGGCTGGGCGACTGGCTCTGGACCGAGATCCTGCGCGACATCCTGGTGGAGATGATCGGTGAATCTGCCATGGACGCTGCCTGGATCATGACCCCGCTGCTCGCCGCGCCCAAGTACATGATGCACCGCCACCTGATCAAAAAAATGTACCGCAAGCTGGGGGACAAGGCGGAGATCGTGCACTGCACCTGGATAGAGCACCATTGCGTCATCACCACCGTGCAAACCCAAACCACCGTTGTCACCCAAGTCGCCGGCGGCGTCCAAGTCGACCCCTACGGCAACGTCCAGGGAGCCTACATCCAAACTCAAGAAACTGCCTGCGCTACGCAGACCAATGGACACTACCCCCAGCAACCGCAAACCAACGGATACTACCCCCAGCAACCGCAAACCAACGGATATTACCCCCAGCAACCGCAAATCAACGGATATTATTCCCAACAAGCGCAGCCTGCGTATCCTCCATCGAACCAAGCTCCGGCCTACAACCCGAACCCTAGCATGGTGCAAGGCTACCCGCAGATGCCACCAGTGAGCAACCCGAACCTCTTCCATCCTCAGCCTGCAGCCAAGCCGACCGCAACTATGATTATGGATTACACTCCGCCGGCGAACTCGTCGTTCTTCCAGCCGCAGCCTGCAGCCAAGCCGACTGGAACGCTGATCATGGGCCATACCCCGCCGGCGAATTCCTCCTTCTTCCAGCCGCAGGTGGGAGGACAGTTTCAACCTCAACCTGCAGGGTATCGCTTTCAGGCGGCAGCCGCGGCGCAAACTTACACGCCGCAGCCGAATCCCAGCTACGTCCAGCAACTGCCGCCTTACACCACTCAACAGGCCCACATGTATCCGCCAGCTCAAGCGCCGTACGAGTTCAACAAGCCGCAGGCGCAGATGGCGTACCCTCCACCTGCAGGCGCGCAGCAGGCGTACCCTCCACCTGCAGGTGCGCAGCAGGCGTATCCTCCTCCGCAACCAGATCTCTGGTACCAGGCACAGGCCAATTAGCCAGGAATTGAAGATTATTGTGAGAGCTCTTCTTACCGATAAGTGTCTAGATTCACTTCTTGAAAATTTTGTGATCAGCCCTGATTATGACTGGGTGTGGTCTGTTGGCTGGCGAAGAACAGTACGTCGATCATTGTAACATGTAACGAGTGAGGAGGAAGTGGTCTAGCGATTGAAGACAGGCGTCTTCGGTATAACAGATACTGCCTGCAGCAATCGCGATCATTTGTGCATGCTTTGTGCATGCTTGTAATCTAGAAAGGCACAACCCTCACCGAATATTTGGTGTTGGTGTGTCACTCAAATTTTCCCAACTGACGTTACCGATCAGATTGTGGTTTTCATATCGCCTTCTAATACATCGCCTTTATAAAGTAGACGTTTCTGTAAGAAGTCAAGTTCCTAGATCCAGAATATGTAGAGGACCATGAGACTTTCAGAAGCTGCCCTTTTACTATGAAATAGAAGCAGGCAATCAGTGGAGGAGGTGAGAAGGTTGTCAAATGATATTACGAACATGGTGCTATCCTTAAACGTCAGATTAATCCAGAGTATTCTATCTGTAGGGTGTCGTATTTGAACATGATAAGGTACAAATATTGAAATGTCCTCCAAATGAAAGATGATAGTTGAAGATTCTTCAATCCAAAGGTGTAAGTCTTGCTAAACTCTAGTACATTTCTTGTTTTCTACAGAGTAAACTATGTCTCCGTGTGTACGGTTCCTGACTAACCTATAAGGGTTGAAATGATCTCCAAATGAAAGATGTTGGTTGGAGAATCTTTAACCCAAAGGTGTAAGTCTTGTACACTTAGCTTTATGGCATTTTTTGGAATCTACAAAGTAAAATGTGTGCTTGTATATATAACTCCCAACTTAAGTTTAAGGGTTAAGGTAGGTTCCATGGTAACCAACTGAAACCCATAACGGACACTAATAAAATTGGGGTATATCCAATCCACTTCCTTCTCATTATCACCTATTCAGCTCCAAATGGAGGTTTTCTATGAAGAGAGGACTCAATACACAAAAAAAAATTCAGTAAAAGCATCGGCACTAAGAATTTTTCACTGGGTAAAATAATTCAAGTGAAAATTCATGTTAAAGAATTCAGGTGAAGAATTAAACTAAACTTTTAGGTACTATCAAATTTTAAGAAAAATTCAAAAGAACCTCGATGACTGGCCATCCAATTTGCATGAACTCCTTAATGATCTGTTGTTAAGTCACAAATCCACATACAACTCGTTCAGGAACTACAATCGTTTGCTTTGGATGCTTTCATAAAAATTCATCTTGAAGAAAGCAGCCAAAAGCCTTTCTTCAAGCTTTTGAAGAAATGAAATTTGTTCTGTGCACCTTGCCCTGAAAAGGTGAGAAGACTTTGACTCGTCTAGGGGCAACGGTTCATAGCACCTAAGTAACTAGGTGGCAGTAATTTTTTAAAGGATGAGAAGGGGATGGAGCCATCTTCAAACCTACGTTTAGAAAAAAGGAAGGAGGTAGGTTGTGGGCGGAAATGGGGGGAAAGTGTTTGTCTCCCCCCTTTCCAATTATGTATGATAGGTAGGTGGCGCCCATGTGTCCCTTGTGTCCACTAAATATGGTTTATAATTTAAAATCTACTAGTTGAGGTGGCATGTGCATATATGGGAGATGCCACATTCTTCCAAAATTCTCCAAATAATGAATTATATACTGAAAATCCCAAATAAGGATAGATTTTTTTTATTTTTAAAAATAAACTCTAATTTAGCCATCACCACATTAAAAAAACCCGCTAATGTGGGGTTAGATCTGTGCTATAAAAATTGGATAGGGTATTGACAGGGAAATTGTGATAGAGCTGTCAGTACCCTATCCCGTACAATCTTCATCCACGTTCAGTTTAAAGCTTAGGATTGTAGAATATCACATATTAGGGTTCCTTGTTCACACACTACAACTTTAGGATTCTAAATTGAGGCTATACGGTTTATAATTTGGGGTTTTCATTATAATGCTCACTACCTTCATGTTAAATTTTAGTAAATGCAAAGTACTTCAAACTCGCTCTTAATATTTAAATCTACTTTTTAATAAAAGATAAATTAATAATCTATATATAAAGTATTCCATTTTATTTTGAATACAGATTTTTCATTCAGTAGGTTTTTAAGTTTGAATAATAAAATCCATGTTCTTATAATTAATTTATTTCACTTCAATTTTTTGGACACATTCTCATATACCAAAATTTAAATAGAACTATTTATACTCTTACACGATTTTCGTTCAATCTTTTTTTCTTTTTCCCTTTGTCCTTTTATTTTTCTTTTTTCCCTCCATTCACTTTGCTATAAAATTAAAATATAACTATTTATACTTTGACACGTATTTCGTTCAATCTTTTTTTTCTTTTACTCTTTTTCCTTTTATTTTTCTTTTTTCCCTCCATTCACTTTGTTTTAAAATTTAAAGCAAACTAATTATACTCCTACACGTATTTCGTTCAATCTTTTTTTTCGTTTATTCTTTTTCCTTTTATTTTTATTTTTTCCCTCCATTCACTTTGTTTTAAAATTTAAAGCAAACTAACTATACTCCTACACGTATTTCGTTCAATATTTTTTTTCATTTTTTCTTATTCGTTTTCTTTTTCTTTTTTCCCTCCATTCACTTTGCTTATAAATCTTAAGCAAACTATTTATACTCCTACACGTATTTCGTTCAATCTACATTTTTTTTAAAAAAAATTCCTTTTATTTTTTTTTCCCTCCATTAGCTTTGCTTATAAGTTTTAAGCAAACTATTTATACTCCTACACGTATTTCGTTCAATCTACATTTTTCTTTTTCTTTTTCCTTTTATTTTTCTTTTTTCCCTCCATTCACTTTGCTTATAAATTTTAAGCAAGCTATTTATACTCCTACACGTATTTCGTTCAATATTCTTTTACATTCATTTTGTTAAACTGTTGGAATTTGTTGTACCATCTTGGACTAATTGGGTGTATTAGAATAAAACATCATAGTTATAGGTTTTAAAAAAATTCTAAACAAATTTTTTAAGTAGAGAAATATACTCGTTCAATTCCCTTCAATGCACTTCAGTGTTATTCAAAACTTCAAACAAATGCAACATTTTAATACCTAATTTGTTTACTACATCTCCATGGTGTTCTCCTTCAAGGAATGAGTTCCCTAAAAAAGGGGATCTCAATTTTTGAACAACATCCCCAAGTTCTCTTTTACATCTTTCTTTTTGGAGGAGTGTGGTGCACCTCAATACCATTGTAAGAGCCCATTATTCTTTCAATCATCCATGCTTTCTTGAAGAGCACTCCAAGGTAATGTATGCTTTCTCTAACTTTGCTTTGTTTATTGCTTAAGTAGCTTCATTCTCCACAAATATATCAAATTTTCTGCGGGTCTACATGATAGGGTATTGTCAGGTTTTAGGGTTCGACTTTGAACAATTTTTTGAATCTTTCCTTACTAGGAGTAGTACAAACTTCATGGTTTGAACTATGTTTCATGGTCTATTGTTCTCAACGGATTCATCGTCCTAAATGTTCAAAAAGTGTGGATAGAGTACTGTCTTTGCATTGTGAGAATCCATTTATGCCTGCTTCAGCCAATGGTGGTAGACTATGACCATTATACTGAGATAGGATACTGACAGAAGAATATATAAAATTGCGCTCTTCCATGTTGTGCATATTTTCTGTCGAGGTGTTTCAGGATTTCAATATGGAATAATTATGGGCCAAACAAGATCCTCCAAAGTCCCCCTTCTCTTGTAAGTTTTGTAGGCAAAAAACAAACGCACAAGTCCGATTAATTGACGGATAGGGTACTGATCAAGAAAAATGAAGCCAAAAAAAAAGCTGCGATGCCACAAATGCGGCATCGCAGCTCTAGAGTGGGAATGAGACGTACCAATGAGTGCTGAAGCAGAAAGAACGTCCGTGTTGTCCATATTCACGCTCTAAGAAAACAACCACTCCACTTGTATTCAAAAACAAAAACCGAGAAACTTTCGCTGTCAATACCCTATCCCAGTAAACGGTATCTGAAACCCCAAAAGTACAACGCTGCAAGACAAGAAAGCCCTGCTAAGATATGACACAACGACGAGAGACATGACTTCTCGGCATGAGCACGCTTTCATTGCGATTTGCCCCACGTCTAACATATGGAAGCTCTAGGTTCTGAGGTGGCAATGAGTTGTTTATGATAATCTCCATGTTCTCATCACAATCGTCCGAAGTGATCAGAAGAAGAGCAATCCGGCAAGAAGGTGCAGGCAGAGAAGCCCGTCACGCCCGCGCTCGTCGTGTGCAGCCCGACACAAACTCACCAAGTCGTCAAGTCGCTACAAACTCGAAGCTAGGATTTAGAGATCTAGGTTTGAATCATCACCTTGTATAGTTCACGATCTCGGGCAGTGCACCCGATCTGACACTACCGCACCGAACACCACGCCCACGCCCACGAACACCACGTACAGAGCTTTACAGCATTGCAAAAAACAACGATCAGATCACCTACATCTCCAGATCAACTAACTTTTGCACCCAACACCCACCCATACACGTAAACAACTCGCACCCAACACCCACCCATACACGTAAACAACCCGCACCCAACACCCACCCATACACGTAAACAACTCGCACCCAGCACCCACATTCCTTCCACCAACACCGAGCAACAACCACCCTCACCGAGCAGTAGCAGCGAGAGGGTGATCGCGAGAGAATGAGGGAGGGAGGGTTTGGGTTCAGGCCTTGTCAATAACCCAGCGACGCTATCTTGTGAGCGGTGAGCGGTGAGCGGCGAGCGGTGAGCAGAAAATAGTCTAAAAACAGGAAAAAAAAGTTGTTTTTTTCCAGATTTTTTTTTCACGGAAAGGAACGATAACTCTTACAAACTTTGCGGAAAAAATTGGAAGAATTTTCTAAACTTAGAAGGTACCCTATAGCCGTGGAATCACTAACCATAGACGTTTTTTAGCGACTCCCTTTCGTCGCTCATGTCCAGAACTTTCAACTCCCGGTTTTAATTCCATTTATTAAATGAATAAAATTACAAAGTCCACAATCAAATAAATTTTTTGAATAAAATCTGATAAAACTTACAATGATTGTGGAGTCCAATAGTAATGGATGTGGAGTCATATATTATCATTGTGAAAGCTATAATAACAACGTTTGGGACAAATAATATTCTAATCTTTTAATATTTGAATATAAACTATTCTCCAATGGATTAAGATATCCCATCTCTCCACATTGACTTTGCATCGTTCAAAATTAGAGATGTTTTATGATCCAATGCATGATATAACTTCTGCATGTTGCTAACATAGCATCTCTGAAGTCGGTATAAATAATGTGTAAGAAAACTGATACATTGAAATATAAATTAGTATATTGAAGAGAAGTATGAGTGATAAATTCACTCATGCATTGACTACTAGCCATAAACGTGACAAGCAAAATCAATGCAGATGTTCAAATACGAGCTACTGCAAAATACAAATACTATTCAAAAGATACTTCATTGCGAGATTCATGCTTGCTCGGCAATATTAGCAAGCTCTAGAATGCGCATGACCTCGTTAAAGCTGTAGCTTGGAGCATGCATGAATATGTCCTCCTTGTAGTCCATCTTACATAAATAGCGTAGGATGTAGTACACATGCTTGCAGTACTTCCATTGCCCTTTCTTCCCCAACGCCTCCACTGACATCTTCAGGAAATCTGGACATGTACACGCAGGGTAGTCTGTGAAGGTTATGCAATAAGACTTCTCTTTCTCCGTTAGAAGAGTTATAACACACCCAAATCCCGGATACGGCATTGCGGTGACATTTGTAACGTAGCAATTCTTCATCAGAGCTGCGTTTGACCACTTGTTTCGGTGCTCAACGGAAGGCACATCTGAACTTCGGCGAATCTGGTAACCGTTGCGGAAAGTATGGTATGAGTCCGGATTCTCTGGAAGCGGGAAGTTTGAACGCGGAAGAGGCATGTTCAAAGTTACTTGGAATTGTCTACGAGGCGACAAAGCACCACGTTGCTCTAACTGAAAACCTGCTTCTTCTAACGATAAAACTTCTTGCATCGTAAGGTTCGTGCCAAGCTTCACTGGCCATGTCATTGGGACTGATGGCCAGTCCACTACAAACGGTTTCTTCGAATCCATCACGCATCGGCTAATATCATCAGCACAAAACCAGAACTCGACAGTAGTATTTCGGGGCGACCTGAATTCCTTCTTCTTGCCAATATATGTTGGAGCAGGTGTTCCCTGACTCCCACGCCCAACTCTAGCATCACATCTCTGACCTCTGTGAGCTTGTAATGCCTGGCACTTTCGGTGGGAGGTCTTCGGAAGTCGACCAATGTGCCACTTTGATGGATCAACCTCCGATTCCAACACTCCCGTTGTATGACGGACCCCGGATCCTTGTTCATTTAGGGCCTCTTCGATCCGCGCCCGAGTCACCCTTCTGCCATCTCGTGGAATAGAATAGTTCACTGTATCGGAGCGGTGGGAGTCGTTGCTCGACCCGGGTGGCATGTCGAGTTTCCGTTTGGTAGACCCAAAAATCTCCGCTCCTACGAGTCCGCCCGTCTTTGTTAAGAGATCCTCTGCCCCCGGAAAACTCCGCACAGCTTCTGCAATGAGTCTTGGATCACCAGAACGTTGGGCAGATCTTAATCGAAGTGTACCTTTGTCTGGACCTTTTCCGGAGGTCCCTCCATTGATCCATGCCCGGTACAAGGTGATTTGCATGAATGCCCGAATTAGGTCATCCACGGTAGCCGCATATAAACATGTCATGGTATTCCCGGACTGTTGAAGCCAGCGGTTGTGAACTGTTTCCGCAAGATTACATGATGGCATGTCAGCTCGCTCGTCGAGTGTGAGGTCCTGATATCAAACAGCAATGGTCAGTTCATCGTTCACATATAACTTTTTAACAATTTGAATATTGATAAACAAAAAATGGGAGAACTTACCAGTTGCATTGCTCCACCCCATTGTCTATATCGGAAATGCCAAAATGCCATCCAATCTTCCAGCGCACGACGCCCACTTTCGGTAGTGGCCCCAGATGAAATCCACCATCCACGAATGACGTTGTACTGTGCTTCAGCCTCTTCTTGTGACCTCGCGTTCTTCCAAATCCTGCAAAGTGCAATGTGTTGATCTTGGAATGCTGGTAGAATGCTCTTCGTGGTGGCTCGTTGAAGGCACTTAGTCCAATGGAATAAACAAGTCCGTTCTTTGTTTTCGATGGGGACGTCCTTGTCGCCATTGCCATACACTCGCCGGACAGCGTGCCAATTCGCTCCGGCACTATCAGCCATGAACCCCTTAAAGTTTGTATTCTCCACTCCTTGATGGCTCATCGTATCATTCAGGTTCTCCCAAAACAACTGTTGTGCTTGAGCATCCTCCGATTGCATATCACACATAGCTATCGTCATAACTCTACAATACTTACTATCGTATACATGGCATGCCATGGTGGTCCAGTCTTTAACCCGCTTGACGTGATCAAACATCAGCCAACAATCTTGGAGGTCTCCACCAGGTTGCATCCGCCGAACAAGATCAACACCGCTACCAGGACGATCAACAGACATTTTAAATACAAATACTTTACCTTTAGATTGGCCCGGGAACTTGTTCTCATGGATGAAGACAAACTTTGACGAGGCCTTCAGCTCCATGATGTTGTCCATGACACCCTTCCCACCACTGTAGAAGCGCTTGCATGTCGACACCAAATTCCTTATGTTAGGGGATGACAGAGTCTGGAACTGATCCAAGACAGCATCCATGGATGCTCCTTCAAGGTTTGATGATCCCGATCCAGGACGTATCAAGTAATCGGAAAGGTAATTCTTACTGGCAGCCATAATGATTGCAGAGTTAGTGGCGTTGGGTGTGCGCTCGACTTCCTTCGCAACGCACTCATGCATCACGTCCATTGCGGTTTGGTCAACTCCATTCGAGATGGGATGCTGGTGAATACCAAGATGAATGGCAAGTCGGGTGCGCTCCGCATCGGCACACGTAACATAATAAATTCGTGCATCACAGAGAGCTAGACAAATAGGCGCGGTTTGACAAACCTTACAAGCCAAGGTTGATTTCGGGTGCGGAGCGCCATTGACAGGCCAGGAGGAAATGGCGAGTCCACTCCACTCCGTTTGATTAGTGCGACCTTCATTCCTGCACTTATAGTCACATTGAAGGTTAGGACATTGAAGATGGCCTGTACAAGATGACTTCCGATATGTCAGGCCAAAATCATTCATGATATTCGTCGTCATTGTCTTGCACCATGTGTGACCATCGTGTTGCTTGCTCATACCATCCAGTCCACCTCCAAACTGAGTTGGTATACCTTCTGGAAGTGGAGGCAACTCAAATAACACGTCCCCATTGTAAGACGGAGGCAGATACTTCACACATGAAACCAGAATGCTGTCGAAATCCACGTGTGTCAACTCAGAACGGGATCCCTTTCTAGAATAGGTCCTACGAACATAAGGAATGATACTGCGGATACTTTTAGATTTTGGATGGACAGGTGGTTTTCTTAAGAAAAGAGACGGAGACATGTGCGACCTACTTGGGGTATGGATAGACGCATCGGGACAGATAGAGTCTTGTGACTTAAAGGTGTACGATGATTCCCCCAAGTTTACATCAGAGAGGTCCTCCTCTGTGTCACTTAGAATATGCACACTGGGGATAGACCGTGTCCCCAAACCGGGCACGAGTATCGTATCACCGGAATCGGTAGGAGGAATCATCACGGCACACGACGCATTAGCAGACGTCTGAGTATCCCTAACACCATACACTTTAAAAGAACCACGATACAGGTTCCACAGAAAGCCTAAATCGTCTCGATCTTTCACTTGGTATATAGAATGTTCTAATACTCCCGAGCTATCAAACACCTCTTGTTCAACATGAATGGTTCCAAGTCTAAACCCGAAGCGACTACTAAGAACTGCCTCCGGGACATTTACAGTGCCATTTTCACCAACGGACACGACAAGCGGAACACCACCGTTCTGAGATGTGAGTGACGCCATAGTCAAGAGCTCTCCAGAGCATAGGATATGGAATGCGTGTTGTCTATGATGACGGTTGTATATTGAGGAGATCAACTTCTTGCCTAAACATCTTAGTAGAGACGTCCAATTACGGAAATGCATCGTGCTTATTATCGGCGATAGTATTTAACGCCTTATGTCAGATGTCCATTCACGCTCCCTGACGGCGCTTCAATCTTTATGGTAAAGATTCCAATTTAGGAAAGAAATTAATAGGTTGATCCTACTATGGCGGAGTTTTCCAATCAGGGCAAAAGCAGTACGTTCACATGTTTTTAACTGAATTGACAGCAAATAGCCAATGAGAAGAGAGATGTGAGATGACAAATTGAAATAGAGTAAAATAGTATGTTTACTGCAAGAATCGCCTAAAACAAAATTTAACGTTACGGCTCTATAATGTATTTTTATTCTGCGAGTTTCACTTGCACACTATCTGACACAACTCTATTTAACAAGACATTGTTCTGATTCAAATCTAGAGGTCATGATGTGAGTCAGCAATTTACAAATAGATATGCTCTAGTTGTATATGCTAAGGCACTAAATCTGCTTAAAGTTAATTCTTCCCTGGTGTCACTGTTATTCACTTAAGGTGAATTATAAATCCAGAAAATTGGAATGCTTGTGACTGCAGAAGCAAAAAATAGAAATGCTAAAGCAACGACTAACTTTCTTTTTGAAATTCAAATTAAGGCTGTCAACAATTAATAAAACTTGATGCGAATTATGGGCCATCCCGTTGGCAATTGATTGATATAGTAACATTGAACTCCGTAGGGTTAATTATGGCTCAACGATGTCTTGCCATATCATAGCAGCACTACCCTGGTGAAAATGTTCAATGTGACGCAACCAGGAGGACTTGTAGAGGATGACAAGCAAGTGTGGCCGGAAGAGAAGAACAACAGACGACTCAAATCAAAATCCGAGTCGGTCTCGAACGCAGCGACTCCAACAGAAGGTCAAGGTTTTAGAGGAGAGGCGTGAGGACCTGTCATCTGAGGGGCCCGTGCGATTCAGGAATCTGTCAAGTATACTTCAAGCAGAAGAGGCGCCACACATTACTGTCGAAGTAAGTGCTTCATTTTCATATGATTAGTTAATTTTCAATAGTGCAACTCGTGTATTTGTCATGCATTAAATCATATTGTGTAGTCGTACAACTATGTGATGCAGCTGCGTTCTGAAAGGGGAGAACAAGAGTCTATACAAGATATTATGACGAGTGATTTCACGGGACCCAATGCGTCAGTAAGCTCGATGCATGGGGGCAAGGGTGCAAACGGTGTTGTTGACGACAATGACTGTCAAAGCATGGACTCAAGTATGGACCCTAGAAGCCGAGTGAATTCAACACGATCCACAAGGAATAGGAATAGGACCACGTCAAGGGCAACCAATGGTCGACCACGGAACGATCGCGGGAGCGCGGGGGAAACTGGGCCAATACTATTTGGTGCAGAGCGGGTTCATATGACACAGGTACAATATCATCAAAATGATTTATAATATGCATCGTATGTTTGGTTTCCGTAATTTTTAATGCGTCACCAACTATACTGTGCGTTATGCTTCTTAGTCTACTAGGTTTCTTGAATCTGCCAACTAGTATGTGAGGTGATTGACCATTTCAATATTCGCGAGTTATAAGCTCTCTGGATCATTTTGAATTCAACTCGAGCACGAACTTTTGCTACTGTAGGGCTTCACAGAACCTCTACTTAACATACCATTTAGTTCGTGAACTTTCAAGTAGCGGCTGAAGTATACTTCTGGTGTGTTAATCGATTTCTGCTACAGTTTCTGCCCTAGCATAGCATTTTGGAGTCGTCCATGAACTTTAGTTTAAATGAAAGATGCACATGCTGAACCTGGATATGCATAAGAAGGAATCCCATTCTTTTGCAGGCAGGAGGTTGTGAGAACGGTGAAGGATGTGGACAGTCACTTGACGACGCCGAGCAGCAGCCGCAACCTAGACAGGTAAGTTGGAATCATTTTCAACTCAATTGTTTCACCCCGAAATCGGGAATGCAAACTCATGTGTCTGCAATTGAAGTTCGGTACAGGAATTATAAATTTGAACACAAGTCCCCCGAACATTACCCAACAAACATTTCTTGATATCCATTCCAGTAAACCCTGATAGGGTGAGCCTTGTTCATTTTCTTTTCGAAAACCCTAAATGCGTTCAGACATAAGCAGGTTGGTGCTGATCAGAGTGGAGCCGAAGTTGGGTATAGGCGCTTCGGAGCAGACGTTGTCGAGAACGGGAAGAACCGGCTCACTGTAATGGTGAGTTTCAATTCAACTCGGACTTGAAACCTGATTTGCATCATCTTGGAAAGGATGACGATGGATTTTTGTTTATTCATGATTCGTATCACCTCGAGCTTGCTACGTATGCGTGCTTACGTTTTCTATCAGTCGTGAGGGTTGGAATTTTAGGCTAGTATACTTGATCGAAACATAGGGTCCATATAAGATCGATTGTTGAGTTGGTTTGGTCGTGCATTACTTGAAAGCAATTTTAGGTCAGAGTAAAAATCTGGAAATGGAGCTTCGAGGAACAGAGGACTGCCTCGGTTCCGAGGTACTGTGGGAGGTAGTCAAGTCTGGTTTTTTTTTTCTCAATTTTGGCAACCTCAGGATTCGTATTTCTGTATGCCTCATTAATGTGCATGCATTCGTTTTCAATTACGCATGTGTGTTGGATTCGTTGCCTAGTAATGTTGATAGAATATTTGTGTCCATTTCGAATTGTTAGTAGTGATGGTATTCTTGTGCATTACCTGGAGTGAAGTTTTCGTCAGTGAGCGAAATCTGGAATCAAACTTGGGAGTCTAGCGGAGTGCCTCGGATCCGAGGTAGTGTGGGTGGAAATCAAGTCTGGTTTTTTTTTTTTGGTTCCGGCTAGTTCATGATTCGATCTTTTGAGAGCTTCATGACTTTACGTTTATTCATTAATCATTACTCATGAGTGCTGTTTTCGTTGCCTATTAATGATGATATAATATTTGTGTCCGATTCGAATTGTTAGTAGTGATGGTATTCTTGTGCATTACTTGAAGTGAAGTTTTGGTCAGTGTGCGGAATCTAAAATGGAACTTGGGAGTCTTGCGGAGTGCCTCGGATCCGAGGTACTGTGGGTGGAAGTCAAGTCTGGTTTTTTTCTTCTTGGTTTTGGCTAGTTCATGATTCGATCTTTTGTGAGCTTCATGACTTTGCGTGTATTCATTAATCATTTCCCATAAGTGCTGGATTCGTTGCCTAGTAATGTTGATAGAATATTTGTGTCCATTTCGGAATGTAAGTAGTGATAGTATTCTCGTGCATTTCTTGAAGTGAAGTTTTGGTTAGTGTGCAAAATCTGAAATGGAACTTGGGAGTCTAGCGGAGTGCCTCGGATCCGAGGTACTGTGGGTGGAGGTCAAGTCTGGTTCTTTTTTTCTCAATTCTGGCATATTCATGATTCGTATTTCTGTGTAATTCATTAATGTGCGTACATTCGTTTTCAAATACGCATGGGTGCTGGATTCGTCATCTAGTAATGTAGAGAACAAATTTGTGTCCATTTCGGATTGTTAGTAGTGCTGGTATTCTTGTGCATTACTTGAAGTGAATTTTTGGTCAGTGTGCGGAATCTAAAATGGAACTTGGGAGTCTTGCGGAGTGCCTCGGATCCGAGGTACTGTGGATGGAGGTCAAGTCTGGTTTTTTTTTTCTCAATTCTGGCATTTTCATGATTCGTATTTCTGTGTGATTCATTAATGTGCGTGCATTCGTTTTCAAATACGCATGTGTGCTGGATTCGTCACCTAGTAATGTAGAGAACAAATTTGTGTCCATTTCGGATTGTTAGTAGTGCTGGTATTCTTGTGCATTACTTGAAGTGAATTTTTGGTCAGTGTGCGGAATCTAAAATGGAACTTGGGAGTCTTGCGAAGTGCCTCGGATCCGAGGTACTGTGGATGGAGGTCAAGTCTGGTTTTTTTTTTTCTCAATTCTGGCATATTCATGATTCGTATTTCTGTGTGATTCATTAATGTGCGTGCATTCGTTTTCAAATACGCATGTGTGCTGGATTCGTCACCTAGTAATGTAGAGAACAAATTTGTGTCCATTTCGGATTGTTAGTAGTGCTGGTATTCTTGTGCATTACTTGAAGTGAATTTTTGGTCAGTGTGCGGAATCTAAAATGGAACTTGGGAGTCTTGCGGAGTGCCTCGGATCCGAGGTACTGTGGATGGAGGTCAAGTCTGGTTTTTTTTTTCTCAATTCTGGCATATTCATGATTCGTATTTCTGTGTGATTCATTAATGTGCGTGCATTCGTTTTCAAATACGCATGTGTGCTGGATTCGTCACCTAGTAATGTAGAGAACAAATTTGTGTCCATTTCGGATTGTTAGTAGTGCTGGTATTCTTGTGCATTACTTGAAGTGAATTTTTGGTCAGTGTGCGGAATCTAAAATGGAACTTGGGAGTCTTGCGGAGTGCCTCGGATCCGAGGTACTGTGGATGGAGGTCAAGTCTGGTTTTTTTTTTTCTCAATTCTGGCATATTCATGCTTCGTATTTCTGTGTGATTCATTAATGTGCGTGCATTCGTTTTCAAATACGCATGTGTGCTGGATTCGTCACCTAGTAATGTAGAGAACAAATTTGTGTCCATTTCGGATTGTTAGTAGTGCTGGTATTCTTGTGCATTACTTGAAGTGAATTTTTGGTCAGTGTGCGGAATCTAAAATGGAACTTGGGAGTCTTGCGGAGTGCCTCGGATCCGAGGTACTGTGGATGGAGGTCAAGTCTGGTTTTTTTTTTTCTCAATTCTGGCATATTCATGATTCGTATTTCTGTGTGATTCATTAATGTGCGTGCATTCGTTTTCAAATACGCATGTGTGCTGGATTCGTCACCTAGTAATGTAGAGAACAAATTTGTGTCCATTTCGGATTGTTAGTAGTGCTGGTATTCTTGTGCATTACTTGAAGTGAATTTTTGGTCAGTGTGCGGAATCTAAAATGGAACTTGGGAGTCTTGCGGAGTGCCTCGGATCCGAGGTACTGTGGATGGAGGTCAAGTCTGGTTTTTTTTTTTCTCAATTCTGGCATATTCATGATTCGTATTTCTGTGTGATTCATTAATGTGCGTGCATTCGTTTTCAAATACGCATGTGTGCTGAATTCGTCATCTAGTAATGTAGAAAACAGATTTGTGTCCATTTCGGATTGTTAGTAGTGCTGGTATTCTCGTGCATTTCTTGAAGTGAAGTTTTGGTCAGTGTGCGGAATCAAAAATGGAACTTGGGAGTCTTGCGGAGTGCCTCGGATCCGAGGTACTGTGGATGGAGGTCAAGTCTGGTTTTTTTTTTCTCAATTCTGGCATTTTCATGATTCGTATTCCTGTGAGATTCAGTAATGTGCATGCATTCGTTTTCAGTTACGGATGTGTGCTGGATTCGGTGCCTAGTGATGTTGATAGAATATTTTTGTCCAATTCGGAATGTAAGTAGTGATGATTTTCTTGTGCATTACCTGGAGTGAAGTTTTGGTCATTGTACGAAATGTGGAATGGAACATGGAGGTCCAGAGAAGTGTCTCGGATCCGAGGTACAGTCGGTGGTAGTGAACTGTGGTTTTTTGTTGGCTGTTTCTGGATTCATATTTCTTCGAGCTTGAAGTGTGTGAGCATTTTTTTTCGTGTTGTTGTTTGAATTTCCTAACATATTTCACTCGAGTCTGGATGTCATTGGAAGGAGTCACTGAACGCAGACAAGGTCACACCATCAAAGCACATGGAAATGCCTAGTGAGGACACGTTATCGACTCCAGGGGTTGCAGGTTCGCCGGCGCCAGAGGCTTCGAGATTGCCGAATCCTGAATCGAGTTTAGTCCTGCAAGTTATACCGGTGATAGGGGTGGATCCCGGTTTGGACACAACTGAGCATTCATTGAGGAAGTCCATTCGTGGGACTTCCTACGATGTGCTCCAGAAGTCTCATCATCCATCTATTGGTGAGTTGCACATCCCCCTCTGCCGAATGTTGCCGATGACAGAGGTGCGTATTCCAGTCAAGCCGGACATTGAGAAGCTGAAGAGCGAGTTTGTTAAAGGCTATCGCCAAGGATCTGCATGTTTCTATGTTGCATTGAAGGACTTCTCCATGGTTGAACGGGAGGTTTTGCCTGAGGAGCGCGAAGGATGGTCAGACCTTTGGAGGGCGGAGGACCCGAAGTTTGAAGCTTTGATTGCGAGTAGGCCAGAGTTGTGCGGCCTTTCCGATCGTTACTTATTTGTGTGGGATGGCAACCACCGCCATCTTGCATGGATGGATGTCATATCCACCATGCACAGAAACGATTCTGCCTTTCATGTTCCGGTTCGGGCAGTAATATTAGAGCCCACATTGGTGAACCGCCATATATTACTAAACGCTATGACGGACTGGAACAAGTGAGTTCTTTGGTTTATTTCCTTTCTTGTTCTCTTCTTTCATCAGTTATGAAAAACTATTGGTATTTCCGCTTGACTTTGAAGTTAATAAACATTGAAACTCAGGCAGAAGGATTCTGATCATGTGACACAGCAACTGTCACATGATGTGAAGAGAGTTCAACATTTTGGACTGTTGGACTTTGATCAGCTCAAGGGTCTGATTAGTGAGGAGGATCACGATGCTAGTGTGGCGGAGTGGGCTAGGAAGGGCACCAAAAAATGGTACCATATGACCTTTGATTCATTCTTGAAGTTACTTTATGAGGTACGATGGGGTTAAATTCGGTCCATCATTGTGAATTCTATGTTGTTATTCATGCCCAAGAATTCGTATATGTAATGAGGCTTTGGATTTGTTTGAGAAAGTATACTAATATCCAACAAAATTTTCTTCGTGTAGCGGGAGCTTATTGCAGCTCAAGAAGATTGTATTCGATCTTACCGTGACACACTTGTGACTGGTGTTGGGGCTGATCGTGTTAGGAGCTCTGCGGAGTTAGTCACTCTATGCTCTGAAGCGGTGCAAAAGAAGAAGACTCAATGTGGCACCTTACTCACTCGACTTCTTGCCATTGCTGACCCTCGTAATGGTGAAGAGTTTTTCAAAGAGGTAGTCATTTATTCAATTCTTTGTACTCGTTCATTCAGTATCTTTTAAATGATTTTTTGTTTTTTATTGATCACTTCTCTGCTATCGTTTGAAACAGGTTCTTCATCATTATGATGTTTATCAGAACAAGCCCGAAATTACAACGGAGAAGTTGCAATTGCTTTGCACTTCCAAGGTTTCTGCGAGGTTCAAAGGTAGATGGATGCCTTGGTGGAATCTGTCGAAAGAGGGGCGTGATGAATTCAATTTTCCAAAAGCACCATGTTCGGAGATCACTCTTAAACCCTGGCTTGACGTGGCATCATTTTGGGCTGGGGTAAGTTCAAATTTCTTTTATCGTTTTCTGTTTGTTTTTCCATCAGTTGAAAGTCTTGTTTACTAACATTTTGTTTTTCTTCTACAGCTTGAGGAGGAGGCTGAGAAGTTATTTGCCAAGGTTGTCAAGGATGACAACATCACTATGAGAATGGAGGGTCTCCCTAACCCCGTTCTTGATATTGGCTCTTGGGTTGAGGCCAGCTCTCTCACATTTTGGAAGAAGGCGTTCAAGAACCATTTCAGTGGGCAGAAGCCGTTCGTGAAGTCTGATGAATTTCTCAAGCAGCCCGAGACACCTCAGAGTGTGAAGAGAGTTGTGCTCCGCTATTTTTGGCGAGAGCTCGTTGCCAATGGAGCTTTGCAGCCTCGGGAATTGCCAATCCGGCTGAGGAAGTGGTGTGATACCACAGTCAGCGCTGAGTGCATTTTCACAGAGTCTCAGTTGCGCCGTTTTACTCGGCATCATTTGGCTCAGTGTCCTTGGTACTTGGAGCTTTGGCATTCAGCTCCAACTCCAGGTGACGAGGTGGAGCTTCGAGAGTCATGTGATGCCTTGGCTCAACATTCTGGTGCGGGTCCAGCTTTGTAGGCTTCAGCTTCATTCCAGGTTGAGCCTGACCTTGAGCTCTCTGAAAAGGCCAAGGAGAGGGCACAACAGAAGGCGGCCAGGACTGCAGCCAGAGTCGCTGAGCGAGAAGCGGCCCGTTTGGAGAAGGAGACTGCAAGGAAGGAGAAGAAAGAGATTCGAGTGAGGAATAAGGAATTGGCAGCTCTGGTGGCCAAGGAGGGGCCCGAGAAATTGTTGTCTGCCGTGGGTCTCGGATCGTTCTCACAGCCGGCACCTGTATTGACAACATTTGGCGCTTCTCCATCTGCCAGTAGCCGCCCAGGAGTGTTCGTTGCGAAACCAGCACAGACCATCTATTCGATTCCTGTCGTGGAACAGACAGAGTCCACTGTTGCTGTTGAGGTAATCAATACCAGCGCCTACTCTATCTTTACAGACTATGATTCAATCACTGCTGAAGATGACGTTCCACCAGTATGGAGGGATATAGCACAGTGGTTAATTGCCCATGGCGGATCCAAGACGCGATACATGAAGGGGGAGTTGACAGAGGATGGTTTGGCGGATATGTTCATATTTGACGTCCCGGAGGACTTGCCAGTTCCAGGGATTCAGGGTGGTACTGTGATTCCACCATGGAACACACTACCTACAGTGCCGACCCCCAAGGGTCGGAAAGAGTCATTGTGGATTCGTTTTAATTTCGAGTTGGCAGAGTCATTTCTTCGTGATGGAGGAGCTATCATTGTTTTTTATCCAGATTCCAGGTTCATTTCAAATGAACTGGTTTCCTGGGCTCAGTGGTCGGGTTTTGACGAGGAGGCGAAGTGGTTTGCCATCAATGGACTTCCCCTCTTCTCTGATGCTCGCCCCGGTCGCGTACACAAGACTTTCATGGTCAAGTGCTTCGTTCGAAAGGCAGATCCTCCAACTCCATTTGTCTTCAATGACAGAGTGGAACTTTTGGCGGATGGGATTGAACTCTCTTCAGACGGTCATCTGACCAACTTCATTACCCAGGAGTCACTGACGGTGAGAGCCTCCACCGGGATGCCATGGCGAGGAGCCAGAGAGAAGTCGCAGAATCTGTTGGAGGCACTTATTGATCTTTGCACCAAGGAGGATGAGATCGTCATGGACCTTACCGCTTCTACCGGTATATTAATTTCTTACTTGCATTTTGTGGTTTGATTATCAATCCATGATTCTAATTTCATTCTGATTGTATTCTTCATTTTTTCTAGGTGCAAGTATCAGGGCTTGCAAAGCCCTCAAGCGTCATATTCTTGCTTTGGAGGCCGACAAGGACTTGGTAGAGGAGGTGCTTCGACCTTTGATTCCACAGACGGTGGAGGTTACTTCTGCAAATGTTGAGCCCGTGGAGCAGACTTCTCTCAAGCGCCCTTTGAAGCTTGGTGATGATGAACCAGAGATTAAGACTGCGCCTAAGAGAACTTGTAAGTAAGTTCTCTTCCTTTATTAGTTTTTCTTGTTATCTTTTTCTATCATTGGTATTTTACTAATGAAAATTTGTTGCAGACGGTTCTCGACGTCGTTGATGGCTTCTCTGTCAACACCTCCCGCTGGAGTGTTGGCTCGCCTGGCAGGGAAGGTTGTAAGTCCGGAGCATGGTCATATTTTGCCTGAATATGCCGAAGCTGCTGCCATTGCATCCGTAGCGCAGCCGTCGCCTCCACAACGTCCACCGACTACTCGATCCGGCTCTGGAGCGTCGGATTTTGTGGATGACGAGGCTGAGGAGGCTAGTACTGATCCCGATAGTGGTTCTGATAGCAGTATGCCGTTCATCCATCAGGGCAGTGACGATGAGTTCAGTAATGAAGAGTAGTGATTCTTCTATTTTGTGTGCCGTATTGACCTGATATGAGGCTTTGGATTTATGGATATATCACCCTTGCAAGTCTTATTTGATTTCTTGTTTCAATAACATAAATGTTTGTACTCTAGTTAGAGATAACGTAACATATATTACAATGCAAACTTGTATTCCAAATAAGCCCGACATTATATTTCATTAATGGGGGAGAAGTACATCTATGTACCCCATATTTTCTTATACAATAGAATTAACAATATGGAAATAAAGTACATCTATTCAACTATCTGAATTGTTTTACTGCAAATATCATAAGTCCATGGATAAATATTGCCTGAATAACTCTGCGAATTGCAATAGAAGAATTCTCTCGGATGCGTATTACTATTCTAATTGAGTCAAATATGTAGTACTATTCTAATAAATATCAAGGTGCATGAAGGGAAATGTATGAAGTGAATATGTTATATGGATATAATAGACGAATGAAAAATAAACAAATGTAAAACGAAAACAAGAAAACTTGTTGTGCTTCATCCGCACCTACCTTGTGTCTACCCTGTATCTAAACTACACCAAGCGGAATGAGGCTGGTCTCCCAAGGTCCTTGTATACCCGGCACTAGCACCCGAAGGCTGCCACGGCAGTATCAATTGCGACTTGAGATGACCAGGACATCCTCGCTTGTCACTGGTGGTGATGATTGTACTCAGCCATTATATAGTACACCTCCCCAGCTTCACCAGTCGATATGGGATTATGGGATTATGGAAATTTCTAAAAGAGAATTCAGGGTGCCGAGTGGAAAGAATGATAGTGATGGACCATCTAAAATTATTCGAAACTTCGTAAACTATTCATGGTGTGATAAAGGTATAGTTCTAATTTCAAAAACACATTATATCAATTGTTTATAATCCATCAGTAAGAATCATTTTTTATCTATCAGATTCTCTTATCAAATTACTTTCAGTTTTGATTTTTTGCCAAATTCCTAATAATAGTGCCACGGCTATAGGTGCCTCTATTCAATAAACTATAAATTAAAGCGATTGCAGGTCAAGAATTTCTCTTATGTTTTTTGTTTTTTTTTTTTTTTTAAAGCACGATCCACCTACACACACGGCAATAGGTGTTCTTTTTAATTTCACAACAAAAACAATGGTAAAAATTGTCATGAATTCAGTGCTCGCCGCTCGCCGCTCACCGCTCACCGCTCACAAGATAGCATTCCTGGTCAATAACCTATCCATAGGTTCCGAAAAACCTAGGTTCGGGATCTACGGGACGACGGTGAGAGGGATTCATCCTCGTCCACTTCATCCCCAAGGTAGGTGCTGCGAACGCTTACGCCTCGTCTAGTTGAAGTGAAAGTTTCACATCATGGAAGGTCTTTTTTTTTTTGGACAATCTCAAATTAAAATAACTTCACTTACTTACGTGTATATTGAAAATCTCATATCTAATAGAAGGCCGTAGCAAAAGCTTTTGAATTTGCCCAAAGTGCCCAACCTCGGTAATTTTTCCTTCACATGGCATAATTCTTTTTTTCTACAGGTCCAATGAGAATAAAAATCACATTTCCATGTAGCTCTTATCTTCTAGCATCTTTGTACAAAATCTCAAGAAATGAAAACACAAACTGCAACAACAGGAACATGTAACCTAAGATTTCCAAAAGCCCACCTCGAGACTTTTGATCTCTACAAATAAAGATCTTACAAATGGAGATGAAAATAAAAACTTTATTTTCCTTTTCCACTCTTTGCACTACAATAAGAAATAGTCAAGGATTTTAAGGAGTTAAAATCTTCCTCAAGAACTCCACATGATCTATCAATGGGCTAAGAGAAAATCAGGGCAGAACGTGTTGATTGCAGTGGCATCGCAGCCAAGCACGTCCATGTACTCTCTCTCAATCCAAAACTGGTCATACACTTGCCCATCGCTGCTGCGCTTGTACTCGAACAACAAGCTCGAGCTGTTGAACGAGGTGAGCTTGGTGAACCCGAAGTCCAAGTCCTTCACGATGCTCCAGCTTGTGTTGAGCGCAGAGAATTGAGCTAGCCCTGAGCCCCCGCCTCCCGCCACGATGTGGATGGTAGCATTGAACTTGCCCGAGTACAAGTCCTTCTCCGTGCTCACACATTGGTTCTGCAATCAGTTCTTCCAAACGTGAGATCATCAGATAGACCAGAAAGGCAAAAAAAACCCTCACTTTCCACTTAAAGAGCTTCTACCTCAGTTCTTCCATTGTCTAGATTGAAGTGCTAGACCAGCAAGCTCTTCTGACTTTTCACTAACAGTTGTTCGAATCGTAAAAGACCTTCTACCTATGTCTAAATTGAAGTGTAAGACCAGCTATACAGAGTGAGGGGATAGGAGAAAGAGGGGTTGAATTTACAAACAACTGACTGTTTCCAAGTGTTTTACCTCGTAGACAGGGCAGGTTCGTTCATACTGGTGCACATGGCCGTAGATGGCGATGTCAACCTTGTGCTTTTGCCAGAGCTGCTGCAGTTGATCTCTAGATTCAGGCTCTGCAAAGGAGCCTTGCGAAGCATAAAAGGACCCAGATGAGTATCCCAATATGCGATGCGCGATGAACACCAACCATGGCTGCTTCTGGCGATTGGCGCTTCCCAAGCAACTGTCCAAGAAATTGTATTGCTCGGTACCCTCCCTCCAGTCCTGCTCTGTGTCTGCGATGCAAAAGTGGAATTGGCCCCAATCAAACCCGTACCTGCAAAGCAAACGCTTAGCGTGAGATGATTCCACAAAAAGCAAGATGATTTTGGCGCAACTGATCTTGCTTACCAGTACTTATCCTTGTTCCTCGTTGGCATGTTGAAGTACGTCTCGGCAGGTACTCCACATTCACCACCCGAGTCAAGATTCTGAAAGAAGGACCCGCTGCCCGGCCAGTCGCGCTCATGGTTTCCGCTTCACAAGCATTCTCGGCACATGTCAACATGATGGCTTGAGAGATTCAAAAATCATGTTGTACTTCAAGAAATGGAAATCTATTACCGGTGTTGTACCTGGAGATCATGTACGGGACACGGGAGGTGATGTTCTCAACCTGCTCCGTGAACTGGTCCCACTGGCTCAAATATCCATTAGAATAGCTGATGTCTCCGTTGTGGATAACTAAGTCGATGTTATCAATATCCTCCACAAGTCGGTCTGTGGTATTGAGTGCAGCTGGTTGGTAATTAGCGTACTCATTTGACCCGTCTCGCTCGGCCTGTATGAAAAACAATGACTTCAGCTACAATGATTATTGAATATCAAACATAATTGAATGTTGTTCAAGTTCCATACCTTTCCCATATCCCCAAAGATGATCACCTTCTGCAGGGAATTCTGACCTGGTGCTGGTGCAGAGGTGAAACTGTTCTCTTGGCCCCAAGTGAACTTCCCCTTCTTGAATTGGTGACCAATCTTGTAATAATATCTTCCAAAAAATACCGGCAACATTAGTTCGTAAGGACACCTGAAAATCTCGTCTGAACAGTTCTCAATGTCTGAAAACAGAAAGACGACCAACATCCATGGTCTCTCGTGCTTCACTACTTCGGGGACAACCGAGCTCTAAGCTCTTCTATTAACCTAATGACTATTTCGAGTGAAGAAAGAGATGGAAAAAGAGGGAGTATTTTGTTGACTTTTCTAATTACTCTTTCTACAGAGGTGTCACTCTTGAAAAGTATAAACAAGGTTGTAAGTTGGGAAAATTCGTCATAACCATTAAACCAGGTTCAGGACTTATTAGAAAGTAGTAAAAAGATGGAGAAAGAGATTGAACCAGGAGAGCTCACTTGGTGCTTGGCCACAACCCTGTCAACGATCCTGTATGGATAAACCCTGGGTCACGCCATCCCACTGTCTTTGCAGGTGGCCCTGAATTCACGACATTATTGTCAGAAAACATTACAGGACTCCATCAGAAAGCAAATACTGCAGATGTCTCATATATGAAATGACTAAACTAATGGCTCCTTGAATCTGATATCTGTGTGTTTCAGGGTTTAAGGTTTAAGGATTCACATACCACACATGTCCTTCCTAGTGAACGTGAACGTGGTCGCAGGTGCCAGAGATTGGTACTTGTTAGATTCAGGGCCCCACAGAACCACCGGAACAGCATCACCCAAGCCATAGCCGCTTGTCCATGTCACTGTCATCTGTGAGTATCCAAACAAACTGATCAGCACATCAAAATACAATTTCTACCACCACAGAAAATTAAGTGCTCACCTCATTCCACTGCTTCCCAACTGCCAGGCGAGGCCAAACAGGTGCCTTCAAATCGGCAAAAGTGACTGTGTTGGAGATGGCCAAGAGCACCGGCTGCAGAAACACAAAAAAGAATTCCATCAGTCATCGTATAATTCAACGGGCACTGGGTCCATTGTCAAAAGACTGAGGGTCATGTTGTTATTACTTTCGATAAGTTGCCAGAGAAGAAGCCGAATGCAAAATCTTCACGTTGCTTGATAAGACGGAACGTCAACGAAGCCTTTCCGGTCTTCAAATAACCCTTAGATCCAATATCAGCAAACTTGAACTACACAACAACAACAGAAACAATTTTGTGAATCTCAAACCTGCTCACAGGTGCACAAGTTTTATACAGTCAGCCTAAAGAGATTGTGAAGTGATTAGGTCGTCTTAAGAGTCCAACAAAGACGAAACCGCTGATCGGCTCTTAGCAAATTACCTTAATTGGCGCTGAACACAGATAAGGAGCCTCATTCTTGTTGAACGTTCCATTCTTCAAATCGTTCAAACACTCTTCTGCACTGCAAGCAAAAGCTAACACAGCAATTATAAGCTCCAGAATGCAACAAAAAACTCAGACCGAAGGCACTAGAAAACCACCTAAACTTTGCGGGCGAGAAGACGCCAATCCAGTCGCTTGCATTGGCGCCATGAGGCCTCGTGAAGCTCACAGTGACATAATCCGCCGTCTCTCCCTGCATGCCACAGTCGTGAAAAACCAATGGTCACCAACAATTTCACCAAGATATTCAAACAGGAATTGAACATCACTATCACCTTGAGGCCGAGAATGTTTGGGGACGCCGAGATGGACACCGAGTCGTCCAGCAACACGCGCGCTCTGTGGAGCATCACTTTGGAAAGCGGCTGGTTCTCATCATACCTCACCTCAACCCCTCCACAAATCACAACCTCCAAAACCACCGCCACCGCCACCACCATGACTGATAAACCCATCCGACCCATCTTCACAGCTGCAATAAAACCAGAAGAAAATCCCTCAAACAACCATTAAACAGAAAATATGTGTGAGCCTACAGCATCCCCAAATCACTCAAAACTTCAACTTTAAACTAAACAACAGAAAATTCCTCAAAAACCTTAAACCTCAATGGTTTCTGTGAGCCTACGACATCCCCGACTAACTCAAAACTCTCATCACGTGATGTGTACGCACCTTGGAATATGATTTTAGCTTACGTTGTGTGTTTGTGTATGAGGAGTGACTGCACGAACGAATTGTTTGGGTATAAAACAAGTCAGAATATTTTTACATGAAACACGCAAGAATTGATACCTTACTGTGAGTGATTTCTTCTTGTGCTCACAAGTGGAGTTGGAGTTTTAGATCCCAGGGGCATATTCCTGGTGCCTCTTACCAACAAAGCTCCAGACCGTTACAAAGTGATTGCCTTAAAGATCATCGCCTAACTGGGAACGAAGGGAAAAGTGGGAGTTTTGGTCGTTTTTTTTTTTTTTTTTTTTTGCTTCCTGTTTTCGTTTTTGATATACAAAGTGAGAGTTTTTGTTTGATTGACTGACTGCTATCGTGACAGTAGAGATGTGCCTCCAAAATTCACTGTCGAAGGTAGAAGCACCTATTTTGATCCATCAGTGTTGAAGATGAAAATCTGAATTTACACTTCAAGCTTTCGGATTAAAAGAAATTGTGTGTTGAATTGACTTCATTGGGTAAGAAGAGTCTCTATTTTTGTTTAGCACAGAGGCTCTTTGTTGCAGAATCAAAGAACTACTCTTAGGCGGAGAAAAGCACTGGCAAAAAGAGAAGGAAATGACTCTCTTCTTAATGTTGACATACAAGTCAAACTCTTCTTAGAGTCTTTTAAAGATTCATTTCGGATTTTAATGGATAAGGTAGAAAAACCAAAATAAAAAAACAATATTGGCCTATTGGTATAGCATGAATTAAGATTTTATTGAGGACTAGTATACTAACCCGTTGTCCCCAGAGGCTAATGTATGATTTAGGCCTATTAACTTAAATTGTAAAAGTAATAGTAAAGTATCCGTCACAAGTTAAGTTCCCTTCCTCCTCCTCAAACATATCTTCCAATTAAGTCCCCATATAGTATCTGCCATGTGTCATCACCAAGCTTAATCCTACTCTCTAATTATATAGAGAGAAGAAAGATAAAACTACTATTTTGGCCACTAGAACCAAGATGGCAATAAACACTTTTATCTTCATGGGCACCTCAAAACTAATAAGGCTACAAGCCACACCATCTACTTTTGATTTACTTTTGAAACATTAAAGTGTACTCAAACACCAAGATATATATAATGAACTCTCGTCCCGGAAGGAAGGCCGGAGTGAATGAAGTGTCTATTCATTCCACTACTAAACCAATGTCCACCAGACATAGGTACAGTAGTATGGAATTACTTCCTCCTTTGGACAACAGACGTTGTGTACACGGAACCAAGACCAGTAACTGAATCAAAGACCGATCAAAGCCACAAGGCTCAGTTTAAGGAGATGGGGTGTAAGGTTAAAGATGTGCATTGAGAGGGTTTTAGGAGGGATCATTTAGTTTTGGAAGAGGTTGGTTATTTTCAATTTTCCGTTTGTGTAGGAGTATGGACATTGCATGTTGGATAGCAATGGTGTTGATTTTTGTGAATGTCTTTTTTATTGGATTGATATGAATATTGAATGATTTTCCAAGACTTTTCATAGATGGGATGAAGGTAGTAGCTCTAGCTCTAGCGGTGATGACAATAAGGGGGTCAACTTTCCATCCAAGAGCTGCAATGTCATAAATAAGTAGTTGATATTTATTGATCTTATTTTTTATTCATTCAGAGGAAAATCTATCATTTCAATATGTATATTCAGTAAATTGGATAGTAAGGTTTGTATTTATATGGCCTAGTGGTGAGTCTTTATATGGTAGTCCTTTGACACATAATATGTCTGGTTTGAGTCTCCCATTACAGTGACATCTGTGGGTTCCACATGTGCAGGGAAGTAGCCATGAAGGGACCGTATTTTCTTGGGGTTTGATGTTGAAGGTTTCGGAGTCCATAAGTATAAAACATCATGATTTATTAGAAGATATAAATAGTTTACGGTTTTCACATACCGCTTTATTGTGCCTTTTGATAATTAGGGAATGCATATGATGAATATGTTGTACATATTGTACATGATGAATACGTGGAACCATGTGTTCGGGTCTGTGGAGGTGCATATTGGCCATGTTATGGATGGAAACCATTCTATTCCAAAGAAGAGTTGTTTACAAGAATTTTCCATGTATTGTCTAGTACAGAATTTCATAAGACATGTTTTTTGTAAATCTGTAATTGTGGGGTTTTTCCAAAAATTTGTAGAGAGTTCTTTATCAATGTCGTCATTACCGGTCCATTTGTCTATGTTAGGAAGGCTTTCAGAAATTAAGTCAAGGTTGTTGATTAAAGCTTGTTTTTTGAGGTATTTATCCAAAAATCTGATGGGGCCTTTGCCTAGGGTGTCTTCCATAGAAGATAGTACGGGGTAGCATGGGCATGTTCATGCAGATGTTTGGCATTTCTATGGGATTTACCTAGTCCTTCTTTGGCTAGTTTATCCGCTTGTTTGTTTCCTTCTATCTCTCTTTCCTCAAACACCAAGACATTTAACATGGAATCATCTTTCTCTTGAATTCCCAAGACAGTTTTGTAAAAAATATTGAGTCTCATTCTCAAACTTCAATTTGTAGCTGGCATGTAGGTCCAATTTTATTACCAAAGTTCAGAGTTGAATTCAACAAAAGCTACTCTAACAATAATATGAAGTCTATTAAAACACAAGTGTGCCCAACAAGGCAAAGGCAGTCCTTTGCGACCTTGTCCCAATGCAAGACCTTGGCGCCAAGGCAAAGTCTGGCACACCTAGGTTTTGACTTCATAGAATATCACTCATATCACAATTACTATTTATATAATGTGAAGACAGGCCACCTAAAACGGTGTGGTAAAGCCACGGCCTCTTCTAGGAGCGAGAAGGTGAAGGCATGGACGAACTTTGAAGTAAAAAGCGACAACATTTGCCGGATATATTTGGGATGTTTTTTGGATGATTTATGTGGATGATTTCTACAAATATTGATTTTTGTGCATGATTTATGCGGTATACTACCACTAAGATGATCGCAACAATCCGTACGACTAAAAATCATAAAATTTTGGGGACATGGACATGGATGGGGTCGATTAAAGGACGGGATGGAGATGGGGATGGGGATGAGTAAAGGTTAGGAATGGGGAGGAGTAAAGGACGGGGTTGGGGATGGGGATGGGGATGAGTAAAGGTTAGAAATGGGGAGGAGTAAAGGACGAGGACGGGGATGGGGACGAATAAAAGATGGGGATGGGAACGGGGGGAGTAAAGGACAAAGGTAGGGACGAGGACCAGGGATCGGGGATGGGGTCGAAAAAAGAAATGAAGAAAGTTGATGCGTTTCCTTGTTGGAGACAATGGGTCAGTATACTGTACTCGAGGGTCGGAATCGACTTTAAATATTTCAAAAAATAGCTGCCAAATTTTTGGGGAAATCTTCTTAATAAACATCATTTTTTTAACATGGTGATTGTTTTTAAAAATATTCTATTATAGCACTTTTGCCAAATTCTATTTTTAGAAATAAATAGTTATTTGGCACAAGAGTGCCAAATTAGACCCTCGGGTATAGTACTAGATTATGTTATGGTAGAGAAATAATATTGAAAATTATTTTTTAAGAGATAGTGATTTCTAAACTTCAAACTGACTAAATCCAAAAATATAAATTACTAAACATTTCTAGATGATAAATGGCCAAGGCCAATAACTGGACTATACCCAGGCATCTCAAAATGCACCATGTGGCAATATATGGGTTACTTTTACTTCATATACATAGGAAACCTGGGTATCTAAATAATGGGCATGTATTTATTTCATTAAGGATTATCGTTGGTCCGTTGGGGACAATGGGTGGTCCACTAGTATTTAAATATAACAAGATAGAAGGATTTTTTGTTTGTCCAGGAAGCAGCAACATATTCTACATGAAAATAGTGGAAACCAAAAACAGGTACAATCTACCATCTTCCAACATGCCGGCTGCAGAATCTATCCTATTAGTAGATAGTGTCAAAGTACGTTACAGGGCTCCCTTCCCGTCAACCTAATCGCGTTTCGTCTTTCCCTTCTACTTCCAAAACCGCCACCTCACCTAAAACCGACAATACCAATGTAATAACGTAGATTTAGATTCGGAAATAACTCTCACAATGTAGATAGCGATGATTTGACGGATTTTGATATCCCTCTCAGACTGCCAGATGCGCCTGAAACCGTTATAAGCCCTGAAACCCGTTACAAAATCTACCAAAAGAGTGGAATTAGGACCCGATCGCTTCTCGCCTTTCCCTTCTACATCCAAAACCGCCACCTCACCCAAAGCCGACAATGTCAATCAGATTACGTAGATTTGGAGACGGAAAACACTCTCAGAACGTAGATATCTTACTGAGACTGGAAGATGTGTCTGAAATCGTCACAGTCCTTCAAAACCGTTACTATCCCCTAAAACCGTTACTAAAACTTTACAAGGTCACACGGCCTGTGCTTCTTTCTTCTTTAGGAATCAGCAATTTCGCTTCGAAATTGTCTAAGTTTGTAATCAGAAAGTGAGACAATTAGCATCTGGGACAAGTTAGTTGAGGATTCACAGTTATTGATAACGAAAGAAATGGTGTTCATTTGCGTCTAGGGTTTGATTTTCGGGAGCTTGCAGCTATGGGAGGGTAGAGGCGGAGGAGGAAGACGCAGGAGTGGAAGAGAGAGAGAGAGCACACACACTATGGCGCATGGAGGATATGGCAGGAAGAACATGGGGAGGGCGCCTCTGGGCCGAGGCGGAGGCGGAGGGAGGGGGCGAGGAGGGCGCGGCGTGGGCGGGGTGCGTAAGGAGAACGAGAAGAAGAAGTCCAAGCCCGTGTCTACGAAGAACCAGATCCGGTCGATTGAGCGGTTGCTGAAGAAGGTGTGTTGCGTGTTGGGAGAACTTGGTTTGCTTGGATTAGGGTTTAGGGTTTTGAGGGTGATTTTTTTTTGTTGCAGGAGTTGCCGGCGGAGGTGAAGGAGGCGCAGCAGAAGCGGTTGGAGGAGCTCAAGCTGCAGTCGGACGCGCATGCCAGAGCTGAACTTGAGCGCAAAATGGCGCTTCGGTACCGGAGGGTTAAGTTTTTTGGTTAGTTTTCTGATGTTTCTAGTTCTGATGCAGCCTTGTTGTATTTTATATAGGTTTTATTCTGGTCTGCTTTGTCACATTCTTGATATGTTTTCTGCGGTTATTTATTAAGCCTCCTGCCGTTTGAACACGATATCCCCTTTACTTTTCATTGTTTGAATTAAATTTAAATCAGCTCTAAATAGTTTTCTAATAATTCAACATCAGCTCAATTGCCGCTAATATTTATTGTATCTCATCTGAACTCTGTCTTCACTGTCATAAATGGCTAAAACTACTTTGAACACCACTTAGCTCTTCCAGTTTAAGATTCTCTTCATTCACACATTTCTGCTTATAATAACCTGAATTACTTCAAGTGTGAACGATTTGTTTTTAGGTTTTAAACTATTTTGTGTGAACATCCTTAATACCTAACCAATACTGAAAGATCACGTAGCTCTTCTATCGATCTGATATCTATTTTGAGTGAGGAAAAAATAGTCCAGAGAGGAGGTATCTTGTTGAAACCCTGGGTGACTTCACAGATAACCTTGCTATTTTTTAATTTCATTTCAGTAAAGTTTTAGCCACAGGAGTGGTTGGATTATGAATTTCTGCTTCAGATTATTCAGTGCTCATGGGGCATGTTCTTTGGGGTTTTTTCTGTATACTAGAGAGGAGGAAGATAGAGCGGAGGATTAGGAGGTTGGAGAAGCAACAAAGAGCATTGTTGGAGAATCTGTCGGAAGATCACACAACACAGCTCGAAACCGTTGCTGATCAGCTTCACCAGCTGAAGGAAGATCTTGAGTATATTCGAGTATGTCTCTGAACGTATTATCATATGTCCATGAAGCATTACTTCAGTGATTATAGAGGGGTCTCTTTCATTACTGGTCAAGCCCTGAACAAAGATTTGCTGGTTTTTTGATGGTTTTAGTGTTGTGTGATTCCAGTTTTTTCCGAAGACCGAGAAGTATATATCTCTGTACATGGGAAAAGATGATCCCGAAGTCAAGTTGAAGCGCGATCAGCTGCGTGAAAGAATAAAAGCCAATCTGCTTGCTGCAGCAGCTGCTGGACATGATTTGGAAGGTCAGACGAGTTGTCTAGAATTTTGCTTCTGCCAATGTATTATTGCGGGTTCTGTGTCAGTAAGTTGGTTGCGTCACCAGAAATGTTTACAAGCTGATATGTGCTCATAATTGAGGACCGGAATTTATATCTAACTAGAATTCTACTTGGCACTTGCAGAGACTGGCAGCGACGAAGAAGGCATGGATATGAGCGAAGACGACTTCTTCATGGCAGGCTCGTCTGGTGACGATGCTGATGCGGATGATGAATGGACGGATAGGTAAAGATCATTTCGGTTCAACTTTTGTGTTGTGATTGTATCACCTTTCCAATTCCTTGTAATTTCATATCGAAAGTGACATTGGTTACCAAATTGCAGGATATAGTACATTGGTGTGAGCCGTTTGTGAATATTGAACAGTCAACCTTATCCTTGATGTTGGATCCCTAGCTTTTCCTTAGCAAGACATTAAAGATCGAATGTTGCATGTACAGAGCTGGTGAAGAAAAATATGAAACACCACAGGAGTTGGTTCTTCCTGCTCCTGGACCACCAGTAGTCGCAGAGATTGATCCACAAAGAAGACCTGGCAAGGCTGTGAAACCAAATAAACCGTCTGCGAAGGACCAGGTACATTTCCCTAGTGATTTAACCGTCGATGAAGGAGTCTGCAAAACTGGCTTGTGTATTTCCCTCTTCTTTCTGGTGCTGTAAAAATTTCAGTTCTCGCTAAATTTAGAGGTGTTGCAAGTAGAACGTGCTTTAAGAATTAGTGTATTCCTCTGAATTGTTTCATTTGTCTGCAGAATCAGAAGTTTGCGAGGGCGTTGATGCCACCTCCACCATCGAGTTCTAAATCTCCAGTGCCCTTCTCAAAGAGTACCTACAATGTCGACAACAAGAACAGAAACAACAACAATTACAATGCAACTGGCTACAAGAGCAAAACCAGCCGGGCATCCACAGGTTCCGACTCAGCCGCCAACAACAACAACAATAACAACAACAACAACGCATTTAACGGAAACAAGAACAAAAACATCTGGCCATCCAGTTCGGCAAACACGTCGTCCAAGAGACCACGGTTTCAGGGCGCCTCAAGTGGCACCACCGGTGACCGCGGCAAACCAGCTCGAAGTGGCCCTTCAGGCAGCTCAACGAGCTATGAGAACACCAAGAGCTCTGTCTCTGATGGACCTGTGCAGCCAACAAAACCCAAGCGAAAGAGGAGGCCCAAGAAGAAGAAAACATAGTCTGACAAGGTGTGTTTTTCTCTTATTATTATTCCTGGGATAGTTGGTGATCATAACAGAATTCATCAGGCTTACTTTTTCTATACTCTCTTGGAAGACCGAGAAAGAGCTTCAGGGTTGTTGTGTTGGTTAGCTTTTTACTTTTCTCATATTCTTGTGCAAAGTTGAGAAGGGGCTTCAGGTGAGCTCTTCTGGTTGTTTCGATGAGGGTTAACTTTTCTCTCTGCCCCTTGACAAGCGATTTTCTGGAGCATCATTTGACATCATATTTTAGGTGTGTCAAATGTTTACTAAGTTAGTGGTTATCTACAGTAAGTGAAGATGCTGTTTCTTTTGGGTGAGCCCATTATTTTACGTTTGATAATCGAGTGGAGGACTTCCCAAGTGTTGCCTGTGTGGATTCGCTGTTGGTTCTGTAGTTTTGCACTTCGAATGATCTGAAATTTTTCAATTTGATGTGAATATTGGGAAGGGTGTTTTCTCAGCTGGAGACACTCATTCCTTCCATAAGTTATACCTCTGATAAGTTATAATGCTGCTAACTAATAACCACAGCCAACTATAACCTTTGCCAACTTATAACCACTAACCTTGGCGATGTGTTACCTCCTCTTTCCTCTTCTGAAGGGACTTCCATTACAAAATCTATGCTCTAAAAACTTGTGCGCCTCAAAACAATGTGGGTGGCTGGAGGTGCAATTGGGTTCCAAGTTCTCTACTAAGCTTACTACTAACTTTTAATATATGCTTAAGTTTTTGCGACCCTTATCCACCGGTGCCATATTTGACTATAACTTATGGGAGGGATGAAATTGCCTCTACATAAACATGAAGTGAGGTCACAATGGAAATCACTGTAGCACACCGATGCTTGCATTGATTTTGGTGGCGTTGGTCTTGATAGATGCTCATCTTGTTCTACCTCTAAATTTTCATCAAATTTGCCTATAGCACTTGATTCTTAATTGGTTTTGGCACATTTATCCCAAAAACAATTCAAAAATGGTCACTTGTCCTTAAAGGATTAAAGATCACCATCCTTTTCCATTCTTGATAAGGATTCATCACCAAGCTTGTTCATGCTTGATAAGGATTCACCACCAAGCTCTTCCTTACCTATTAGGTGTTAATATTAAGAGTAAATAAATATCGATATAATAGATTAAAAGTCAATAATTTTTGAAACTTTTGGTGGCTTCACAAACAATTTATTCAATGGCATGGATAAATGCTAGTATAGTTATAATTCCATGTAATTTAGGTTGATAATGTGTATCATGATTCATGAGTACAAAGATATGTCCCAATTTAAATTTTCAAATAATATTGGTCATAGCATTGCTCAGATAATGTAGAGTTCCAATTGAGGTGGCCCACATTAATAGAGGTATTTTCAAATAATGTGGATTGTTCCTAAGAGGAATGTGCCCCATAGCAAGTAAAATTAAAAGTAAACATCCGTTAGGTTTAAAATTCAATCCACTTCTCACCTAGATTGAAAACAAGAAAATCTATCTCATTTTCCTAAAAATGCTGCACGGTGAAAATACCTATAATTGACCCTTTGTGTAAAAGGGTCCCTATTTTCTTGTTGCTTACCAAACAGCTTTAAAATATTCAGTTGGATTAGAGTAGAACACCTTTATGCAAATGGTCCATTTTTGTTCTACTTTGTGCAAGCAACATCACTTAGGGTCTATTCGCACCTGGAGGTTGGTAATTGCCAGTTGTGGTCCCTGTTTTCAAAATACCTCAAAACTTGCAGATCTGTTCACACTAGTTAACTAAGAGTTGGGTTCAGTCTTTTCCATTCATTGCTGTCAGGTGTGGTACAAATGAGCGCTTTCGCACCTCAACCACAATTTCCCCCTCAATAGCTATTTTCACCTATGAGATCCAAGAGGGACGGGTGATTTGAAATTTTGGGCAGGTGGGGCAGATCGTGGCCTCAACGTCTCTCTGCAACCTTGTTCTTCCCCACTTCAGCTCATTCGGATGCACTTCAAGTGCGGCTTTCTTTTCTGAACGTTTTCATCTGTGTAATTGCAGTATGGAGAGACGGCACTGCATCTTTTGGCGAAGAACGGGTGTACAGAAGCGGTGAAACTCCTCCTGCAGCACAATGCGTTCAAGGAAGCCAAGGCTAATGTAAGGACATATTTATCTCTCGTCTTGTTGCTTTTTGATCTGTTGCTTGCAAGCGTTTTTCTTGATCGATTCTAACCACGGATAGGGCGAGATGACTCCGCTACACTTGGCGGTTTGGTTCTCTATGCGCGTGGGGACGGTGGCGGCCGTGGAGGCGCTTCTGCAAGCGGACGCTGACGTCTATGCCAAAGATGAGGAGTCCAAGACGCCGCTCCGCCATCTCCCGCCGACACTCAGCAACGAGAAGCTCCGCGACCTGCTGCAGACGTACTTGAACCGGTAGCAGACGACCAAGTTCGTCACCGTAATCGCGGCGCTCGATGCGGCGCTCAAGTCTCGTCGGTTTGGAGGGCTTGAAGGCGCAGCTCCGGCGCTGGGCCGAGGGCACGGTGTTGGACGAGAAGCGGCGCGCGCTCGGTTTTAGGGTTTAGGGGTGTCGAATTTTGTTTCGTTTGTTGCTGAAATCTTTCACTCTATGATTCTACTTCACATGAGGTTAATGTCATCTTCACATGGTTTCAACCCGTGTGTTGATGACAATTTTCCTTAGATTGGATTATGAAGTTTTCAAGCGTTGGCAGGTGGTGCTACTGGACCAGCGGGGCATGGAAATGACCTCCAAGAAGTTTGCTGACCTGATTGCTGATGCAGGAGAAACTGTGGGTGGACATTCCCTATCATCAAAGAGTTTAGTCAGGTTTTACAAACCAAGCATTGTTTTTGTTAGTTTAAGGTCTTGTTTTGATTCATCGCAGGGAGCTAGTGCAGTTGTGTTTTGTATAGGAGGGCCATTGGGGCATGGGCCTCAGGTGCATGAACGTGCAAATGTGAGCGTGAAGCTGTCCACCATGGTGCTCAATCACCAAGTTGCATTCCTAGTGCTCGTGGAACAGATTTATAGGTTCCATGAACTCTAAACCCTAAACCACACCTTAAGCTGCATGTCAAAATCTCTGGGGTTAGTGACGCAACACCTGTTTCTTTCGCAGGGCATGGACCATTCTTCGTTGCCTGCCTCACATGGCCTGCTCTCCAGGCACGGGGAAGACCATGATCGCGCGCTTGTTGGCGGAGCTTTTGCACATGGTGGACGTGCTCAAGGAGAACAAGGTGGTGAACTGCGGTCTAGAGTGTCTAGCTCAACAACAAGTGTACATGGTTGAAATATAATTTTATTGAGCAATAAATGTTTTTGGTGGCGGGCAGCAGCCATACCTCCCATAATTTTGACTTGTAACAAATAACTTAAGTGCTCCTCTTGAGCCGAAATTGGTACCTCTCACCTACCTGTAGTGATTCCTAGATTTTGACCAAAAGAATGTTCATTTTAAGAAGATTGACAAAATACGTATATCTCTTCTACTTATCTCTAACCACCGCCTTACCTCTACTCTACCACCGTCATCCAGCTCACATTATCATCCAATTTGTCATCCGCCATGTCATTTCTCCATCAACCACCGTTTTAGGTGCGAAACCGCACTTTCCCAACACTGCCCCACCTACTACTAACACCCTCTATACCTCCAGGTGCGAATAGACCTGAAGAGATATACGTATTTTGTCAATCTTCTTAAAATGAACATTCTTTTGGTCAAAATCTAGGAATCACTACAGGTAGGTGAGAGGTACCAATTTCGGCTCAAGAGGAGCACTTAAGTTATTTGTTA